>ML686092.1:2026703-2061655 GCA_007922175.1 Pelusios castaneus
GGGGGGGTGCAGTGAAGGGGAGGCTCTGAAGGGCTCCCCAGGTGGGGTAGGGAGCTCCTCAAGGTGAGTTTGGCTCTGGAGGAAGGAGGAATCCTAGTACATCTATTGGGGGTTGCATTGGAGTGAAGGTGAACAGGCTTTTCTGTAGGTTGCTGTACTGTCAGGCTGATGGGTGGGGCTGAGGGTTGGCAGAGAGGACTATGTAGTGGTGATCCTGACCTATAGAGCTACAAAGTTGGGGTGTTGTGGCATGTAGGGTGCTATCTGGAGGGAAAGTTAATGGGGGTGACATAAATGGTCCCCATAGGGAGGACCCCATATAGGCTTAATCGGGGCCATATAGAGCTAGGGCATGAATGCAGATCTGTTGTGAGGCAGTCGGCATGCAAAATTCTGCCTGGGAGGAGGGAATTATTTCACCCATGAAACATTTGCATATCATCCTTCTTTTACTGGTCAGGGCTCAGCTGGGTTTGAGTTGGGAGTTGAGTTAACCTTGATCTCCCTTGTATTGCAAAGATTATTTAATTTGCCATGGGCTCTAGAGAGCATTAGGGTGGTACTTTCAAAGTCTCCTTTCAAAGGGCTTTAAAGTATTTGGGATGGGGGTGGGGGGAGGAGGAGGGGAGAGTCTGCTTAAATCCAAAACAGTACATGGTGGTAGCTGACTTCAGACACCTGGGTAGCAGTTCATAGCTGAAACTGTAAGAGCCTTTAGACAGTCAGCATGTTACTGGTGGTTTGGTTTCAGGCTATGTTGCATCTTTACTTCTCATGCTTCTTGAATAAACCTCAACCTGGAGAGGACATATTCCCTTCCCATGGGCAGCTCCATGTTTAATGCCTTGGAGAGGGCTGGTGGGGGGGGTGTCAGTGGCTGGAAGCTGTGTGGTTTCATATGCACTCTGGATTGAGTGGGCAGTGGGGAATCAATAGGGTGCTGTGGGGCTGAGTGTCTGTTCTGGAAGGACTGGCTCAAAGACTTTGGGGTATATCTATGCATCTGCAGGGATTTGAGTGCCATGTGCAGGTTTAAAGGCAAAAATCTGGAGTTGATGGAGGATGGCCAATGGGTGTGAAGTCAGGATTTAGGCAAGCTGCTTTGAGATCCATGGCCAAGTGTTAAAAGTAGAGAGGTTGCTGGCCCTCAGTTCAGTCCCTGTGGGTAGCTAGGAACTGGGTGTGGGTACAGTGTGGATCTGTTGGTGTGTGAGGGCTGGTGAGGTGGCTCATGGTGTT
This sequence comes from Pelusios castaneus, assembly GCA_007922175.1. Taxonomy (NCBI): domain Eukaryota; kingdom Metazoa; phylum Chordata; order Testudines; family Pelomedusidae; genus Pelusios; species Pelusios castaneus. The sequence goes on from ML686092.1 coordinate 2,027,943, forward strand.
TGTCTGCAGTTGTGCACATCTGTGACAGGATCCTGTGGGGTCAGTCCTAACCTCTCTGGGAAGCCAAGAAGCTGCTGACCCCTATCTGAAGGGCATAGGTGAACCTGAGATTCTAAAGGCCTTTGCTTTTGTGCCATAATGTGAGAGCTGGCCCAGCCACTCTGTGCAGATGCCTGTACACACATCACCAAGCCGTGCTGATCAAGGCAGCAATTTAAGCTGCCAGTCTAGGACTGACTGTCTAATCAGCTACCACATTGACCCCAGAGGCAGCTGTGTTTTCCAATCCCTTTGGCTGTCTGGCTCTTCCTGAAGAGCTAGGACTCACATGAGATAAGAAATGCAAGATCCTGTTTCACCCTTAATCTTTGGTTCCTACCAGTTGGCTTTCACTCTGACTGCTGAATGAAGCAGGGCTGTCATTGCAGATGGGGAGGGGGGAGTGTGGTCAAGTGGAAGCACTGGGAGGCAGAATTCTGTGATGGTATTGGTTCAGTAGGCCAAGCATTTCTTTTCTGCCACAGTTCCCTACCTGGTGCAAATGAGGCTCTTGCCCCTTGCTTCTTGGTGACAGACTAGGAATGCCTGTGTCCAGGCAGCAGTTGGCTTTGAGGGCTCTTCCCTGATCTGTGATCTCCTTGGGCAGTGGGGATGAAGAAAGCATTCCTCACTTAATGATGGAAGGTGGGCTGGGTTTGCAGCTTGGATTTCACCCCATTCTGCCTGCTAGGTGGAGTGATAGCTGGGCGCTGTTAAAGCTTCATGCCTTTCTCTTCTGCAGATGCCTGGACAAGCCGCTGGGTGGAGTCAAAGCATAAGTCGGACTATGGGAAGTTCAAACTGACGGCGGGCAAGTTCTACGGGGATGCCGAGAAGGACAAAGGTGGGAAGTCGTGTGTTCCTGATGCATGCTGCTGGCCTCCCAGAGGTGTACAGCAGATCAGGGCCTTTTAACCATCTTGCCAATTTCCTTCCCTTGCAGAGTTACTACTTGCCTAAATCACCCTGCACTTCTATCAATACCCTAGTGTAGGATCAGCCCAGTAGGTCCTCCCCATCCCACCTGGTGTCACTTGGCTTGGGAGCTCTTTGGGTCAGGGCTCACCTGTCTGTCCAGTGGTGCATGGGTCCATGGTACAGTAACAGCACCCTGGATCTGAAAGCTGCCAGTATCTGGCATCTCCCATAATGCACCTGTGCACAGGGCTGGGGAGGGTAATTCCCTGCTGGTCACTGTGCCTTGAGCAGTAGCTCTAAGATACCAAGCACAGGGCTTCTGTAGGCAGGCACTGCTAGCAGCCTACTGAGAAGTTGAGCTGTTGCCCAGATGTGCTGAGCTATGAGGCCAAAATCTGCCCAGCTCTTGAGATCACACTGCTCCCTCCCTGGTGGGTCTTGACTGTATTTCCCCTTGCCAGGCCTCCAGACAAGCCAGGATGCCCGTTTCTACGCTCTGTCTGCCCGCTTTGACCCCTTCAGCAACAAGGACAAGACCCTTGTGGTGCAGTTCACGGTGAAACATGAGCAGAACATTGACTGCGGTGGTGGCTATGTGAAGCTCTTCCCCTCAAGCCTGAATCAGGAGGACATGCACGGGGACTCGGAGTACAACATCATGTTTGGTGAGTGCCGGCAGGGAGCACCCCACTCGCTGCAGCCCTGTCACTTCAGGTGGCTGTGGACTAGCTCCACAGGTCCAGACTCTGTAGTGTCTTGTGTGAACCAGGATGGGGCTTGGACCGTATCTAGATGGGAGCTGTACAAACCCCGGGGGGGGGGGGGGGTGATTTTAGCATTATACCCCCTAGAACATGCTGCAATGTGGAGTGTTAGAAGTTGTCAGGGCCAGTGGCCTGGCCACTTCCTGCTTGGTTAATGCCACTCTGCTCTCTCCATATTCGCCATGTAGCTTCCCTGCCAAAGGAGCCTTTGCTGCCTGCCCCAAGTGGTCACAGGCTGTTGGTGTGCTCCACCCCAGAGGTGGATGAAAGGATTTGGGAGCCTTCAGAGTGGGCTGCATCTGAAACGCAAATTCTGTCCCCAGATTGCCTGGCATTTAGTGTCCTGAGAGCCCTGGAGACCAGCCTGCCCTAGGCCCAGTCATGAGCAACAGAAGGGCAATGGGTGTTCCCCAAGCCCTGTCCCCATTTCTGCTGAGGAAGGGGTCCTTTGAGCCCCGTTCAGCCCATGTTCTCTCTCCTGAGCCTGCCAGCAAGGCTGGTGTTAAGCCCTGTGTGGGCTCTCTGGAGAGCTAGCTGCCAGTCCTGGCTGAACTTGCCATCTTTCCACACTGGGACAGGGTAACTTTCGGTTCCTCCTGATGCAGGCAGGGTTGGCTCCTCTAAACCAGTGGTTTTCAAACTGGTCAGGACCCAGTACTGGGTCACGGTGCCCCTGCTGCTGCTGCTGCTGAGACTAGAATGCACTGCTCAAAGATGTAATTGTTGGGTCGTGGGCATAAATGACTTTTTTCGACTAGGTCCCGAGGAAAAGTTAAAAAACCTCTGCTCTAAACTGACTTGTTTCCAATCCAGGCCCTGATATCTGCGGCCCAGGGACTAAAAAAGTGCATGTGATCTTCAACTACAAAGGGAAGAACGTCCTGATCAACAAAGACATCCGCTGCAAAGTGAGTATCCTGGTGGGGGTCTCCTGCCCCTAGGACACAGGCCTGGGATGAGAACTTGGCCCTGGGCTGAGAGCTCTCCTTTAGCCAAACACTCTAATCCTCTGCTCCTTCCCTTGCCCAGGATGATGAGTTCACCCACCTGTACACACTCATTGTGCGGCCGGACAACACCTACGAGGTGAAGATAGACAACAGCAAGGTGGAGTCAGGCAGCCTGGAGGAAGACTGGGACTTCTTGCCTCCCAAGAAGATCAAGGATCCTGAGGCCAAGAAACCAGAGGACTGGGATGAGAGGGCCAAGATAGATGACCCTGAGGACACTAAGCCTGAGGTGAGGTGGGGCTGCAGATCTTGGGCTGGGACACCATGTGGGGTTGGGCAGACTGGCACCTTCCTTCATTTCCTCTGCACATCTGGCCAAATGTTGGGGGCTAATGGCTGTAACACAGGCTGTGTGTAGCTGCCTGCAGTGCAAGGGCTAATGGAGGGTAGACAGTCATTGGGAGCTGGTGGAGAGTCTCCTGACATCACTGTGCTTTTCTTCTTCTGCCCTTCAGGATTGGGATAAGCCCGAGCACATTCCTGACCCTGATGCCAAGAAGCCTGAGGACTGGGATGAGGAGATGGATGGGGAGTGGGAGCCTCCAGTGATCCAGAACCCAGACTACAAGGTAAGGGTGGCCTATCCCCTCCAGGGCTGGGGCTTACAGCATGTGAGGGGTGTAACTCACCCAAATCTTCATGGGCTGGTGTCAGCTGAGCTCTGCAGGACATGCAGCACTGAGCAGTGCGTGCTGAGTATGACACATGCCATTACTGCATTGACTGATAAATGTACCCCAGTTAAGATCTGCCTTAGAGGCCTAACTCCCCCTGGGCACCGCACAGGTGTTTAGGAAGTCCCTTCCTGTTGCTGCTCTGACCCTGTACAAGGGGCTGGGCTTGTGCCCTGGAGGAAGAGACCAAGACCGTTGTACCTCCACTCCAAACTGTTGCAGCAACACTGCCCCATCTAACAACTTTCAGGCTGAACTAGTAATGGGGTCCCCCTTTGGGTAAGGAGAGACCCAGGGAACTTGCAAGGGTGGGCTGGGGGCACACACTGTACAGGAACATGCCCTGGTTCTTACACATTGGCATGTGGCAGCTTAGAATCAGGTGTCCGGCCAGGGGCATTAACCATTGTGATCCTGTCTGACTTGTCCTACATAGACCAGAGAACTGCCCTGGAGTATTCCTAGATAGCCAGTCTTGTCTAAAATGGCCAGTGATGGAGAATCTGCTCTGATCCTTGGTCCAGGAGTGTGGGGAATCTATAGGTGGCTAGCACTGGGCTTCCTCTAAGGAACCCTCAGCCCAACCCAGATGTCTCTCACCAACTGCACATTGAGCCCTCCTGTTCCAATTCTGGGCCTGTGAACCTAGAGCTGGAGCTAGGAGAAAGCCCTCTCCCCTCAGTGAGGGCTCACTGGTTTCTCACATTCTGTTCTCCTGCTTCCCAGGGCGAGTGGAAACCCCGCCAGATCGACAACCCTGACTACAAGGGCAAGTGGGTGCACCCTGAGATTGACAACCCTGACTACACCCCCGACCCCAGCCTGTACTCCTACGACAGCTTTGGCATCATCGGCTTGGACCTGTGGCAGGTGTGCTGCTCTCAAGGGCTGCCAGCAGTGGGGCTGCTGCATTTTAATGCCTCTGTCCTGGGGAGGGACATCTTTAGGCCTGGCTGTGCCCCTCTTTAGCAGACACCTTAAGGTGCCTTCAGGGACTCCTGGCTCCTTTGTATCCAAACGCTTCCCTGGCATCCCTAATGAGACCCAGCCTCAGGTAAGGTCCCTTCTGGGCAGGACTTGTTTCTTGACATGCTGTGCTGGCTGATTCCCCTTCCCCACACTAGGAGTGAGATGAGGGAGGTTGCTCTGGGGTATTTGGCTGCTCCTTGTGGGGCTGTCACTGGCTCATTCTCATTTCAGGTAAAATCTGGCACCATCTTTGACAACTTCCTAATCACAGATGACGAGAAGTTTGCCGAGGAGTTGGGGAATGAGACCTGGGGAGCCACCAAGGTAATGACCAGCCCTTCCTGATTCTGCTGTCTGGGGCACTCTCCTCCAGTGCTGTCCAGACACGTCCCCCTGCCTGTACCAGGGCCACTATTGGGGCTGCTGCTCTGATCCGTGGTCCTGGCAGGCAGTGCTGTGGCACTTGCCCCCAGAGGAAGGAGCTGCAGCTATTTGAGGGGGGGCTCCATGGGATCCTCTAATGCAGGGAAAGGCAAGCTGAGCCCAGGGGGCTTAAATATAGCACCTCTTGTGCTAACAGGGCATTGCTTCAGAGAGGGGTTCCTGTCTGATACTGGCAGGGAAGGGGGAGGCCTGACAGTTGCAATAAATGTCATTAAACCTAACCTAATAGCCACCCAACCCCAATGCAAAGGTGCTGTCAGGATGGGCTCATGGCTGAAGTCAGACTCATGGCCTCTGCCACAGAGTTGCTAGGCACATCCTGACAGCTCCTGACTCTTGTTTCCTTATCTGTGAAACAAACAAGGAGTCTGGTGCCACTTTTGTGAACTTAACAGATCTTTATCACATGAGCTTTTGTGGGAGAAAATCCCAGTTCATCAAAGCATCTGATGAAGTGGGATTTTCTCCCATGAAAGCACATGCGATAAATCTGTTAGTTTTAAAGTGCCCCCAGACTTCTTGTTTTTTGCTGAACTAGACTAACATGGCTCCCCCTTTGGAACTTATCTGTGAAGTGAGGCAAATGTTCTCACCAAGGCATGAAGGCTTAAGGTGGTCTGATGCTGTTGGGTAGAGTCCACCCTCCTGGTGTGCTCTGTTCTTGCAGCATCTCTCCTTCCTCTAGAATAATGATTCTCTGGCCTCCTTTAGTGTCAAATCTGGGCACCAGGCCCAGCAAGTGCCATTTTCATTGTGCAGATGGAGAAACAGGCAGAGTTAAGGGGCCCTGGCTGCAAGTTGCTCAGTCTGGCAAAGCAGGAACAAAATCTGGGTCCCAAGCCATTTCCACCATCTTTCCTCTCTCTCCCTTCTGGTTAACTCATGGCACCTTCAATCTCTGCAGGAGGCTGAGAAGAAAATGAAGGAGCAGCAGGATGAAGAGCAGCGGAAGAAACAGGAGGAGGAGGACAAGAAAAGGAAAGAGGAGGAAGGTGATGAGGAGCCCGAAGGAGATGATAATGAGGAAGAGGAGGATGATGATGATGATGAACCCGAGAAGGAGGAAGAGGAGGAAACAGAGGGACCGGTGAAGGATGAGCTGTAAAAGGCCATTCTCACAGCACTGCTCCTCTGCTGAGCCTCACCCTTGGCTGGGACCATGTGGCTCACTTGGTTAAACCCAAATAAGGAGAAGGGGAGGGGATACAGTAATGTCTCTATGAGACTTGAACTTTTTTATTGGTGTTTTGTTTGTGGTTTTTTTTTTCACATGCCCCAATGCCATCAAAGATCCATTCATGCGAGGACAAGTCTAGGCCCTGCAGTGTATGAATGAATGTATGCTAAGAAACTGTAGAAACTTAACCCTTTGTTCAGCCAGGAACAGTATCAGCTACTTTGGACAGCGGGTAGCTTCTCTACTAGCTTCTGTCTCCAGATGCTCTACAAAGGGACTTGTAGGAAGTAGAGTAACTCTACCTCTCCTCGCCCTCTTTCCCAGTCACCTTACCTGCCCCATTCCTCCTCAGACTGACTCCAACCCCTCCTGCATGTTGGTGACCCACGTCTGGGTGGTGGTGGTTCTTGGCTCCATTCTAGCACAGCTTCTGTGAACAAAGGGGCTGAAATCTAGTAGACTGCAGTATTACACTTCATTTTCAGCGGTCTCCTCTCCTGGGGGGGGTATGGAACTGGACAGCTGTCAAAAGCTGCTGCTTAAAATGAGTGGATCAAGCCCTTTTCTCCCTCAGCCTGGGGCTAGACTCTTACAGTTGCATCTGCTGTCCTGGCCTGTGGTTAACTGGACCAGCCTCTGCACCAGCTGTGTCAAGCTAACTCCATTTTCAAAATTTGAGCTGTTTCTCTTAAAAGCACTAATGTGATGGGTAACTAAGCAATTTCCTCCCCTTTCTGGAGTCTAAAGCAAGCACCTGCTGTAGTTCCTTGATACTCTGTAACAAGCCTGAAATGCCTCAGGAATCCCTTTAGAAAGGGCAGAGCTATTATGCAGCCTGGGTGGAGGAGAAATGGGGCATGGGCTAGAATGAAGAGAATGTAAGGGTGGGGAGGGTGGAAGGACAGGAGGGAAGGGAGCAGCGTCCCAAGGATAAATTTGGTAGTACTATCTGCAATGTTGTGGGGGTGGGAGTGAAGGGAAGAGCTGGGGGTGGGAGACATCTCATGTTCACACTTGAATGTATGAATGATTGAAGAAATTTCTATTAAATTAAATTTCATGTCCGGGCTGTGGTCTCATTTCCCCGGGGTGTCTTCCTGGGCCACACCTGCTTCTCCAGCTGCAGTGACTGGAAAGCCATGGGGCGATCGCTCCGTTAATGAATGGAGTAGGGCCAGGAGGGGTAGCAGTGTCTGCTGCTGGGTGCGGGGAGGGGGAGACGGTCAGGGCCGGCTCCTGCCGCAGTGATGCATGTCACATCAGCCGGCCGCTGCAGCACCCGTGAGCTGTGCCCCGGCTGCCCGGAGGAGGGCGGCAGGACTAACGGGGGGCGGGGGGGGAAGGGAGGTAGCCCAGAGCCGGACCCGTTCTCAGTGGGGGGCGGGGCGGAAGGCCATGTTAGTCCAGTGGGGCGGCCATTTTGTGTCCACTCGTCACATGGTCGGCGAGCTCGTGCCCCTCGGCGTTGCTCGCACTCGATTGGCTGAGCCCCCTCCACGTCAGCGGGGCCGGACCTCCTCGCGGCCTGCGTACCACGTGATGGCGGCGCCTATAGTCACATGATGGAGGCCGGGCTCGCCCCTGTCACGTGACTGGTCCCGCGGGCCCGGCCGGGGCCGGAAACGGCGGGGCGGTAAGATGGCGGCGGCGTGAGTTGCATGTTGCGGGGCTGCCGCGTCCGTCGGGAAGAAGTGTCCGCCCGCTCCTCGCCCGCCCGCCATGGCGGTGACCATCACCCTCAAGACGCTGCAGCAGCAGACCTTCAAAATCCGCATGGAGCCCGACGAGACGGTGAGGGGCGCGGCCACGTGGGGGGCAGCCCCCGCCCCCGCCTTGGGCCCTCCCCACTCTCGGCCCCGGTGTGGGGCAGCCCCTCCTCCTAGAGTCCTGGCCCCAGCTCCCTCTGGTGTGGGGCAGCACCTTCTATAGTCCTATCCCCAGCCCCCCCCAGTGTGGGGCAGCCCCTCCCCCTATAATCCCATCCCCAGCTCCCCTCCAGTGTGGGGCAACTTCTCCCCCCCAGGGTCCTGTTCCCAGCCCCCCCAGTATGGGGCAGCCCCTCCCCCCACAGGATCTTGTCTCCAGTCCCCCCATGTGTGCAAGCTGCTTCTCCACATGGTCCTATCTCCATCTCCCACCCCCACAGTGTGAGTCAACCCCCCCGCCCCATGGTCCTGGCCTAGTTCACCATCTACCACATGGTCCTGGCCCAGTTTGCCACCCCCACCCCAGAAGCACCACATGGAACAGTCCCAATTTCTTTCTGCTTTGTGGAGCAGCCTCCATCCCTTCCCCCCAGCCACTCTCCCTTCCCCTGAAAGATGCACCCTGCATGGGGTATTCTCATGGGGTGGTCTCTAGTCTCTGTAGGGCACTATTTCTTCTGCCCCCAGGTCCTTTTGCCCTACCTGGGAATGTGGTGAGCACAATAAAGGTACCTGCTTTGCGGGGTATGGCCAGGAGGGATGGATGGGGGTATGGGGGCAGGAGCATCAGAAAGGCAAGGGGTGTGGGAGCTGAGCTGCCCATGTGCTCCTTGACTGGGATGCACAGATCCCTGCATCTCTCCCCCTGACCCACGGGCGATGGTAGGTTTTTCTGAGGCTTCCTCTTTGCCAGTTTTGGGTCTGGGCCATGGAAGACCCTGGGGTGTTAGTGGTGGGACTTAACACCCTTGTAACCTGCGTTAATATGAGAACAGCAAAGCTGACTGGGGTCCCTTGAAGGAGCCAAACCCACTGTTTTGTGGGATTTATGCAGCCTTGTGGCTAGAGCATTGAATGGGGGTTTGGGAGACCTGGGTTCAATTCCTAGCTCTGCCACAGGTTTGCAGCATGACCTGGCACAAGTCCATTTCACCTCCCTGTGCCTCAGTATTCCTATCTGTAACATGGGGCAAATGTCATGCATCCTCTTGTAAAGCCCTGGGCGATCGATAGATGAAGAGTGCCTTGTAAGGATTAGGGATTATGAATGCGCTGGGGTGGCTAAGCTTCTCTGTGTGGGGCTGAACAGGTAGCGCCGATGATGGTGTGTCTGTTGGGTTAACGTTCTTGCCTCTGCGCTGGAGATGCTGCTCGGCTTTCAGACAGGAGTGTGTCAGGCAAGGCCGGCCGATGCAGACGACTGGGACCTCAGCCTGTGGGTTGACAGTAGGCCCAGGCAGCCGGGACTCTCTCTCCCTCTCTTTGGCTGTATGGGAAGGTGACCCCTATTTTTTTGGTGTGGTCCCAGTATGGGGCAGATTGGGAGACCCTGAGCTTGTGTTTAGATGCAGTGCGACAAGGCACTTTGTGCCGCTCAGTAGAACTTGGTTTGAATTACTTGGGAAGCACAGATGGTGGAACGGGGAGGCAGGACTGCTCAGTTCTGGTCCCAGCTCTAGCAGCGAGTGGGATTTGTAGTTAGAGCAGGGGACTGGGTTCTGGTCCCAGTTCTGGGAGGGGAGCAGGGTGCTAGGAGGCAGGACTCCTGGGTTCTGTTCCAAGCTGCAGGACGACCGTGAGACCCAGTGGAAAGTACAGTCTCGATCGGGTTCTCGTTTTAGCCTCTGAGTGGAGATTGAGAACAATCCTTTGGCTTGTGCAGGGAGCTGAGTCCTGTGCTCATCCTGTTTTGCTTTGTGCCTTAGTCAAAGCTGATTTTAAGAGATCTAGAATTTAGGGCAGTGGTCCTCAAACTGTGGGGCACAGAAGAATGTTTGGGGGGGTGTGGCGAGGACAGAGTCAGCCCCCAGGTGGGGTGTGTAGGGAGCACCACCCAGCCCCTTTCCTGTCTATGGCCTTGGCTGCAGCTCCAGCTCCAAGGAGGTGAGGGGGGTCAAAAAAGTTTGGGGACCACTGATTTAGGGTGTGTGTGTTAGAAAAATAAACCCAAGCAATCAAAATGTGTCCATTGCATCTTTTTCAATACCATTGGAAACATTCCTTGTTTACAGCTGAGAAACTCTCTGGGGGCCAAGGGATTTCCAGACTTTTCCTCAGCATGAGGAGAGAAACTGTCTGCTGGACAGCTCCCCTCCCCTTTCCAGCCCCTCGTCCGTGTGGTGGGGTGAGGATGTTTATGCAGGGAAAGCAATAAGCATCGGGTGCTCGACAGTAGAGGAGGGCGGCCTTGTGGCTGAAGGACTGAACTGAGGTTTAATAGATCTTGGGGTTGGTTCCCAGCTCTGCTACAGATGACTGCAGTCACTGTGTGCCTCAGTTTCCCCACCTGTGTGGGGGGGTGGCCTTTCCCTAGGCTTGTCTCTTGAGGCTTGGGAGTTCTTAGGGGCAGGGGTGGACTCTCTGGTTCTGTGCAGCACGTGGCACTGTGCAAGTCCAATCTCGGTCGGAGCCGGCCGGCCCTTCCAGAGTATGAGTAACATCTTTGCAAGTATTTTTGGTGTCTTTTAATGCAAACTGGCCACTGGCAATAAGGCGGTCAAAGCTGCCAGCCAGGAAAGTGCCAGCTGAGGAGCAGGGCATGTGATGCTGAGTGAAACTGATCAGGAACCACAGTGAAACTGGTTTGCCTGGTCTCATGGGCAAAAAGGGATTGTGTGATGAGCAATAACACAGTGTAGGTGAGAGGCTGGGACAGCTGGGCAGGGCTGGATGGGTCAGGAGAGGGTTCACTCCCCCTGCGTCGGTGCTGGAACATTGGTGCCCCTGGATCCAGCAGCCGTTAGTTCCTACCCTAAACAGTTCCAACGATATGTACTTGTCCCATGTCCCTATAAACAACCCACCCCAGAGGTGGCTGCATCTCAGCACAGGGCGAGGAATCTTGTAGAAACAGCTGCAGTGCTGTAGCAGGCCGTCCAGTCTCGTTCCTGGTGGGCCCAGACAGCCGTTGCCAGTGGGAGGAGGCTGGTTAGGCCAGTAGCTGGAATCCCACGTGCTTTTCAGGGCGCGTCAGGCTTCATTTTGGCTCGCGCCAGCAGCCAAAAATATCACTTGTCTCGCAGGGCTCTGCAGCTGTTCCTGCAGATTCCCTTTGGGATGCCATTGTCCTCCGGGGCGCAGGAGAGCGTCTGGCGCAGAGGCTGCGCTACTTGGCCAGCCAGGAGACCGTGTAGGGGACAGCCTGGCAGAAGCGATTGCTCAGTTGTCCTCCCAGAGGGCCTTGCAAACCCGAACAGCTCAGCCTGACTCTGCCGTCCCCAGCACGGAGCAGGAGCTAGTCTCTTCCTGTCTTCCCAGCGGGGAACCCGAGACAGAGGAGGCACGAGTGGTTTGCAGCCACCAGAGACCAGTGCAAGGGCTTCCAGGACCAGCGAGACTTGCCCGGTGCCGGCCTAGGGAGGGAGAGAACAGTGGTTGATGCGAGGGGTGTTTTGGACGCGTGTGAAAATCAAGTAGACGATGCTTTTCCGCTCTCTGTGTTAGCGCTGGCCCCATGGCGGCACTCGGGGGTGCAGTGGGGGGACCCTGTGGGGCACTCGGCAGCAGGGGGGCTCTCCCCACATGGTCAGGGCTGGCCCCAGCATGGTGTCGGCTGGCCAAGATGAACCCGAGTTAAAGTGTGTGAAAGATACAGCCAGACGTCCTCAGCCCCCCAGTGGCCAAACCCGGAGCCCCATAAGGGAGCCTCTAGCCTGCATTAACTGGCCCTCCTTCAATCCAGTGCCTCATCTTCCCCTTCCAAAAGCTGCCACTGGGCTGGCTACCATGGCGTCGCCCTGGCACTGCCCCTGTGGGGAAGCTTTTATCACCACAAGCAAAGCCTGTGCCCTGAAATGCCCTGGGCTGGGGGCCAAGGGGGTCCCAAGTCTGCGTGGGCACTTCCTGGGCTCTGCTTGGCACCTGTTCTGTGTGTGGAGCTATGGCTGGTCCGGGCACTGGGGGACGCCCCAAAGACACTCCAGTCGAAGCAGCTGGGAGATTACCCAGGCGTCATAGAAGCTTCTGCCTGGCTCAGGCCCCATCGGCCGGGCGCTGCCCGTTCCACTGGGAGGCTTCGCGGTCACAGAGGCTAGATGCAGAGTGGGAGATGGGCGCAGCATCCAGGCAGAAGGGGCAGCTGAGGGCCAGAGAGTTGCCCCGTGGCATGCAGGGATTCAGTGGCATATCCAGATTTCCTGAGTCCCAGATCGGGGCGTCTCCCACATGGCCAAACTAAGGTGGGAACAAACCAGCCGTCCCGTCACCTGCTTGATCCCCTGCTTCACGTCACCCCTGTAACCTGGCTGTGGGCTGATGGGTCTGTCTTGTCCCGCCCGACAGGTACGGGTCCTCAAGGAGAAGATTGAGGCAGAGAAAGGCAAGGAGGCCTTCCCTGTGTCGGGCCAAAAGCTGATCTACGCTGGCAAGATCCTGAGTGACGACGTGGCCATCAAGGAGTACAGGATTGACGAGAAGAATTTTGTGGTGGTCATGGTGACCAAGGTGCGCTGGGACCCTCCCCGTGGCGAAAAAGGCCGCGTGTAGGCAGGCTCGCTTTTCCCACCCGCTGCGCAGGCGGCGCTCTTTCCTCGCAGTCGGTGTTGGAGGCCCTGTGTGGCAGGGAGTGGGGTGGAGACCGTGTGGGGCAGAGCATGGGGTCCCAGCCGCACCCTTCCACGCTGCTTGTTTCCGCAGACCAAATCGGGGTCGGGTGCCTCAGCCCCCCCGCCCAGCGATGCCGGGCTGGTCAGTGCCCCAGAGCCAACCCCATCAGCGGGGCAGACGCCAGCACCCACAGCCACAGCTGAGGTGGTCCTGCCCCCGCCCGCAGCGCCGAGTGAGGAGAAGCCTCCAGAGGAGCCAGCTACGGTCACGCGCCTCGAATCCACTGCTGGGTAAGCCCCAAGAGCGCCTGCTGCTTGGTCAGTCCAGGGCCCCAGAGAGTGGCGGGGGCAGGGGATGTGGGCATGGCCTTCCGTTGGGGGGGGCTTTCATTGGGAGGAGGGGGGCCGGGGCTGCTGGGTCCCGTTCCCAGCTCTGAGAGGTGAGTGGGGTCTAGTGGTTAGAGCAAGGGACATGGGAGTCAGGACTCCTGGGTCCTGTTCCCAGCCCTCCCACAGATTGTGTCTGTCTGTGGCTAAGTCACTTTGCCACTCCGTGCCTCAGTTTCTCCATTGGGGCGGGTCGTGCCTGCCACTCCGTGGCTGGTTTATATTTTTAAAAGCAGTGTTGCCATATGGCTGTTTAAACAGCTGCCGTGTCCTACCCCAGAGGTGGCTTCATGCCGCGATCCCACATGCACACCCCACAGAGCACTTTTTAGCAGGGGGTTGGACTAGATGACCTCGTGAGGTCCCTTCCAGCCCTATTATTCTATGATCCTCGCAGGGAAACAGACATCTCTGTGCAGACATCACCGCCCTGGGGTGCAGGGACAGAAAGGGGGTGGTGTGTCATCGCAACAGGGGATGGATAGCTGATTGGTGGCAGTCGCTGGGAGATCAGGTTCTACTGCTCCAACATTGCCACTATTCAGACATGAATAAATGGGTTTGACCCCCTTAGTTACCCCAGTGTGGACCCCGACTCTGTTGGCAGGGGTGGGTTGGTTGAGTTAGTGTCAGCCTGCTGGGAACAGCTTTCAGTCGCGCCGAAACAGTAAGAATCCATCACATTTCCTCAGTAGACCTCAGAGTGCTTGGTCAGGAGCATTAGCCCCATTTTACAGATGCGGAGACTGAGGTATAAGGCACTGTGACTTGCCCAGGGTCACCCAGCAGACACAGACTCATCCGCCCTGGAGTCTGTATTGATTGAAAACCAACCAACCAGCTGACCTTGAAACCAGTTTGATTTTCTGCCACAGACTGAATCTGAGAACTGGGCTTGATATTAAGGCGATTATGGTAGGGTCCAGCTCACGTGCTGGGACCCTACTGCGCTAGGTGCTGCACAAACACAGACAGAAAAGCCTGTCTCATTCTCTGAGCACACTCAGGCCAAGAAAGGCAGAATGGGGACCTGCTTGCTAATTCCAGAGACGCCCCCCCTCCAGCAGCAGCAAACTCCTGGGCCCTGGCGTTTCTGACACACGTGGTGAAATTCAGACCCATGCTTCCCTCCTAGCGATGGCAGGGCCTCATGGGGACCTTTCCGCTGCCCTACAGCCCACGCCGCAATTCCACCTGGCCCAACCCCCCAGCTCAGCCCCGAGTGGTTTTCTTGTTGCCAGCCGTTGGAAGGAGCCGGCTACTATTCCTCTCTTTTAAATTTGCAGCTCTGTTCCCTCTTCAGGTAGCGTGGGGCGCCAGGACGACGCAGCTTCCACCCTGGGTAGGTGAAGTCCCGGTGGGGCTGGGCCAGGCGTCCGGGGTCCCTGGGCCACAGCAGAGCCCTGGCAGCTGCCGTTCCCGTACCGGGCCGTCTGCTTGACGCGCCTCCCACCCCCTCGTCCCCCCAGCAGCTAGCGGAAGGTCGGGATTTGGGCAGAGTTGCAGCTGGCTTGTGAAGCCCGGGTGCCCTCTGGTGGCTGGCGCGGGTTAAAACCAACTCCTCTTCCAAGGACAGCCCCCCCCTTCGAAGCACTGCTCCTCTGCCTGCGGGAGGTGGAGGGCTTGGAGGGGGGTGAGTGGCTCAGCCAGGGAGGGGGGAGCTGCCCCCTTCATCCTGCTCTCAGATTTCAGTGGAGGGAGGGTTCCAAGCACTGTTTGGTGCCTCGTGTGATGAGTGGGTTGGGTCTCTGCTGAGTCTGGGCTGTGGCTGTTCAAACATAAAATGCAACGGTTTCCAGTCATTCATCAGCAGAGCGGCTGTGTTGGGGGGTGCTCAGGAGCCAGGACTCCTGGGTTCCCTTCCCAGCTCTGGATTGGCAGTGGGGTCTAGTGGTTAGAGCTGGGAGCCAGAGCTCCTGGGGTTTTTCCCAGCACTTGTGGGCAGGTTTTTGTCTTCTCAGGTGGGTGTTATTACGGTAGTGCGATCATGGACCAGGACTAGGGTGGGGGTAAAGCATGGAGCCAGGACTCCTGGGTTCTGGGCCCAGCTCTGACCCTGGCTCTGGGTGATGTCGATTGAGTCCCTTCCGCTGTGTGAACTGGGGGCATGTGGGGGCGGCGACCCACTTACCAGGAAGTGCTGGAGGATGGGAAAGGGCCGTGTGTGTAGCCGCCCCCCTGGCCCTGCCCCCCTTTCCTTTGGTGAGCATGTGCTGGGCGCTCCCTGACCCCAGGCTTCTGTGCCCGCAGTGACCGGTTCGGAATACGAGACGATGCTGACTGAGATCATGTCCATGGGGTACGAGCGGGAGCGGGTGGTGGCTGCGCTCCGGGCCAGCTACAACAACCCCCACCGAGCTGTGGAGTACCTGCTGACGGTGAGGCCGTGCCACGGCTTGGGACAGGCGGAGTGAGGGGGCAGGATGCCTGGGTTCGATCCCCGGCTTGGGGAGGGGTACGAGTCGAGGGGCTGGGAGCCAGCGTTCCCACGCTTTCCTGGAGGAATGAGGAGGAGGGGGGGCCAGCTGACTCACTTGATGACCGTGGGCAAGTGGCGTCGGCATTTCCGTGGCTGCGAACGGAGACGGAGCCCGATTCCCTAAGGACACGGGTCTGATCCGGCCCAGAGGGGCGGTGGTAGCCGTCTGGGACCTTGTGAGAAACGAACAGGGCTGGGCTCAGCCCTCGGGAGACCCCACCGCTATCACCTGGGGTTAGCTTGCCCCCTCGCTGGCAGGGCTCCAGATGAACCTCTGGCCCCTTGTGGGGTGAGCCGCATGGGGCAAGAGCTGTTGTGGGGGGCAGGGACACTGGAGGGCTCTAACACTGCACCTTTGACATCACAGGGCATCCCGGGCATCTCTGAGCCAGAGAGAGCCCCAACCCAGGAGAGCCAACCCCCTGAACAGCCAGCACCGGAAGGTGGGTGACACGGACCGTCCTGCTCCCACAGGAGATGGGGAGACCGGGGTGGCTGGTGGGAGATGGCCTCCCTGCGCACCATGGGGTGTGGAAGGAGGCTGAGGGTGTAGGGATGGCTGCAGCTGGGGACCATGAGTGGTCCCTGGAGGAGGAGACTGTGCCCTGGCCCCATTGTTTGAGATCAGGTGGGCCCTTCCCCTTTTGAGACCCGGCCTGGCTTCAGCCCGCCCATCCCTGTCCGCAGGTGAGAACCCCCTGGAGTTCCTGAGGGACCAGCCGCAATTCCAGAACATGCGGCAGGTGATCCAGCAGAATCCAGCCCTGCTCCCAGCCCTGCTCCAGCAGCTGGGCCAGGAGAACCCCCAGCTCCTGCAGGTAAAGGGGGGTGGGGCCCAAGGAGGCCAGGGAAGAGCAGCGGGGAAGCAGCACTGGGTGGGGTGTGTGTCCGGGGCACGGGGGAGGCAGGACTCCTGGGTTCTATCCCCGCTTCCACCCACGGGTCCCATCCCCTCTCCGTGCCTCAGTTTCCCTGCTCTGATAAGCAAAGCTGGAGGCTCTGCTTGGGAAGGGGGAGTCTCCCATAATCCTGACATGCCCCCCCCCCCCCACAGCAAATCAGCCAGCATCAAGAGCAGTTCATCCAGATGCTGAACGAACCCCTGGGTGAGATGGCCGACATCTCGGACATCGAGGGGGAGATCGGAGCCATTGGAGAGGAAGCTCCGCAGATGAACTACATCCAGGTCACGCCTCAGGAAAAAGAAGCCATAGAAAGGGTAAGGAGGGGCTGGCTGTGCGATCCCTCCACTGGAGAACTGCAGTGGGGTCTAGTGGTTAGAGCAGTCGGGGTTGGGGGGGCAGCCAGGACTCCTGGGTTCTATCCTCAGCTCTGGACAGGGAGTGGGCTAGTGGTTGGAGGGCGCTGGGAGCCAGGATTCCTAGAGTCTCGCCGTCAGTGACGATGCTGCGTCCTGGCGCTGGGAGTTGAAAAGAACCAAGTTTAGTTACAACGTAGCCTCGATCCTCAATAAGGGGAGTGATCAGACAGGCCGGGAGCACTGTGCGGGGAGGGGAGCAGACAGCCTGGCACATAATTACTTTAGCCGTTCCCCCAAACGGGCAGGACAGCGTGGCCAAGCTCTGCACACAGCAGCCCCCAAGAGCTGGGCGCCTCTCCTCGAGTGGGCAGGACGGAGTTCATAGCAGAGTCCGCCATCGCTGTCTTTTTGCCCCTCCCATGCAGCCAGCTCCCGAGCGGGCCATTGCTGGGTTCCTGGCGGCCGCCAGAGACTCACTAGCTAAAGCCAGAAGGGACCATCCTGAATATCTACTCTGACCCTCCTGCACATCTCAGGCCGCAGAACCTCACCCGCCCTCAGAGTCGGCCCAGAACCGCTAGCTGAGTGGCTGAAGGCCTCAACTCTTGACTTAAACACTTCACCTTGCAGAAAATCCATTGTTCAAACCAGCAAATCTGCCAGTCCGAGCCGGGCGAAAATTCCTTCCCGACCCCAACCTAGCGGTCGGTTCGATCCTGACCACGTGGGCAAGACCCATCAGCCAGACCCCGGGGAAGAATTCTCTGTCCTAGCTCAGAGCTCTCCCTATCTCGTGTCCCCTCTCCAGCCATTGGGGTTTTTGCTACTGGGTATTGTGGGTCCTTGTAGGCAACCTCATTGCACCATACGCTTCTAAAGCCCAGTCTCGAGGCCAATTTTGGGGGGGTTGCCCCCACTGCCCCCCTTGGAGACTGTTCCTGAGATTCACTCCTCTGCTGAGAGAAATCTTCATCTAATTTCAAGCCTAAATTTATTGATGGCAGATTGTACGTTTGTTCTTGCATCAGGATCGGCGCTGAACTTAAATACTAGGGAGGGAGAGGAGTTAACCCCCGATGTATTTGTACAGAGCAATCACATCCCCCCCTCCGCCTTCTTTCAGTTGGGCTTAACAAGCCAAGCTCCTCAAGTCTCCTCTCATAGGGCAGGTTTTCCACTCCTTGGATCATCCCTGTAGCCCTTCTCTGCGCCTGTTGGAATCTGAATTCATCTTTCGTAAACATGGGGGACCAGAACTGCATGCAATATTCTAGGTCTCCCCAGCGCCTCGTATACTGGAAATACCTCACTTGCCGTATCCTAGGACTGCATTAGCCTTGATGTTGGCAGTTTACGGTCCTCTTGTAACCAGCCCATACGCCCTTTCTTCTCTGTCGCTTCCGGCTGATCCATCCCCATCTTATCGCAAACATTCTTGTCATTAGTCCCAACTGCAGGACTTCGCACTCTTCATTTTCATCTCCTTTCTGCTACTCCAGTTTTCCAGGTCATTCAGATCTTCTTGTGTGATGTTCCGGTCCTCTTCCCTGTTGGCGATGCCTCCCGACTTTGTGTTCTCTGCCTGTTTCGCTAGCATGCTCCTACATTTTGTGCCAAGGTCATCAATTAAAATGTTCACTAAGATAGTTCCCAAGACCAATCAATCCTTGTGGGATTGATGCCAGTGTGACCATTTATCAGTTCCTTGCCCACTTTTCATTTCTCTTAATCCCCATCCTCTTCAGTGGAATTATATCAAATGCTTTACTGAAATCCAGGTAGCTTCAATCTTCTGCATTTCCTTCTGTCTAGAAAATCAGGCATCTTCTCAAAGAGAGAGATCAGGTTGGCCTGTCAGGATTCACCTTTTGTAAATCTGTGTTGTATTTATTCCAATTATCCTTTACCTCCGTCTTTAACCACTCTCTCTTTCAAAACTTGTTCTAAAACCTTGCATATAATTGAGGTCAAACTAGCAGGGCCTGGATCGGGTTTTTTCTGCCTTTCTTAAATATAGGCCATGTTTACCCTGACGGTGGCGAATTCAGATCGATCTTTCCAGATTGACTTAGCGACCAGTTAAGACTGGGTAAGCTGATCCGGAAATCGACTTAATAAAACCACTCCCTCGAGGGGGGTAGCGCTGTGTCACATGGGACGCGTTTCCCGTCGGCACAGTGCAGCGAAGGTGCCGTGCTGAAGAGGAGCTAGGAGGCCGAAAGGAATTACGCAAGCTCTGTGTAGTGTCAGCTGCTGCTGGATTTCGCCATCGGTGTAGACCTGGCTCTCCAGTCACGGGTCTGTCTGCCTCTGGAGTTTACAGGTTCATTGAAAGTCCTTGCTGAAAGATTTGCAGTTTCAAGTGCCAGTTTCTTGAATCTATTTGGATGGAGATTATCCAGGCCCTCCGATGTGGTCCTGTTACACTGAGTTTGGGTTCCACCTTGGATGTGGTAATTTCTCCCTCCCTGTCCTTGTTCCCGTTAGCCAACCTGACAGTGCCTCCAAAACCGAGACAAACTATTTGTTTAGGTGTCGGGCCGTGCTCTTGATTTTAGTTCCCTCTGCGTGCTCCGACTCTGCCTGGCTTTTAGCAGCTCTCACTTTTACCCTGTGTTTTCTGACCTGCAAGCTGTGTTTTCCTCGCTGAGCCCTCCCACCTGCGGTTCCTTGTAGGTATTCTGCTTTCTCTTAATCACCGGTTTGAGACCCTGCTCATCCAGTTTGGTCTGCAACCCTTCCCTACACATTCTTTCCCCTTGCTTGGGCTTCACACAGCTTCTGTGATGTTGACTGATAATTTCCAGCCGCCTCCGTGAGTTCTTCAGTCCAGTCCACTTCCCTAGCTCTTTCCCTGTGGTTTTTAAAATTTGCTCTTTTGAAATCCAGACCCTAGTGTCAGGCCTAATTTGTCGACCCTTCTGTTTAAACTGAATTAGCTCCTGATCGCTCAAACCAAGCGTGTCCTCTCCAACCAGTCCTTCAGTGAGGTCTTCGCTGCTTACCAATCCGAAATCTCAAATGCCATCACCTCTTGGTGACACAATCTGTTGGCTGTCGCATCCGGGACTATCTGGCTCCCGCTATGAGATCACTTGTCCTCCAATCTGTGCTGGGAAACGAGTCTCCCGTCATCGCAATTCCCAGCAGTATTTATTTCATTATCAAATACTGGAGAGATCTCTCTCTAGATCCAGATCCTGGGGCTCAGTGGCAGGTGCCAAAGTGATTTTTACCCAACAGATTCCGTTCGATCCATCCCATCACTTCTCATTTCTTCATGCTCCCCCTTGTCTTTAATACGCGATGCTGTGGCCCCACCTTCACCGTTCTCTCTTTCCTGACCAGCACGTTCCCTTCCATCCCAGTCCTCCAGCCTCGACTGCTCGGGCACCATGGTTCTGTTAGCCCCATGGACTCTGGCTTCCCTTCCTGCACCAGTTGTTCTAGTTTCTCCATGTTGTTAGCCAGGCTCCTCGCACTGATGCATGGACCACTTTATTGTTGCTTCGCCCACATTCCTCGCCCGACTAGGTACCTTCTCCGGCAGTATCCGCTTCCTGATGGTTACTGTCTGTGCTATTGGAACCATCTTTCCTCTTTTTAGTCATTCCCCTGCCCTCCGTCGGCTCCTTCTTCATTGCCACATCTTTTCTCCTTTGATTTTCTTCCTCCTCGTCAGTCATGAAGATTCCATGGGCCTTTCCCGACTGCCTGCCCTGGATTCCTAGTTTAAAGCTCTTCTAAGCAATGTGCCCTCTTCCTTCCCAGCTGTTGCCCCCCCCTGCTCCGACGGCATCCATCCCGTGCAAACAGTCCTCGGTCTGTTACTGCCTTCCAGTGCTCAAACCTCCCAAAGCCCTCCTCATGGCACCGCTGCCTGAGCCAGGCGTTTACCATCATTTTCTCTTGCCTTCACTCTCCCCCTCGAAGATCACCTGAGCCTCCTTTTCTCTAAGCACCTTCCCCAGCCTGACCTGGTCTCCTTAGATGCGTCCCAGCGACAATCTAGCAATAGCGTTTGTTCCTTCATGAAAGACAATCAAAGGATTCTTTCCTGCTCCCATCGGATCCTCTTCAGCCTCTGGTCCTCATCCCACGTCTTTACTCCCGGCAGCCAGCACGTTCATCTGTGCTCCAGAATGGCTCAGCCGCGGTGTCTAGCTGCCTCTCCAAACCTTGGCTTGTCTCTTTCATCAGATCTGTCAGGCGCCTCGTCGTTCCGAGCCCATGGCGGATTACAGCCCCTGGCGCTGGCAACCCGGGTGAGGTTGCCAGCCTCTAACAGACAGCACAAAACTGCTGGGGGTGCAGAGTGGGGGAGCTGGTGTGAAAACACCTTTGTGCCTTCCCAATTCTAGGTAACAGCCCGGGGAGACCTGGCCAAGCCGAGGCCTTCTGGGGGTCAGGGCTGTGACTCAAAGACAGTGCAGCTGTCTGCCACAGTGCCTGTGCTGGGGCCATTTCCCCCAGTTGACCGTGTGGAGTTTGTGGCCCCTTTCCACCCGTGACCCTCTCACCTCTTGTTCGAAAGGCTGAGCTGGCGTCAGGCGTTCAGCACTGGAGGGTCTTGGTGGTAGAGGGTGGCTGGGACACACAGGACAGTCGTGAGCAGTGGATGTCAGGCACGATCTTTTGACTCTTCTCCCTTTGTATCCCCTCAGTTAAAGGCCTTAGGATTCCCGGAAAGTCTGGTCATCCAGGCTTACTTTGCTTGTGAGAAGAACGAAAACCTGGCTGCTAATTTCCTGCTGAGTCAGAATTTCGATGACGAGTGACGCAAGGAAGAAAAGAAAAATTTTATATATATATATATATATATATATAAAAAAATTCTCTCTATCTATATTCCTGTCTATTTAAGGGGTATGTGGGAGAGACCCCAAATCCCACCCTCCCAAGCCCCCTCCGCCAGAGAAACTTGCATCCAGATTCCATCCACCTGGCTTGAGGAAGTCCTTTTCCCGCTCCACAGGAAACTGGACGGCTGGGTTTCTATCCTCCTGCCCCAGGCGTGTTTTAATTCAGCTGTGTCCCTCTCTCGCTCGATGCTCGCCCTGGCGCGGGGAGAAGGGAGTCGGGGCTGGCAGATGGGATCCGTCGGATCCTCTCCCGCCAGCCTGCTTGTGTGCAGACAGATTGCCCGTGTGAGCGGCCTGTTGGGTCTCTCTTCATTTCCCTTCAAGTCCCGGCATTTGCCACTGCTAAACCATTCACCAGTGTTGGGTCGCATCTGTCCTGCTGAACGTGTGTGGCACACCCCATTCGCTGGCTTGGCCTGCCTAGGAGGGACTACGCCCTGGTGCCGTTATGGATCCGTGCTTAGCGCAGAGGCCGGCTCCTGGCCTAGCCGGTGTTTTAAACCAACCTTCTTCCCGGAGCCGTTAGCTTCGTGGGCACCCAACTTCTGTCTGAGCCCAGCTGCTTTGGCATTCTTCCCGCCTTCCCCATGAGGCGTGCCGTGATCCCAGCCCCGCTGTGAAATGCAGGGTGGGAGCCCAACATTAAGACAGTTACAGTGAGCTGTGCCATCGCGTGGGGCTGCTGGGAAAGACAAGGCTGAAGCAGCTGGGCACGGGCAGGGTTTGATTGTTAGATCTCTCACCATGGCTGCTTGGGCCGCGTTTAGTCTTCAGACCTTAGAACCCGGACTGGGCCGAGGGAGATGGGAACCCCCTGCCCTTAACGGAATCTTTTAAAATACCCCTTTCAAAGTACTCCAGATTAGCCCCTTCCTCCGCTCGTGTGAAGCCCCGTTTCCAATACCCGCATCGTTTTAAGAAACAAAAAATGAAGGTGTCTTTGTAACCTTGATTCCCATGCCCCACCCCACCGCCCAGGAGGGGAAAAATCCAGATCTATTAGATCAAAATCTATTTATTTTAAACAGGCATCATGGGGCCTGCTAAACTTTCACCTCCAGGAAAATGGGCTGAATTTAAAAACAGGATACTTGTGTTTAAATATATTAAAACCCCCTTTTTAGCTTGCTCGTTTAAAATCCAGTGTCAGCTTCCACACGGAGCCGACATGCTCTAACCAGCTTCTGGAAAGGTCAGATAAAATCCACCATCCTCCCAAACTGCCCTGCTCATTTAATGCCAGCAAGGGGGTGGTTGTTTAAAGGCAAGATGGCCTGAAACATCAGAGTCGCACTTGGATCTAAACATCCCCTCGGCTCTGGTGTGTTCAGACCCCGCTGGTTTTTCCTCCTTACATCTTGATGCCTGTTAGACACCTGATTTCCTTCCCTGTCTCCTGCCCCAAACCCTTTGATGGCCCTTCGAAATAACTCCTGATTTTTCCGGCTGCTGCTTTTGCAGATGAGCCCTGCCCTGGGTTTGCTTTTTCCAACCGGTGCAGTTGCAAAGAGAACTGAGTATTTGCCCCTAAATATCCTGAAGCCATAAGAAATTCCACAGGGGAGCCATGACTCTCACTGCCCAGCTGTGCTCCACTAAGCCGAGTTTGAGGGTGGGAATATGGGCTTTCAAAGGGGTGTGCGCAAGAGATCAACAGGCCCCGCAGAGACCAGCCTTCATGGGTTAGATCTCGGACTCCCCTCCTGCTCACAATTCCATCCTGAAAGGATGGCATCCAAACCTGCGGTTTGTTTTGGGGTTGTTTTCCTTGCAGTGTGGCTATACGCAAGTGTTCCTCCCTGGGGGCGGGGAGTCTGCATGCTCGCCAGGGGCCTGCTCACAGCAGAGTGAGCGCTGGCATTAGCAAAGGGGATAGATTGGATGGTAAAGTATTTTTCAAAAATAAAAAGGGGAGGGAGAGATGGAAATTTAAATGCAAATTTAAAACCATCCGGCAGGGAGAGTGTGGTGGTGGTGGGGGGGTCTCCACTCCTGCCCCCCTGCCTTGGTGCTCAGATCTGGCTCTAGTTTTAAGCAACCCTGTGTTCAGGGGCTGGCGCCAAGCCCCCTTGCATAGGGGTTTCAGCAGCCTCGTCACGCCCATTAATTTATCAGCATCTTCTGAGGCCCTGGCCCATTTTGGTTTCTCCCCACGGCTGTGGTGGGAGTCAGGCTTTGCTATAGGGGTCTCGGCCTCTGTTCGGACAAGGCTGCAGCTGCACCGTGCTAGCAGTTCAGTGCAGATGCTCGCTGGGGGGTTTCTCTGGCTGCCCTGATTAACCAATCTGCCGATGCTGTCTGTGTCAGCTCTGGGGGTGGATTTTTCAGTCCTGGCACCTCATGCTGCTGAATTAAGAGGGGTGGGGAGCCCCTAAATTTCCCAGCAGCCTTAAGGGCAGGAACTTGGGGTGTCCAGTCAAGCTCAGCCATCCGGCCTCGCTCATTTCAATCTGGAGCTGGCTGCGTTGGTGCCACACTGGTCGTGGTGATGGGAACGCCATGCTGCCCTCCCAGGCTCTGGGCAATGAAGCAGGCCTGGCCCCTAGGTGGAGATCCCCCCCCCCAGTTGTGTCTTCCCTGGGGATTCAGTCCTGCCTCTCTCTCTGTCCAGGCTGAAACTGCTGTTTTAAAGCCAATGTTTTTGGGGTGCTCTGAATGGAATGTGAAATAAACACGCTGCCTCCCATCTCTCGCTGCCGAGGCTGGGGCGGAACCCCCAAAGTGAACGTCTCTGGCTTTTTCTTTCCAAACCGCGGGCAGGGAAGCTGGGCAAAGGGCGGAATTGAAATTCTTGAGAGCAGATGTTTGAAAACGCCTCCCTGGGAGGGGAGAGGGGTGGCCCGGTTCCCCTGCAGGACCGTAGATCTCTTCCCTGGGACCTGCCTGCTTCATCCTACTGGCTGCCTGCAATCTGGCCACCCCTTGGCCCAGGCCTTCGAAGCAGAGCAGCTACTCTCCTTTGCTTACTGGCGCTTGGCTGCTGCTGCTGAGCAAGGTGGGAGTTTTCATGGGAAGAGAAACAAACAAGGAGTCCCGTGGCACTTTTAAAGACTAACAAATTTGGAACAGGTCAGTGTGCAAGGCACTGAATACAGCTGTTGGAAGTGGAAATAAATTTGTTAGGGCCACAGGACTCCTTGTTTGTTTACTGAACTAGACTAACACGGCTCCCTGTGGATCGTGGGAAGAGAAGTAGCAGCTGTGTGGGTCCAGACGCTTCCTGGTCTCCGGCTGTCCGGGCCCAGGGATCTTGGCTGTGAGCTGGCCGGGCCGTGGAGCAATATGGGAAGAGGTGACTGTGTGTAGACGTTCATTAGGTGCAGCCTAACGGAAGGTGTTCAGCTCCCAGGGCCCCTGGCGTCCGGCCCCTGCGTCTGGAATGAGGGAGTCGGGGTGGGCGCAGGAGCAAATCGTTCCCAGTGTGGATGCAGCCTGCAGAGGGGCCAGGGCAGAGCTAGGGCACTTGGTTCCCGGGTGGTGCCCCTCCATCAGGGCCAGATTATCAAAGGGCCTTTAGGGGCTTACGCCCTTGGCCCCAGGCAAAGGGGGGCCCTGTGCTCCAGCCCCTAGAACCCCTTTGATAATCTGAGCCCCTCTGCTCAGCGCTGGCAGGACAGGAGCGAGAGCTTTGGGGAGGAGGGGGGCAGGCCCTGGAGCTGGGGGGGAGGGCTCTGTGCTCTCACCCCACCCCTGGGCCAGCTGATCTGTCCCGGGGGTGCGGTGGCCCAGAGTCTGCTTGCTCCAGACAGTGGATGGGGCCAGCTGGCGCGGCCTGTGCTCTGGGTGAACCTCAGGCTTGGTGTAGCATGCAGCTCTCGAAGGCCTGGGGGGCTGCATGGGGGCTGCGGGGCTGTGCACCAGCCACCCCCCCCCCGAATGGCTGGGGCGTGAATGCTCTCATACCCGAGGGCTCCCCAGTGATGTGGGGGCAAGGGCCTGGACCCTGTGGTGGGGATGGGGACCCCCAGGAAGGGGGACCCCTGCAGTGGGGACAGCCTGGGGCCCCCAGGCCAGTTAATCGGGCCCTGCCCTCCATTACATCTTCAGTGCATTGGGGAGCCTCAGCCACAGAGCAGGCCAGCCGTGTGCCAGGCGCTGTATGTTATCAGGTGAATTCAGGCAGTGCCTAGGAACCCAGTCATGGAACAGGAGCCCTGATGCAGAATGCTGTACGTGGTTTGTTAGGTGTATTACGGTAACATCAAGGAACGCCAGTTGTAGACTAGCCCCCGTGCCTCAGTTTCCCCTCCCCCCGTCTCTTTGGCCTGTCGGCTTTTGGGGGCAGGGAGCGTCTAGGCAGCCCCTGGTGCAACAGGGCCCTGCTCGTGGCTGGGGGCAGTGAGGGAAGGCTCAGATCTTCCTTTTCCATAAAGATGCAGAAGGGGGGCAGGTACCCTAATTCCCGCCAGCTCTTCCCCCACTGGAGAGGGGGCCGGGCAGCAGACACAGGTGAGGCAGGTGGGTCTCACCTTGTATTTGTGTCTGATCACAGGGCTGCCCTGGGGTCACTGGGAGAAATAAGCCCTGGCTCCCCAGTGGTATCTGGCGTCTATGAGGCTGGACCTCCCGGCACCCGGCGCCCTGCGGGGATCCCACGGCAGGGCAGCTAGAAAGAATTCCACACAAGGGGCCGATTCCCTGCCAGCTGGCCAGAAACCCCGTGGAAAAGGGGGGTGAGGAGGGTCAGCCCTTTTCTGAGCCACGGGCAGCATCTTGCCTCCTGTTTTCTTGGCTGCCAGGGTGCCGTGCTGCCTGGCGCTGGGGGCAGAGGATGCTTGGAGACAGTTACCGTGAGGATAAACCCAGGGGAACGAGGTGTGGGTTATGGCTCCTCCAGCTACTCCTTGACACTGGTTAATAGCAGGTTTTTCTCCCAGCATCGTTCACCCCCCAAAGCTGCTCACAAAGTGATGGTGGGTGGGTGGGTGGCTTCACTCGCTGCTGGAATGCTCTAGGGCGGAGCATGTGGGCTGTTTATAGAGGGATCCCTCGTCTAACCCCAAGATGCAGCCAGCTCTGGGGCGGAGCATGTGGGCTGATTATAGAGGGATCCCTCGTCTAACCCTAAGATGCAGCCAGCTCTGGGTAGCAGCATGGGGGCTGTTTATAGAGGGATCCCTCGCTTGGCCTTGAGATGCAGCCACCTCTGGGGTGGGGCATGGGGACTGTTTATCCAGCTTGGAGGCAGGTGAGGTGAGCAGAGGGCCCGGCTAGGAAGTTCCGCATGTCCCAGCCCTGCTGTGAGGAGTCAGCACAGCAAGGGCCGGGCCTGCACTGCCTGGGCGGGCACAGAAAGCTGGTTTGGCCACATTCAGGCAAAGCTGATGAATTCGGGGCAAAGCCGCAATGGGGCAGCTGGGCTGGGTCCCTGTGTGCAGGGCGGGGGGCTGGCCAGCTTCCCAGAACGGATTCTTTAGATCCCCGCAGCACAAAGAAACCCCAGAAAAAATTGGGGCCCCTGCCAGGCCGGTGCCATGCAGACCCGGACCGGGATCAGGGTCTGCTGACTGGGCACAGCCCTGACATGCAGAGACCCGTCCATGCCCCAAGGAGCACAGGGTGTCAATAGACAAAGGAGAGGAGGGGAAACTGAGGCACAGCCACAGTGTGACTGGTCTAGGCTCACGCGGAGCGGGGGGGGGCTCTGTGTCAGAGCTGGGACTCAATCTGGAGCCCCAGAGTCCCAGACCCTGGTTCCAGCTGCAGAGCTGCCCCCACCATCGCCCACCTCAGCCCCCCACTGCCTCTTGTAACCCCCCCAAGCTGATCCCAAAGCACTTTGGCTGCTCCAGCGAGAGGGGTTGGTGCAAAGGCGGATGGGCTTCGCCCCCCCCCTTGGAAACCCACCCGCGGGGGTGACGGGTGTGCAGTACCTGCGGGGCCTGATCCCTGCCCGGCGGGCCCGATTTGTGCGGGGGGGGAGCCAGGTGAGTCCCAGTTTCCGGGGGGGGGAACCGGATCCTTGCCTGGGGGCCCCGGCCAGGTAAGTCCTGGTATGGGGGGGCGGATCCCTACCTTGGGGCCCCGGCCAGGTGAGTCCTGATATGGGGGGTCGGATCCCTACCTGGGGGCCCCGGCCAGGTGAGTCCCGGTATGGGAGGGCGGATCCCTACCTTGGGGCTCCGGCCAGGTGAGTCCCGGTACCTGGGGGGGGGGCCGGATCCCAGCCCGGGGCGGGGGGGGGGCAGGTGAGTCCCGGCACCTGCTGGGCGGAGCCGCCTCCCTCCCCGCCCTGCTCCCGGCCCGGCTGCACATTCCTCCGGAGCCGCGTCCATCCCGCTCCCGGCCCGGCCCGTCATGGCCCTGGCGGCCGCTGCGAACAGGTGAGAGACCCGGGGGGCCGCCGAGCCGGGACCAATGGGGGGGAAGCGGGTCCTGTCCCCGCTGCTGCTCGGGGCTGCCCCCGTCTGTGCTCCGCCCCCCCTTGCTGGAGACACGCAGCTGTTATGCAGCGTCACCGCCCCCCCCTCCTGCTCCCGGCCCAGGGCCTGTGGCCCCCCCACTGGTCCCTCCTCGGGATCCTGGCCCGGCACTCAGGGTCACCCCACGGGGAGAGGATTCAGGGCTGGGGGGTTGGGTGGGGGTGAATGCAGCGGCTGGGGGGAAGGAATAGTGGGGGGCAGGGGTTCTGGGGTGGGGAGCAAGCTGGTGTGGGAGGTTGGGGGCACAGGGATGGGGGAAGGAGAGGTTGGTTGGGGGCCCCAGGAGGGGGGCAGGTTGCTGGGGCATAGGAGGGGGTCGGTGCAGGAGCAGGCTGGGGGGCAGGTGCCTTGGGGAAAGGAGGGTGCCTTCTTGCTGGAAGGTGCTGAGTCAGTAAGGGTTTTGGGGGGCCTGGGCCCCTCCCCACCAGACCTTTACCAAGCGCCATCTGGTCCCCCTCACTCAGGGCCTCCAGCCCCGGGTCCTTCAGCCCCTTCCGCCCCAGTGCACTGTGGGAATATCTAGGTATCCTCGGGTGCAGTGATGTGTTTTGGGGGGTGCATGTAAGGTTGAGGGGGGGCAAAGTCCTGCAAGGAGCTGAGTTTGGCATGTGTCGCAGGCTGTCCGAGGCCATGGGGTGCTGCAGAGGGCAGGGCATTTTGGAACGGGTGGGGGGAGGCATACGGGGCGCTGCGGGATGGAGGGTCCCAGCCTGTGATGTCAGCTGGGCCCAGTACCCAGCCCTGCCTGGGAGGACCTGCTGGCCAGGTGTCCCTGTGGGTGGGGGAGGGGGCCGGGCCCTGCCTCCGGCCCAGCCCTGTTTGGAGAAGGTGGGGTGGATGCGCTGGCAGAGCTTTGCCAAGCCTGTGTTTGCTCAGTGTTCGTGGGCACCGGTTCAGCAAGGGCTGCTGGCTGGGGCCTTTGGCAAACACGGCGCTGAGGCAGAGCAGCTGGCTGGGGCACGAGGGGGCAGCAGGGCCCCTGGTGTGTTGCCATAGGCCTGCGGGGGTGGGCTGGGAGCTGGTGGAGGGGTGGGGGGCCAGCGCAGCAGTGGGGTTGGTCAGTGCTGGCCCGAGGGAGAGAAAAGTGCTAAATAATGCTCCGCTCCAAGCCCAGTTGGTGCCCGACCTACAGCCCCCACTAATCCAGCCCTGGGCTCCCCGGTCTCCGTTAGTCCGCCAGCCCTGCCCTGCTTCTGGTCTACAAACAGTCTTTTCCTGCAGCAGACCCTGGGGCCCTTGCTAATAAAGAAACGTTTGTTCGGTGTTTGGGAACAGAGTCAGAGCCTGTCACCCTCTTGTGTGACGACGGCAGAGATCTCAGCGGCCTGTTTCCAACAATAACTTGGCAGGATGTTAAACAACAGCGGCGAAAGTTAGTTTCAAATCAGCAGGCTGGGGTCTCTTGCATCCTAAAGTTTGAAAAGAACTGGCCAAGGCCTTTGCTGGACTGTCAATGTTGATTTCTAATAAGTCTTGAGACACTGGGGAGATTCCACCGGACTGGAAGACAGCTAATGTGCCAGTATTTAAAACGGGTAAACGGGATGACCTGGGCAGTGCTTGTCCTGTTAGCCTGACGTTGATCCCAAGAAAGATACGGGAGCGGCAGAGAAGGGGGCTCTGTTAATAAGGAATTAAAGGAAGGGAATGTAATTAATGCCAGTCGACATGGGTTTATGGAAAAAAGATCCTGTCAAATTAATCTGATATTTTTAATGAGATTACAAATTTGGTTGATAGAGGAAATAGAGCTGATACAATTTACTTAGACTACTGTAAGGCGTTTGTACTGCCCGTGTTTTGATTGAAAAAATTAGAACAGTACCTACTCAGCGGGACCCTTGTTAAATGGGTTATAAACCAGCTAACGGAGGGGGCTCAAGATGTAGCTGCAAGAGGGGGATCATCAATGAGGCGGTGTGTTTGTAGTGAGTTCCGCAGGGATTGCTTCTTGGCCCCGCACTGTTTGACGTTTTCCCCAACGACCTGGGAGAAAACATTAAATCAGCAGCTGAGTTTGCGAACGATACAAAGAATGGAAGAGTGACAAATAACAAAGACAGCAGCTCACTGATACGGAGCGACCTGGATCGCTTGGCAAAATGGCTGCAAGCAAATAAATTGCATTTTGATTGGTCAAATGTAAACATCTAGGAACATATCGTAGGTCGGGGCTCTCCTGGGAAGCAGTGACTGACAAAAATTTGGGGGTCATGGTGGAGAATCAGGTGAAGACAAGTGGACAGTGCGACACTGTGGCCTAAAGGGATCCTGGGATGTATAAATGAGAATCTCGAGTAGGAGCAGAGAGATTATTTTACTTCTGTATTTGGGACTGGTATCATAAAGCCACTATATAAATTCCTGGCACATTCACACCTACGATCCTGCGTGCACCCCGATAGTAGAAGTGGAAAAAGCATGGAGAAAGGCAAGAAAAATGATTGGCAGCGCCTCTGTGAGGAGAGATTGAATAGACCGGGACTGTTCAGCTTGGAAAAGAGTTGCCTAAGGGGGATGTGACAGAGATCTATAAAATCATGACTGGCGTTAAGAATGGAAAAACCTAGCCAGCTCCAGAACTGAGCTGGATAGATTTATGGAGGGGCTGGTGTGATGGGACAGCCTCGTTTGGCAATTGACTGATCTTTGACCACCGGTAGTAAATACGCCAATGGCCTGAGATGGGAGGTTTGGTGGGGGGGCGGGATGGGGGGGACAGGACAGGTTCTGAGTTGGGGCAGAGAATTCTTTTTTGGGTGTCTGGCTGGTGAGTCTTCCCCACATGCTCGGGGATTAGCTGATCGCCAGATTTGGTGTCAGGAGGGGATTAGTCAGGGCAGATTAGAAAGGGCCCTAGGGGTTTTTCACCTTCCTCCATAGCATGGGGCATGGGTCATTTGCTGGTGGTTTCTCTGTGCCTTGAAGTCTTTAAACCATGATTTGGGGACTTCAGTGACTCAGTCATAGGTTAGGCATCTCTTGAAGAAGTGAGAGGGAGGTTCTGTGCCCTGCATTGTGCAGGAAGTCAGACTAGATGATTGTATTGGTCCCTCCTGACCTTATACCTATGAAAGGGAATAAGGAAGTGTCATTTATTCCTTCACGTAACACAAGAACTAGGAGTCACTCAATGAAATTAACAGGCAGCTGGTTTAAAAGAAAGAGAAGGAAGTATGTCTTTACTCAGGCATTCAACCTGTGGAACTCCTTGCCAGGGGATGTTGTGAAGGCCAACACTATAACGGGAGTTAAAAAAGAACTAGATAAGTTCATGGAGGATATGTCCATTAGTGACTATTAGCCGGGATGGTCAAGGATGCAACCCCACACTGTGAGTGTCCCTAGGCCGCTGGCCAGAAGTTGTTAGCTGACGGGATGAATCACTCAATAATTGCCTTGTTCTGTCCGCTCCCTGGAAGCACCTGGCACTGGCCACTGTCAGAAGACAGAAGCCTGGGCTAGAGGGATCAGGTACGGCTGTTCTGATGCGTCTAGAAGTCAAGAAGGCTGTTGGTAAATGGGGGTCAGAGAAGGGCCGTGTGGATGATTAAAGGGTTGGAACAAGGGACGTGGGGAGCTCGCTCTATGAATGAAGAGACGGCGAAGGGGTGACTCGATCCTGGTCTGTAATGTTTAATAAGAGGCTTGTCGATCTGGCAGTGAAAGGTCTGACAAGATCGAAGGTGAAGCTGGCTGGGAACCAAGGGGCAGAGTTTTAATGTGCAGAGAAATTAACGGCCGGAACAACTGACCCCAGGGCAGGCTGGCAAGTTTCCAATCGGGACTAGATGTTTTCCTGAAGATCTGCACTAATTCAAACAGCTGTTAGCTCTGGGTGGGTCTCCGACCGATGAACCCTTATGGGCAGGAACAGATGAGCCTGACAGCCCTTTTCTCCTCCCAGCAGCCCCCCGCCTGGCCTGAAGGCCGCCCTCGAGGAGTGCATGGAGGCCCTGAACTGTTTCCTGTGTAACCAGTTCAGTGAGAGCCTGGAGAAACTGCAGCCTAGGTGAGTAGAGGAGCTGCCGGCCACGCGTGTCCCTTTTCCTTGGCCCTGAGCCTCCTCAGTGGGGTGCGGCTCCTGGAATCTGCAGGCTGGGGGTTTCTGTGAGGGGTCTTCTTGGCCTGGGTGGGGGTCCTTTGCTCCTCCCCACCCCCAATGGGCATAAATTGCCATGTTCCCTAGAACATGCCCCCCTCACCCGCAACCTTGGATCCTGGAGTCGGGGGTGGGTGTTGCTGGGTGAAAAGGGGGGTCTCCCATCTCCTATGACCTGCCCCCGTGTCCGCAGGACCAAGGAGAGCATGTACCATGCCCTGGTCTATGCCACCATCCTTGAGATGCAGGCCATGATGACATTTGAGCATGAAGACATCATCCAGGCCAGCCAGACCATGAAGGAGGCACAGGAGATCTGCCAGAGGTGGGCTCCGGGGGTGCATGGGGGGAAGGCTTGGGGGATGAGAGTGGGGAGAGCAGAGCCTGGGATCAGAAAGGCACAGTGGGGGATATGGGGTGGCCCTATGGTTGGGGAGATGGGGCTGGAGGTTGGGTAGGGAAGTGACAGGGAGCGGGCGGGTGGCTGGGCTGTGGGCATGCCACCCAGCACCAATCCCACAGCTGGATGGACCGGACCCCACCTGTTGTGTGTCATAGACCCTCTGCCCAGGGTTTGGGGGGCAAGCCTATCCCCATGGGGGAGTGGGGCCCAGAAGGCCATGGTGTGAAGATGGGGGAGCCCCTCTAGTAGCAGCAACCCTGGCTGGGGACCCCTTTCCTAATCCAGCAGCTGCCCTATCCCACCTCCAGGTTCCGGAGGAAATCCACCGTGGGGAGTTCCCTCTCCGGCCTGGTCAGCAAGGCAGAGTCATTCACCGAAGGTAAGGGACATGGGATGGGGGGGATTGGGCGGGGGGGCTGGGAGCCAGGACTCCTGGGTTCTCTCCCCAGCTTTGGGCTGGGCTGCAGTGCTGGTGTTGCTGGGGAGAGGGTGGGGGACCGGGAGGCTTTGGGGTGAATGTGCCCTGCCCTCAGTCCCTGTCTCTCTCCCCCACAGAGGAGCTGCACGCCGAGGTCTGCTACGCAGAGTGTCTGTTGCAGCGGGCGGCCCTGACTTTCCTGCAGGTAGGGGGCCCACACGCATGCTCCCTGTGGCTGGCAGAGAGCCATGGGGTCAGAACACCTGGGATCTGAGCTAAATCCTAGGTAGAGCAGGGAGCGGGGGGGGGGGGGGGGGTCTGCAGGGGGCACTCTTCCCTCGCAGACAGTGCTGGCCCCATGGCGGTGATCCTGGTCACACCCAGTAGCTCTTCCAAAGATTCACCTTCAGTTTCTGTCTCCTTATTCGACAGTGTTGCCATGTGGCTGCTAAACAGCCCCCATGCCCCACCCAGAGGTGGCTGCATCTTGGCGTGGGTGAGGGATCCCTGTATAACTGGCTTCCATACCCCACCCCAGAGATGGTGGCATCTCAAGGCCAGACGAGGGATCCCTTCCCCAGGGGTATGTTCATTCCCACACCTTCTCCCTGCAGGATGAGAACATGGTGAATTTCATCAAGGGGGGGATCAAGGTGCGTAGCAGCTACTTGATCTACAGGTGAGTGATGCCCCGGTGGGGGTGCTGGGGGAGGGGACCGCATTCAGGCTACTGCCCTGGGACCAACTGGGAAGAGGGGGAGTCCCGGGCAGGCCCCACCCCCAGCCTCAGAGAGGCTCTGGTATCGTGAAGGTGGGAACTACTAATACAACGGTGCTACTGGACGCTCAGTATGGGGTCGTGCATGTAGGGCTGGGAGCCAGGACTCCTGGGTTCTCTCCCTGGCTCTGGGAGGG
>ML686092.1:2061665-2085942 GCA_007922175.1 Pelusios castaneus
GGGAGCCAGGACTCCTGGGTTCTCTCCCTGGCTCTGGGAGGGGAGTGGCTGGTACTTTCTGAATCTCCTGTTTCCTTTCCAGGGAACTCAGCAGTTTCATCCAGTCGGGTCACTGTACGGCAGGCACTGCCCATGTCCATCTGGAGGGTGGGGTGGCATTGGGCATTGGTGCCTTTAATCTGGTGAGTTCCAAGTGTGGGGGGACCCAGGCCATCTGGCCTTTCCTGTCTAGGGGGCGCTGGCTCCCATCTAGCCCAGGAGCAGCGGGGCTGGCTGGATCTGGGGAGCTAGGAATGGGTGACAGGGCCTTCTCCATCTAGGGGTTATTGGCTCCGTTCCACTCCAGGGCAGGGGCCTGCTTGGCTGTGGGGACGGGGTGGGCCACGGGAACTTTCATTTCTCCCTTCTCTCCCCAGACACTCTCTCTCTTCCCACCCCGGATCCTGAAGCTGCTGGAATTTGCTGGGTTTTCGGGGGACAAGGTAAATCCCTTTCTGGGCCCCCTCAGCTCCTGCCGGGATGGGCTGCCCTACCCAGGCTGCAGACCTCAGTGGTGGGGGTCCCCCTTGTCAGCGCTGGGAAGGGGAGTTCTGTGGGGCTGGGTGGGAAGAACTGGAGTGTGGGCCTTCTCTCTATCCCCAGCCCCATTGCAGCAGAGCCCCCCAGATTAAGGATGCTTAGCCAGAGGGCTCCATTGAGTTGTGGGTCCCATTCGAGGGGCTGAGCCCTGCTGTGGGGGCAGAGAATGAGCATCTGCTCCCCCACTCTTGCCGGCCTGATGGGCTGGGCCCTGCGGCTGTCCCCAGAAGCCACCTCGCCCCTGCGGTTGTGTGCGGCAGTGGCAGGCGGCCCCACCCCAGAGGTGGCTGCATCGGGCAGCGCATTTTCTGTTGGGAATGGAGCCCAATGGCCCCCTCAGCCCCTCCCCTGCTGTGTCTTTCTGCCCAGGAGTACGGGCTGCAACAGCTGCACGAGGGAGCCACCACGCTGAACCTGCGGGCGCTGCTCTGCACCATGTTGCTGCTCTGTTACTACACCTTCCTCACCTTCATCCTGGGTAGGAGTCTCAGCCAGCTGGGGGGCAAGGCATGGGGGACGGGGCCTTTCTCCTTTAGGGGGCGCCGGCTCTCCTCTGGCCCCAGGATGGGGCACAGGCTGGCTGGAGGGCAGGGAATGGGGTACGGGGCTTTTCCCCTCCAGGGGTGGAGCTCCACCCCACCCGTTTCCCTCCAGGGGTCCCCGATCTCTCTCTGACCCTGTAATATTTCCCGCCTGGGTAGCCTTGGGCCAGGGCATCGCCCCAGGTTGACCCTTCCTTGCACCCTCGCAGGGATCGGGGAGGATGATTTCACGGAGGCCGAGACCCTCCTGAGACCCTACCTTGCTCGCTACCCAAAGGTATGTGGCCAGCCAGCAGGGCCCTTCCCCTGTGGGGTGGGAGAGTCGAGGGGGATGGGGATGGTGGGGGGAGGCTGTCCTCCCTGGGGAGAATTGGGGCCATTGCAAACCTGCTCCAGGCACCTGCGCTCCAGCTTCCCTGAGGGTTTTGCTGCCTCAGTTAAAACTTGGGAGAATGGAAAGAACACCCGGGGTTGCCCCCACCCCAACTGGTGCCCCCCACTACTGACCCGCAGCCCCAGCTGTCCCAGCCCCCAGCTCTGCTGGTGCCCCTCCTTCCCAACCCACAGGCCCAGGCTATTTCTGGCCTATCTCTGTATTGAGATTGCTGTGTGGAGGCGTCTGAGTCCCCCAATCACAGCACTGAGACCCCCCAGATTTGCTTCCTGGATGACCCCAGCATCTCCCCCTGCTTCGCCTTTTCTCTGAGACCCTGCTCCCTTCTCTCCCCTCTGCAGAGCGCCATCTTCCTGTTCTTCTCAGGCAGGATAGAGGAGATCAAAGGGAACATCAGTGAGGTCAGAGACCCTTCTGTTGGGGGGGAGGGCGAGGGGGGCCGTTCTCATGGAGCCAGGATCTGGGGCAGGAGGTGCTCTGAAGCGAGCTGCCCTGGGTGCAGATGGCAGCTGGTGCCCCCCAGAGGGGCAAGTCCCCAGGCCCCATTCATGAAGCTCTCGGCCCCTCTGCCCAGGCCATCCACCGGTTTGAGGAGGGCTGCGCGGCCCAGCAGGCCTGGAAGCAGTTCCATCACATGTGCTACTGGGAGCTGATGTGGTGCTTTGCCTACAAGGGCATGTGGAAGATGGCCTATTTCTACGCCGACCTGCTGAGCAAGGAGAACCGCTGGTCCAAGGTGAGGGGCCGTGGGCGAGGCGGGGTCGCGGGCGGTGCAGGGGCTAAAGGGTTAATTGGGATGGGCTGTCTGGGCTCCACCCAGCACAGCGCCCCCTAGTGCCATGCCGGGGCCAGCGGTGACTGGGGGGGAGCGCCCGCTGCTGATTTCCCCCCCCCCACACCCAGCACAGCGCCCCCTAGTGCCGTGCCGGGGCCAGCGGTGACTGGGGGGGAGCGCCCCCTGCTGATCCCCCCCATGCTGCACAGCGCCCCCTAGTGCCGTGCCGGGGCCAGCAGTGACTGGGGGGGGAGCGCCCCCTGCTGATCCCCCCCATGCTGCACAGCGCCCCCTAGTGCCAGCGGTGACTGGAGGGGAGAGCGCCCCCTGCTGACCCCATGGCCAGCAGCAGCTGGAGGATCTCTCTAGGGTGTCCCATAGGTGTCTGGAGCTGGGCCCACCTGTCTGGTCTGTGGGTGCTGGTTGCGGGCCCGTGGGCGGCTCTGATGGGCCAGGCCGGTATCTCTTGCAGGCCATGTATGTGTATATGAAAGCTGCCTTCCTCAGCATGCTGCCCCCCGAGGAGCCGCGGCCCTTTGGGGAGAGTGAGGTGGAGCTGTTCAGGTAGGGTCCGGGGACACCCCTCGGGGGAGCGTTTGGAGCCAGCATAGGGTGTGGGGGCAGGAGGCCTGGAGATCTGGGTTTAGGCCTTGAAGCATAAGGAACGTGATTTTTGGGGGGGTGGGGGGCTGTGATTTGGGGGTGAGGGGCACCGGCAGTTGGGCGAAGCCCAGGGCTGGGATAGCAGGGGGTTGAGGGTGAGGGGAACCAGCAGAGCGGTGTATCCCCCAACCCCAGTTACTTGACCGTTCCCACTGACCCCCAAACGGGAAGCTGCACGTCCTCCACCGCTCCTCAGCCGAACAGATTGCACCGGTGATTCCCTTTCTAGCTGCCGTGCTCTGCTCCGTCCCTCAGCCAGCCCTGGCTGTTGTAGGGAGCGGCAGCTGCTATCTACGGAGATGAGAAACCCATGGGTGCAGGCATGATTCATCTGTTCTGTCTCCAGCTCTGGGCAGGTAGTGGGGTCTGTTGGTTGAGGGGTGAAGGGGAGGGCTGGGAGCCAGGACTCCTGGGTTCTCTCCCCAGCTCTGGGAGGATTCGTGTTCCACAGAGCTAACTTCTGCAGTCTCCGCTGGAAATGCTGTGCTGGCTGCCAGCAGCTCTAAACGCCATGGGTCGTGTGGAATTAAATTAGCTCATTCTCAGTGTGAGCGCTGGATCCGCCCAGCCCTGTGTCGATACCACTTTGATCTGGTTTTCGCTCCAGCCCAAGTCTGAGCTGCCGCATGTTTTTATTGCCTGTGTCTACGTATCACGATTGACTCCAGAGCTAGCACCCACCAGGCCACTGTTTCAGGCTGCCTGCAGACTCAGGCAGATGGCACTACACTGTTTCTCTGCAAAGGGGCTGGTTAGAAATAAGATCTTTGGTTTCAATGAAAGTGGAGATTGGGGGGCATGACTCCTCGCCCACAGTTCACTGTCCTGCTGTGTCTCTTTCCCTCAGGCAGGTATCATCTTTTAAGCAGAAAATCGCGGGCAAGTCTCCCCCCACGGAGAAGTTTGCCATCCGGAAAGCCCGGCGCTATAAAGGCAGCCGCCCGGTCCCATTGCTGGTGCCAGCCCTGGTGAGGGGGAAGGGGTGTGGAAAAGTTGATTCAGAACTGGCCCCATCACCCAGGATATGAGACCTGCCAGGCTGGAGGGGAGGGGCTGGGAGTCAGGACGCCTGGGTTCTGTCCCCAGCTCTGGGAGGGGAGTGGGGCTAGTGGTTACAGTGGGACAGGGCTGAGACTGGATCTGGACTCCTGGATCCCATTCCCATCTTTGCCACATGACCGTGGCTGGATTGTGGTGCTCTGTGCCTCAGTTTCCCCATCTCCCATGGGCTCTGAGTGTGAGCCATTCTAACCTGCTCAGTGAAGGGGGGCTGTGGGGGCACAGGGAAGGAGCAGAGGACGGGTCCGTTACTCTACAGCGGGGATGGGATGGGGGGCTGGATCCCAGGGGAGCAGTCTGGGCCATTGCCATGACACCTTGCCCCCCAGGAGATGATGTACATGTGGAACGGCTTCACAGTGCTGGGGAAACAGCGGGAGCTGCTGGAGGGCACAATGGAGACACTGATGCAGGCCGAGAAGAAACTGCAGGAGTCACCAGGTAATGGGACTTTGCCCTCTAGGGGGCACCAGCCCCATGGCGGGGACTGGCTGTCCCAGGGGTGGCAGGGAATGGGACATGGGGCCTTTTCCTTCTAGGGGGTGCTAGTCCTGGTCCAGCCCCAGGGCGGATTTGTTGGGTCTCAGCCCCAGTGGAGAGATGAGTCCCCATCTCCATCCAGAGCCGGGGGTAGAAGGCACATCTGGGGGCTGGGTGTGTAATGGGCTGTGGGGAGAGGGATGGCTGGGGGGACTGTGGAGGGAGCGGTATGTGGAGAATTGGAGGGGGGGGCTGTGTGTGGGGAGGGAGGTACATTTGGGCGGCGGTGGAGGGTGGGAACTGTAGGGGAGGCACACTGGGGGGCTTGAGAGCTGGAGGGGGTGAGGGAGGCACACGGGGGTGTTGGGGATGCAGGGGTTGGGACACTGGTGGGTTGTCTTTGCTGCTGCCCCCCACGGCGATGCCCAGAGGAGCTGCCCTCAGGCACAGCCCCTGATGCCCCGACTCTGCCCGCAGCCAGCGAGTACCAGACGGACGACCGGTGCCTCCTGCTGCTCCTCAAAGGCCTGTGCCTGAAACATCTGCACAGCCTGGCTGAGGCGGAGGCCTGCTTCAGTGCTGTGTATGGCAGGTGAGACCTCCCACCCCCTGAGATGCCCCACAGCCCGGCTCCCAGATTTGAGAGACTCCTGGGCCCAGCTGGCTTGGGGGGAAGGTCTCTGGATCCTGAACCCCAGTGGACGTGATGGTTGGAGGGGCCTGTTGGTTCTGGCCCCTGCCCCCCCCCCGTTTGCTGTTCTCAGGGGGAAAGCCCCCCCTCCAGCAGTTCTTGGCCCAGGGAGCTTCTGCCCCGTGGATTATTTGGTCGGGGGAGGAGGGACGGGGTCGGGACTGCATCATAGCTGAGCTGTCTGTCCGTCTGTCCCACTGGCAGTGAGAAGCGGATCCGCTACGACCACTACCTGGTGCCCAACGCGTTGCTGGAGCTGAGTCTGCTCTACCTGGCCCAGGGCCGGAATGAGGAGGCCATTCGACTGCTGCGCCGAGCCAGGTGAGGCCCATCTATACTAGGCAAGAGAGTGTTGCAACAATGTCAGTCTGTCCTGTCCTCCCCGTCCCACAATGCTTCATGGCAGGAATATCCCTGGAAGCCCCCGCTGGTGTATCCCAGTGTGCACTGAGGGTGCCGTGGGACTGGAACATCTGCCCCTTGGCCAGCTGGGCAGGATGGGACCAGACAACTCTTTGAGCTCCTCTGCCCCCCCTTCCCCACTTGGCTGGGGTTCAGATTTCCCAGAATTCTTCAGGAAGAGGAGATGTGGGGGCTCCTTTCAGTTCCCCTCTGACCCCAGCAGGGTGGGACGCCCTGGATCTCAACACACAGCCCTGGCCCTGGCTGGCTTGGGGGGGGGGGGTCACACCCCCTCCAGGGACTGGGTGTGGGAGGATGGGTGGCTGGCTGTGTGGCTGGCACATTTCTTGTCTCGGGGGGTTATGGTACCCTCCCCAGATAGATAGGCTTGGCAACGAGGGAGGGGGAGTCTGGTAAGGAACTCCAGCCCCCGGAGGGGTGGGGGCGTTATCTGTGGCTGTTTCCCCCTGCTGATTGTTTCCCCCCTCTGGCAATTTAGGAACAGCTACAAAAACTATTCCATGGAGTCCCGGACGCTTTTCCGGATCCACGCTGCTCTGTCCCGCCTCAAGGCCGATCAGGAGGAAAATGGCACGGACGGAGCCAGCCCCTCCTAGGACCCGGTGCCCACCCACTGAGAGGAGGGGGGACGTGGGACTCTGGGGGGGTGGAGTCACCTGCCCCTCCACCCCCCACTGAAGGAAGGAACCTGCACTTTCAATGATGCCAAATCGACGTAACCCCTCCCGCACCGCTCTGCTCCCCGGGGCGACGGCTTTGCCAATGAAGGCAGAGCCCGGAGAGGGGGCATCTCCTGTGTGTGTGTGTGCCCACAGCACTGGGGGGGACCACTGTGATAAATGGGGGTGGGCTCCTGCGGGAGGGGGAACCCAAGCACCATAAAGGGCCAGTTCATCCCACGGTGCCCACCCAACTTTAATTAAACTAATTCGGGACTAAGTAATTTGGGGAGGTGCTGATTGTTGTACGGGGCCTGGTAAATGCTGGGCTGTGTATTGCCCAGCTGGTTTCCTTGGTCTGGCTCTGACCTCCCTGTACCTCCATGGTTCCCTGCCGGCCCCTGCTCTGGTCCCCAGAGGAGCAGGTATCTCCACCCCTCATGGCTGCACCCGTATTTCCCGTTATCCTGTAGGAATGGGAGACATGGAGGGAAAGACCCTTCCAGCCCCTGGCCTGGAGCTGGCTGGTTGCCTCTTTCCGTGCTCTTCTCCTTTTTATGGGAATTTGGGTCACTGGAGCCTGGCAGGTATGAGGCAAAACAGCTGAACCCTACAGGCCGTTTGTAGGATTTTAAAAATAGTTGGTAAGGTGGGCAGCTTCTGAACAGCGTTTGAGCCACGTCCGCCTGTATCTGTACAGCCAGGGAGGCGGTAACCACCGCCTCTCACCAATGGGGAAACTGAGGCCGCATGGGCTGCAACTTTGAACAGTGGGCGCTAAATGGGAGTTAGAGGGAGAACCAGAATTAGAGGGTGGTCTCTTGATGCCATGTGCTTCTAGGTAGAAAATCATGTCTCCAGTGAGCTTGGTCCACCGGCCTTGTTGGTCTTCAAAATCAGGCCGGTTACACTTGAATCGGGTTGAGAGAAATCAGTGAAATCAGTGCTCTGACTTCCCGCAGGTTCATTCTGGTGTCGTCGAATGGTTTGTCTGAACACAGGCTGTGGAACTTGATCCGTGCGCCTGTGTGTGTGGACCCTCCTTTGGGCTGAAAGGGGGTTATTGGCCAATCCCATCGGCCGCTCTGCTAGGGGGCATTTGAACCAGGGGCTGCCCACTCAAACCTGGCCAAAGCCCCCTTGTGCTGGAGTGGCTAGGCCAGGGGTAGGCAACCCTCAGCACATGCCAAGAGAGGCCCTTGAGGCCATTCGGAGTGGCACGTGACACCTGTGGCACCACAGAAATTGCCACTTCTGCCACTCCAGGTGGCTTCTTCTGGAGGCAGCTGGGGATCCCCACCATGCCATGCCCCAAGCATGCCATTTAAAGCTTCTTTCTGTGGTGTACCTGGTCCCCCCCAAGGGGAGCTGTTCCAGGAGAGAAGAGAGAGGAGATTCCGGGAGAAGCAATGCTTCTGGTGAATGCCTGAATGCCCTTTTCCAGACACAAGCTAAACGGGTCTGAGTGGCCACAGCTGCCCAGACTCCCCCTCGGGCCTTGGCGGCGATTATATTCGTGTAACTTCGGTGTGAGCTGAAACCAAGGCAGCTAAAGTGGGGCTAACCCCAGCGAGGATGCCCTGGATTCAGGTTAATTTAATCTTGTGCCCAACGGGTTTACAATCCACCAGAAGAAAGCTGCCAATGGGCCACATTCGCCTGCCAGCCACCTGGGGCTGAGCCTCAGGGCCACAGACGGGGGAGATGGCTCTTGGTCTGCAAGGCATCTGTGCTCCTACGTTGTGTGGTAGAGTGGCAGATTACGGGATGTTCTCGGGGGGATTGTGGGTGGTTGAACCCCACGATCCCTGAAGCTGCGTGCAGGGATCCCACAGGACACAGCCAAGTGCCCAAAGGTGGCAAAGATGATGGGATGATGAACCCGGCTTTTTCGCGAAGAGAACTCTGCTGCGGGGACAACGTACTGGTGCCGGGGTCTGAAGTGCATGCACTCTACCACTGGTACAACTCTCGCGGTGCAATTTCCAGGGCTCACAAAGCCTCGATGAAACCGTTGCACTTTTGTGCCTAGATCAAGCCTGCGCGAATTAGGAAGAGATTTAAGCTAAACCAGAAGACGTGCCCAGGTGGGCTTGCATTAGTTGAATCGAATCGGTTGCTTTTAACCCCCATTAAAGTGAAACCAGCACAATTTCGAAGAGACAAAGCCCTGTTAGGACGGGAGCTCATATGAGCGGACAGTGCCAGTATTGAGAGATGGAGACAGCTGATTTTATCCCATCTCCACGCGTGACAAGAAACCCCCATCGCAAGGTAGCTGTACTGGAGGGTGAGGGGACTTTATGGCCATGAACCACTGGTTACGCTCGGGATGTGTAGGGAGGCAGCTTGGTTTAAAATCGAATTAGGCTCTGCCAGGAGTTTTAATACTTTTTAATGCTGGAGATTATGTAAAAAAAAAATAAAGATGTTTAATTTGTATTCTAGGGTGTTTGGGCTCTTTCTGTCCCCCGCACCCTAATGCAAAAATG
Organism: Pelusios castaneus; assembly: GCA_007922175.1. Taxonomy (NCBI): domain Eukaryota; kingdom Metazoa; phylum Chordata; order Testudines; family Pelomedusidae; genus Pelusios; species Pelusios castaneus. The sequence goes on from ML686092.1 coordinate 2,070,423, forward strand.
TTTGGGGCACCCTTAAATATCCTGAACTCTGCCCCTGTTGCTTTTATTGAGCATGACAGCTTTGCCCAGAGACCTGATATACAGATGATGTGTGTGTTTTTCTCCATGGATTCCAAGAGCTAAGTCTCACGAAGTCAACCCAGTATCCCCCCGCCACCTGCTGTGGAGGAAGGTACAAGACACCCCTACTGGGTGATGGGCATCTGGTCCATGGGGCAATTTGTCCCTCTCCCGCTTGCTCCTCAAACTGGGCCCAGTTCAGGCCCACTCAGACTTTACTCTCATGTTGCTGCTGCCTCCTGGCAACTGCAGGAAAGAAGCTATTCAGAGCTGTTCCTCTCTCTGCAGGTGGCTCTCCCAGATGCTACCCACGAGGGAGAATTTTGTTTTTCAACCATGCAAACACCTGCTCAGCGTGAAGAGGGGGCTCCCATGCCAGCAGCCCAGCTGCTGCTGCTGCGAAGAAACCAATTGTGCTGTTGGCTGAGGCATGCTGTCCCAGCTGTGTGAAACAGCTCCGGAAATATGCCAAAGGGGTGTGTGGGGTGGGGGAACTGAAGTGTCTAAACCAACTCAGAGGGAGGGGAGAAGACCCTCTGTCCTCCAGGCTGTAAAACACTTTCAAAACAGTTGTGAATTTCAGTTTCCAACCATCCCCTGGAGACAGCAAGAAGGGCAGTAGCTTGCCAAGGCAACGACAAATCAGGAGGGAAGAAAAAATGGCTCAGTGATTAAGGCACTAATTCACCCAGGTTCATCTCCCTGCCTGTGACACCCCAGGCAAGTCACTTAACCATGCTGCGCCTCAGTTTCCCCATCCCTAAACCAGGGATGACAGCCTCGTCCTATCTCCCAAGGAGGTGCCTGAGGATAAATACATCAAAGACTATGAAGGGCTCAAATACTGCAGGGACGGGGCCCTGCGAGTACAGAAGAGATGCAACACAGGAGCCCGGGCTCCCAGTCTTCCTTTGGGAGCTTTGGGTTCTACAGTCAGCTCTGGGAGGGAGGGTGAGAAGTCAGCGCCTAGACTTTATTCCCCTCTTAACCCCCCTTCCCTCTCTGCACTTCATTTCTTTTTCCTGAATGTATTTCGGAGCAACAGTGCTGACCTAAGCCAGAGTGCGGGGAGCAGGAATGCAGGCCAGGCTCCAGGGAAGGACAAAGAATTCGCTTACACCCTTGCCATTTATGACTCAGTCGCCAAACCTCAAAAAAGACACGGAGCAGACACACAGAGGCAGGGAACGGTATTTCGCCTATGAAAGACCCATGAATGTCACTCCTTCCTAACTACGGTAAATATGCAGCAGGAGGCACTGTGGGCAAGCGAATAGAGCACAGGCTGAGGTGGCATGAGATGTGGGTTCTAGTCCCTCAGCTGCTGCATGTCTTTGGACAAGTTCTAGCCGCCCCCCCCCCACCTCAGTTTCTCCAGCTGTAAAATGGGGGTAGTGACATTGCCCACTTTTGGAAAGCTAGGGGAGGCCCACCGATGGAAAGAGCTATTGTATACAGGAGTCACTTGCCGAATGCTGCCCCACCCTGCCTGGAATGTTGCTGCTGTATAACAAGCCACAGCCGCTGCTCAAGACAGGAAGCCAAAAGGGCACCCGTGTGAACTGATGGGGGTGGGAGAACTCTGCTCTTCCATGAGCACCAGTGAGCTCGGTGGCGCATTAGTAGCCAGAGGAGGCATTAGATGCTTTTGGGACCAGAACTGACTTATAACAAAAACTCCCAGACAGCCAAGGCCCTGGTCAGAGCCTTTTATTTCCACAGACAAGTACCGGGATCGTGGGTTGCTAGCTTGGTAGGTGCAGAAGGAGCTGTGCTGGGAGAGAAAGGAACCTAGTGGGTTATATTGCTAACGATCACCAGGCAGCCATCACCCTCTCTGCACTAGCAGCAGGAGCTCTGAAGCCCCCTGGCGCTCTATGATAACACCAGTTTCCCCGCAACGCATCATCCCCATGGGAGCCAACTGAAGGGGGGAACCTAGGGATATGAACCAGAAGCTTCTAATGGCCTCGCTCTGCCTTGCTCAAATCCATTAGGAGACAGATCTGAGCCCACTAAGGGGTGGCTGAAGAAACCATATGTGCTGGCTGGCTGCAGCAGCAAGAAGGGAAGCTGCTACACTGGGGCTGACCTTATTGTGCAGTCTCCATTCACCCAAGTAGCAGAACTGGGGGTTTACTTGCTGCTCGAAGAAACATAAGTGCATTGCAGACCTAGCAATCACTGGGGAGAGAATTTAGCTCTGTGACAACTGTGGCTCCACAGGCCACGTGACCCAACCTAAGGCTCCCACAGCACCTGTCCCTTTAGACAGGTTCTGGAGTCAGAGCAGCAGCAGCACGTTTCATCTTTGCCTCCTCCTTGAGCTGTTTCTTTTTCAACTTGAGCTCCTTGCGCTCTTTCTTCTCCATCTCCTGCACCAGCTCCAAGAATCTGGGATCAGTGGGGTGCATCTTGTTGCCAAAAGCCTCCTGGGCCTTGGTTAGCAGCTGTGCCCGCCGGGCCTTGGTTTCACGCTCCTTCTCCTTGCGTGCCGCCTTCTCCTGACGCCAGTCCTCGATCATCTGAGGCATCTTGGCCATGTTGGCAGCAATCAGTTTCTCTCTGCGAGGAGAGCCATAACAAGCATGCAGTGAGACACCAACCACCACGGGGAACGGGGAGCCTCTTTTTTCTCTCTCCTGCCAGAGCTGCTCCTAAGACTTGCTTTATGTGCATGATGGACAACACCACTATCATGGAATTAAGAGTAATACAATCCCTTTCCGGGGGGAGGGTCAGAAGTCTTGGATGGGGGACCTCAAAGGAGTGAGGCTGGAGCCTTCCCTAGAGAAATGTGTTGGGGGGGTCACACCCCAAATATGGGTTATCATCCCAGGAGCAGGGTTAACTCCCTGACTCATCCATGCTTAGCTCCTTCCCTCCCCCGGAACGAATGCCTCTCCCATATCAAATTCCAAAGGGGTAGCTGTGTTAGTCTATTGTAGAAAGGCAACAGAGTCCTGTGGCACTTACAAAGACTAACAGATTTATTTATCGCATGAGCTTTCATGGGAGAAAATCCCATTTCGTCAGACGCTTTGAAGATGGGAAATTTACAGAATGGGAGGAAATTAAATGCAGGGGAGTGTATGACATAGGATCAGGTCAGGCTGTAACAGTAAATCAAAATAGATGTTAGGATTCAAACACTGGGGAACAGCACATAGAGGAAGGTGAGGTCAAATCACCTGTTGTAATGAGAGAAAAATCCATAGTCCCTGTTTAACCCCAAGACAACTGAGTCAAATTTGCATATAAATTTGAATTCTGCAGTTTCTGACAGCTTCAAAGAGAAACTGCAGAACTCAAATTTATATGCAGATTTGACTCAGTTGTCTTGGGGTTAAACAGGGACTATGGATTTTTCTCTCATTACAATAGGTGATTTGACCTCACCTTCCTCTATGAGCTGTTCCCCAGTGTTTGAATCCTAACATCTATTTTGATTTGCTGTTACAGCCTGACCTGATCCTGTGTCACACACTCCCCTGCATTTAATTTCCTCCTATTCTGTAAATTTCCCATCTTCAAAGCGTCTGACGAAATGGGATTTTCTCCCACGAAAGCTCATACGATAAATAAATCTGTTAGCCTTTATAAGTGCCACAGGACACTGTTGTCCTCCCATATCAGTGAGGTCCCACATCGCCTCGCCCCGCACCTCTCTACCCGCCGCCTCTCTTCCTCCTGCTCCTGCTTGTCCAGCGCCGCCTCCATCTCCCTCAGTCCCGGGTACCACTCTCTCTCCTCGGCCTCCATCTCTTGCAGCTTCTCGGGGCTGGGCCAGAGCTGGGCCGGGTCCACCCCGGAGGCCGAGCCGTGGCGCGCGTACAGCTTGGCTTCATAGGCGGGCTGCAGCTGCCAGGCGGGCGTGAGGGGATCGTTGGGGTCGGGCCGGTACACATCGCTCCGCCTCCACCGCCACCGCAGGGGCCGAGCGTGATAGGAGCGGGCAGCCGGGACCGCAGCCTGGAGCAGCCCCAAACACGCCCGCTGCATGGGCGCCGCCATGTTGGACTGTCACGTGACCTCACCAGGTGGGGCCGGCTGCTGCGGCCGCTCAGAGAGATGCCTGACCCCTCCGCCGCGGCTGACCGGAAGTAGAGCGGCGATGGGGCGATGGAGGCCGGAAGTAGATTTGGAGGAAGCTAAGACAGACCGGAAACTGTCATGGGACCGGAAGTGGGGTGTTTGGAGGGCAGTGGGGACCGGAAGTGGGTTATTTGGGGCAGTGGGGGACGGGAAGTGGGGCTGAGGTGGGCAAAGGGGGGCCGGAAGTGGGGTATTTGGGGGCCGCAGGGACAGGAAGTGGGGTATTTGGGGCCGTGGGGACAGGAAGTGGGGTATTTGGGGCCGTGGGGACAGGAAGTGGGGCTGAGGGAGGCCAAGGGAAAATTTATCCCCAAGCTGAGGTCTTGACTAAGGATGAGCCTGCCCCGAACACAACATGCCATCGCCTAGCAACGTGATGCTGAGCCAAACCAAAGGGCCAAGCCGCAAGCCTGGGGCTGAGTCCATGTCACCCCCCCATAGGGCGGCCGCCGCCAAAGTAAAAAACCAGGAGAGCCGGGCTGAGCTGGACCCCACAGAACTGGCTGTTCGGCAGTGTGTGCTCAGCCCCCTCCTGCGCTTCCCAGGCCAGGTACCTCCACACAGGGCCAACCCCGGGAAAACCCGGACGGGTGGCACCTCCACCAACAGCCCCCAAACACGGGGTGATGTCAGAACGTGGCCTGAGCTCAGGGGTCAGAAAGTGGCCTTGGAGTGACCTGCGGGCAACTAGGTAGCGTGGTGATAGGACGTGCTGCCTGAACGGGGAACCAACACGAAACCCCAACTCCTAGCATCATGGAGGGACATCACGCAGCAACACAGCACTGCCGTGAAATAGCTCTCCCATGTTACAGCCCCATGCCACGTCTTGGCATCGCTATCTGGTGTCCAGATGCAGCTCCCTGGTGGCTAGTTGATCTGTGAACGCCTCGCGACAGCATGGCTTTGTGCCTCCTAGGACAACGTGATAGTGGCACATTGAGACATTAGGTTGGAATGACCCAGCTGACCCCCCACCAACTCACATCTTGTAACTTGAAGGATAAACTTGATTCACACCATGGAATGCCATTCCTGCCGTGACCAGCCGGGAAGAAAGAAACACCCCTCATCATCATCCCCCTACAATGCACAGCACAGCTCCTACTGGCTTGGCTAAGGAGATGCACTGGTAAGTCTCCTATTCAGGGAACCCCAGAAAAGTTTGTATTGTATTTCATTTGCTGTAAAATGCAGAACAGATACACTCAACTGGGCCTTCACAATGGGTCAACCCCACTTTAGCTTCCTGTATATTATTGGAGCTTCATCCAATGTAGTTCTAAGGGAAAGTGATGTCACTATGGCAGCGCAAATTTTTATGTCTACCAAAATCTCCAACTAGTTCAGTATGAACTATTGAGGCTTATCCACACTGGAAAATTTACCAGCATAACTATATAGCTATACAAACAAGGAGTTCTGTGGCACTTTTAAAGACTAAGAAATTTATTTATCTCATGAGCTTTCATGGGAGAAAATCCCGTTATCGAGCTACCCATGTGAGTCCTGCTTCCAAAGTGATATAGCTAATCTGGAAGAATGTCCTCTTATTTAGGAATAAGAGTTTCTGCACAGGGAGTTATAAGTCTAAATGTAAATTAATAGGATATAAGACCAGATGGGACCACTGTGATTGTCTTGTCTGATCTTCTGTGTAACCCAGGCCAGAGAGCACACCTGAATTAATTCCTTTTTGAACTAGAGCATACATGGGCAAACTACACAGTGCAGCCCACAGGAGCCTTTCATCTTGTCCTCCAGGTGGGCCTGGCTGGAGCACGGCAGCCACTTCCCCCTTCCGACCCCACCCCCTTCTCCCACCCCTCTTTCACCACATGGGCTCAGCGGTGCCCTGGCAGGAGCGCAGGGGCCAGCCGCTCCTCGCTCCTGGCCCCGCCTCTTCCCCCACCAATACCATGAGCAGTGGTGGCCGCCAGTGCCCTGGCCAGATTGTGGGAGTTGCCCCTCTCCCATCTTGTGGGCCCAGTGGCGCCCCCTTGCCTCTTCCTCCCCACCATGTGGGCTCAGTGGCGGGAGCCGCTGCCCTTCCCAGCCCTGCTCCTTCCCCCACCCCTCTCTGGCCCACCTAGATGCAGATTTATTTATTGCATGAGCTTTCGTGGGAGAAAATCCCACTTTGTTTGCTGAACTTATTTGACTAACATGGCTACCCCCTGGGAACTTGTCTAGATGCAGATGTGGCCCTTGGGCCAAAAAGTCTGCTCATCCCTGATCTAGAGCCTCTCTTTTAGAAAAACATCCTATTTGATTTAAACATTAACACACTTGGAGAATCCACTGCCCCCTTGTTAAGTTGTTGCAATGGTTAATAACCTGCACTATTAAAAATTAGCGTCTTATTTCCAGCCTGAATTTGTCTAGCTGCACCTTCCAGCCTTCGTTAGACCTTTGACTGTTAGCCTGAAGAGTCACATGTGCAATTTTTGGTCCCAAGGCAGGTACTTTTAAACTTTAAAGGAAGTAAATTTCCCCAGGTAGAGCCCTTAGTGTGTCAATTCCTTTTTGCAGATATTTCGTCCTTTACTCTTCCACTTAATTTAAAGTTTTCCCCTAACAATGGAACAATGGATTTCCCCTCCCTCCCACTCACACATACCTTATTTTGAGCAGCCTCTGGAAAGCTAGGTCATGTTTTATGAGTGAGTTTTATATATATTGGGCTGTGGGAACAATTATTTCTCCCCATAAAACCCAAAATGACATGCAACGGTTTGTTTGCTTTGAGCCTCATGGCTTTTAATGAGACACCAGAACCTCTGTGCTGGAAAAATTGCGCCTTTCTCTGGGAGAGAAATGATCCCTAAAGCTAAGTGGATCCAAACTCAGACTCCCGCCCCCGCCCCCACAGGACTGTAATTAGGGTCTGATTGCCACACAGCCCCCTCCAAGGTAGTATGAACTCCTGTCAGGAATTTTCTCGCTCTCAATTTACTTGTACTGGTTTTAAGTTCTGGAACTAGTTGGAAGGGGGGTGGGTGCTTGTGGTCATTAAAGATCCTAAGGCACTTTTCCCAAAAGTCAAGGTGTTAACGCCGGTGTCTTGGCCTGTATCCAACTTTGGTAATTAAATTCTACCTCCTGAAATTCCCCACCCCTGTGGTTTCAGTTGCAAATTGTATTATTTGCTTGCTGTCTTAAAATACCATGTACAGCTATGTCTTTCCTCACCAGAAGTAGCTGCATTTAGCTACATTTCAGCAGTGGGCGAATGAACAGCTTGGCCCCTTCAGGTGAAAGATGCTTCAGAAAAAAATGGGAGATTTCCTGTGGCCTTTTGAATTGTTGCTATGCTGCAAGTTGGACACCAAGAGGAATTCATAGCTTTTAAGGCCAGAAAGGACCATTGTGACCATCTAGTAATCTGTTCTCTTGTGTAACAGAGGCCATAGAACATCTCTGAATTAATTCCTGTTTGAACTAGAACGTCTCTTGAAGAAAAACATCCAGTCTTGCTTTAAAAATTGCCAGTGAGGAATCCACCGCAACCCTAGATACATTGTTCCACAGTGACAGTGCTTGGATTCTCCTTGTTCCAAAAGCATCGACAGCTTGAGCAAAAGAAGACTCTCCGTTAGTCATAACTGTATAGGGCACATGACATATGGTAGAATAGTTCTGATTCTGTCCAGCAGAGGGCAGGATGAGCAGAGAACGATCCCTGTCACCCCGTCGACAGAGAGATAATGACTGGAAAATTAGTGACTAGGAAATTATTAATACCTAGCTCTTGCATAGTGCTTTTCATCAGTGTAAATCTCAAATGTGTGTCACAATCCTCATAGCACACCTGTGTTATCCCCATTGCATTGGTGGGCAACCGCAGAGAGCCTACACATCTGGCTTCAGAAGTCAGTGCCAGAGGCGGGAATTGAATCTGGGTTGCTGGCCGCCCTAACCATTGGCCCACCCTTCCCACCCGCAAAGCCCTGGTTATCCGTTCATCTAGCTCAGCCTCCAGCCCCGCACCTGACACAACTGGGGCAATTGCCAGACAGTGGGAATCAGGCCCACGACGCTGCCATTTCAAGGCCACGTCATCTTTTGTTTCCCTCTCTTTCCCCCGCTGTTTATATCCTTCAGCCGTCAGCCTCTGGCAGAGCTTTCCTGCCAGCCGTGATCCGGCACCGGCTCCCTGAATAGCATTTGCCAACTTTAAATTGCCTTTTACTTTATTGTTTCCCTGGCAGCCCCTTCTCCTTTCCCCCCAGAGAGGGAGCGAGTCGGGGAAGCTTAAGAGCCCCACTAATAACATAATGTTCCCTGCCGAATTGCACATGGCAGAAGAGAAAGGAGGACAAATTGCTTTCTTCACTTCTCCCTCATTCCCCTGCTTTCCCCGTCCTCCCTTGCCCCAGCACCCTCGAGCCAGGCCAAGCCAGAACACTTTAAGTCAAACTCAGCTTCTCTTTCTTCACGCTAATTAAACGCCTGGGTTCAGATGAGTGGAGTTGTCAGTGAGTGCGGCTGGCCGGGGCTTCCTTCTATTCCCTCCTTTGCTGGCCCTCGCTCTCTTTAAGTCTATTTGTTTCCTGTCAGTGCCTGTCTTCGGAGACACCCTTTCTTAATGCTTCTGGCACCGACAAACAAATCACAAAATTCGCGTCGCCTTTTTGCAGCCACCCCCCATCTCCCGGGCTCGATGGGCATCCCCTGCAGACCTGTGTGCTGGCTCTGCCGCCCGGCCTGTGTCACCTCCGTTCAGCCCGAGTGAGGAGCGGCAGGGCTGCAAGAGACAGCTAAAAGCCGCGCGGGTTGGAGCAGGGAGAGCCAACTTGGCATGGGCTTTGCTCCTTCGTACCTGGGCCTGCCCGCTGGCTGCCTTCGCCTTGGGTCCTCTCTCTGAACCCTTCATCAGCACCACAGCCCTGCGAGATGAAATATTTACGAGGCCTGTGGGTTGATCCGTGGCCAAGTTGCCCCCAAAGAAGGCGAAAGAAAAGTAGTGTGTCTGGCTCCTTTCCCACTAATTAGGGGGTGGGCTGCGTTTCCCAGAACGGGGACTATTTTGGGGAGGTTCCGTAACATCAGGCACTTAGGGTCAGTCTCTAGTTTTTGTGGTGTGTGAGTATGTGTGGGGAGGGTTCTGAATCACCTCTCCCAGGTCTTCTTGCAACTGGAAGATCCTCCAAAAAGTTCTGCGTCTGGTTGTGGGATAACATGCGTACAGCAGGGGATCTCAACCTTTGCAAACTCCTGTGTCCCTATCAGGAGTCTGATTTGTCAGGAGCACTCTGAGTTTCACCTCACTCTGGCGCTGTTTGCTCACAAAATCAGTCATAAAAACGTCCCGGCGTGTCGTTACTGACAAATGACTGACTTCCCATTTCGTCTGTATGAAATTGTCGCTTGTATTGACTTTGTGAATGCTTTTCATGCAGCCTGTTCTAAAACGAGCCTCTGCATCCTCTGGCTGGGAAGCACTGCTCTAGAGGCCACGTAGCTATTTTCTCTGGGCTGGGACAGGACCAAGCAAACCTATTCTAGACTGTCCTAGGCAGATCTTCGTTTAATCTGTTCTTAAACACATACAGTGACAGGGCTGCCTGTGAAAGTGCGGCTGGACAGAAAACAGGAGTGGAATTGGGCTCTAGGGCCCTTTCTAAAGGAGAGATGTTGTCAAGCATGTGACTTACAGGAAGCCGTACCCCAGGCTGCAGGATCAGGAAGGGGGTGCTCTGTCGGAGCTGGGAAGGGCTGCCTAGAACCTGACCTGGGGAAAGGGATGCGGAATTTGGCTGGAGCCTTTGGACTTATTTTGAATTGCTCCATGGCTGTGCTTGCCTCCGGCTGCCGAGGAGGAATACGGAGGGGTGGGTGTATCCAGGTGGTGGGGATGATGGCGCAGCTCTTCCATTATCGACTTCACTTACGCACCACGGTAAATTATTCCTTTGATTCCAGTGAAACTGACTTGATGTGAATTCCCGGCCCCCGTGCGCGCAAGCAGAACGGCAGTCGAGCCTACAGGCCCCAGCTGTATGTTGGCAGCAGAAAAGGAGCAGGGGGTGATGGGAAAAAATTTCCTTCCTGACTGTCAGGTTTTGAGGTCTGTGGGCCAAGGTCTGATCTGGGGAAGGGCAGAGGAACAGCTGAATTCTGCCCCTTCTTGATTATTGTAACGCAGCAAAGAATTGGTGCAAAGATGAGACTTGCTGGGCAGTGCGGCTGGGGCCCGGCTTCCTGATTCGTACTGACGTAGGTTCCATTTCTTGGCAACGCCTGGGGCAGTATGATCCAGTGGTTAGCGTACTAGTCTGGGCATCAAGGACACTGGAGTTCTGTTCCTGACTCTGTGTGACTTGGGCAGCCGTGGCCTCTCTCTGGATCTCAGTTTTTCCCCATCAATAAAATGAGGCTGAGACGCCTTCCCTCTGCTGACAGTGTGCCCTGAGATCTGTGGCTGAAAATCCTCACGTGTGAGCTGAAATGAACCTGCCCGTTGTTATTTTATTTACGGACTGACCTAGTGCTTCAGAAATGCAGCCTCTTCTGGGGTGAGAATCAGCTGTTGAGAATTGTGCAGGGCAGGAAGCAAAGCCGAATGGTGGATCCAGCTGATGTGGAGCAGAGGGTGTGGAGAGAAGAGGCAAGACTGAATTTGCCGTCACCCCGACTCTTGCCCAAAGTGCCAAGGGATTTTTATGAGTCCTGGCTGCTCCGGGCTTGGTCTGTTTGGTGGCCTGGCAATCTGGGGGCGTCAGCGTTAAAAGCTTGCAGCAGCCCTGCTGGGAATGTGTCCGGCTGGCAGTGATGTTAGGGGGGTCTCTTCCCCTCCAGGCCCCGGCATGCGCTGAAACAGGGGGCCCTGACTTGCTCTAGTGGGGGTGGGACGTGGCAGGCAGCCACAGCGCTGTGCAGGGAGCAGGCCGGGGGAGGCAGATGGTCCGCTCTGGCATGCTAGCCAGGACATTTGTTTAACATTGCAGACTGCACTCTGCATCTCCCCCACCTCCTCCTCCAAACGCGCGGCAGCTCCCAGGCTTTGTAGCCAGGAGCCACGAGCGTCCTTCTGGTGCCCCGAGAGAGTCTGGATGGCGCTGGAGGTTCGGGAGCTCCCTGGTGAGCCGGCCTGCCCATGCTCCGATCCCCAGGAAGCCGACTAACCCACCCAAGAGCCAGCGCTCTGGCGCCCGGGGCCGCCATCTGCAGAGAGTGTGCAGCCAAAAGGGGCTGAGAGAAGCTGAGGAGCGAGGAACTTTCTCATTTCCTTTGAATGATGGGGGCCATACAGAGCTAGACAAGCCAGGAACAGTCTGTCAGCCCTGTCCGGGAGGGGCGCCCTCTATATTGGGGTCCGTCTTTCTGCCCCATTCACACTTAAGCCTTATCAATGGAAGTTTTACTGGCCCTGATCGGCCCAAACACAGGAGAACTTAGAGAGTCTGATTAAAATCAGGGCCCCCCTTACGTTACATCGACCCCGACCGAGACCTGGCCCCCCTTGCACCAGGTGCCGTGCAGACGCAGGGCCAGTTTCCAGTCTGAGGAGCCAGACCTGAGGTCCCCGGAAGCACAAGTGGAGCCGTGCTGGGGAGAAGTGCCCCAGGGCTGCAGAAGGGATCCAAATCCGGGTGACTATCTCCTCCCGCCACCACAGCTGCCTGCTGATTTTGAACACTCGCTCGGCCGGAGCTAGCGTGGGCGCGTCTCCTTGAGGTGGAAATTCCCTCGTGCAGCTCTGGAGTAGAGGCGCCCACCGAGCGAGACACAAAGGGCTGCTCATGTGGACAAAGTGTGGGAGGAGAAACTGAGGCAGGGACTCGGCCAAGTCCACCCAGCAAGTCAACGGCAGAACGTGGAACGGACCCTGAGTCCCGAGCCGGTGGGTCTGTTCCCCACCCCACACTTCTTCCGTCAGGCCTTGTCCTGAGCCGCCCGCTGACAAATCACTCCTCAGCTGGAAGTGATGTCACCTCCTGGATCCTGTGTGGCCCCTCACATTGGCGCGGGCTCTGAGCCCATGGCCCCGTGCCCGCGGCTGGAAGCGCTCCTTCCTGCCAAGCTGCCCGGACAGGTGTCAAGAGGCCGCTGAGCAGAGATGGCTGCAGGACAAGGGGGCGCCGGGCGGTGCGTGGGAATTGGGGAGCAAACAGGCTCACAGGGGCGAGGACGTGTTTTCGTGGAGTCCTGCATGAACAAAGAAAAGCCCGGTTGGGGAGGCGCATCCGGATGGCACCGCTCCCATTATCTTTGCAGATGTGTTTTCATGGGCCTGTCCCGTCCCCAGTTCTTGTTGTGATTGGGGTCTGGCTGCTGGGGTGGGGGGATATCGGTGTGGGTGGGGTTTGGGGCATTCATTTAGAACGAGACGCAGGGGAGGGTGGCAGACTCAGTGCCAGGAGAAATTCTCCAGTGCAGAACTCCTAGTGCGTTCTGATCCTGACCCACAGCCCAGCCCCACCTCTTCTGACCCAGCCCTGGGCTCTCCCCACTCCCCAGCTCTGCTGGTGTCCCTCAGTCCTTCCCCCTGCCCCTGATCTCCAGCCTCGGACTCCCCACTTCATCCTTCTATCCACCCATGTGTCAACGTTCCCTTTCCTTCCAGGACGCCGACCTGTCACCAGCTAAGGGTAGATGCTGATGAGTGTCTGTCTGTCTGTCTGCACGACAGCCCTGGGTCTGTCATTCCGGGCCCTCATCTGGTGGAGTCACGTGGCCTGGCCCTGTATGGGGTGGGGGTGCTGGGAGAGAGCTGGGGGTTGGGACTACAGCGGGAAGAGGGCTCGGAGGATGGGGCCTGTGGTCGGCCGGGCGCATGCAGAGGTTCCTGGTCTCGTGTGGTGGATTGGGGCACCCCTTGCACTAGGGCAGCAGATCTCGCAGCTGACGGGAGATTTCCCAGCGGCCGCTGTTCATTCCCAGGCCCTGGCGAGCTGGGTGTGCGCCTGGGTTAATGTCAACCTTCTGTTCTGCCCCGACCCACAGCTCCAGATTGGGGGGGCCTGCGTGCCCTGTGGGGATGGTGGAGTTGGGGGGCCAGCCCTCCCCAGTCCTTTCTCTTAGCATAATCCTGTAGGCAGGAAGCTGGGCCCAGTGTTCAGGGAAGGCCTGCGTCTGTGCTAGGCAGGCCAGACAGATTGGTCACCTGGCTCCCCTTGGTCTAAGACTGGCTCCATTTCCCCCCGTCTCTCTCCTCCCCTCTGTGCTAAGGGCTGGCCTGCTGAGCCCATCCCAGCAGGGATTGGACCCGGTTCTGCTACTTCCCCAGGGGAGGGAACCGCACGCATGGCCCCCCCCGAATCCAGTCCGAGCCCTTCTCCTCCCTAATCCAAGCGAGTGAACAGATGGGTGGAATCCTCTCCGTGGCTGGCACCGCGGCAGATGGCATTAGCTGGCACTCTGTCACCTGGGCGCCTCCATCCTGCCGCGGATTCTTCTCTGAGCCAGGCCCATGCCTGCTATGGGAGGGAAGAGGGGCAGGCCATCCAAGCTGCCGTGGGGCCCATCCAAGGCGCCTGGCAGCCCCTTGCCACCAGAGGGGGGGACGCCAAGCCCGGCATGCTGCTCTCGAAGGATCCATGTCTAGAGGGCTGCATCTGCGTGTCTTGGGGACTGACGTAGCTTCTCTGCGCTGCTTTTTCATCCCCGGCCATTGTGTGGACCCTGCATTCCCCGGCATCGATACTGTGCCAGCTGCGGGGAAGTGTCTCCCACCCGATCTGACTCGTCTCTGCTATGTTTGGGTCCCCCTCGCAAAGCGGGGTTCAGCCCCCCCTGACCTGAGAAATACTTCCCCACTCCAAGAACTGGCCCTGCGACAAGAGGTTCACAGTGTGCCCCTGAATGGAAGGAAATAGCGACAGGTTCATGGTGCTGCAGGACGCCCTGGTTCACCCCAGCGTCTCCGGGGGCTGTAAGCCACCATCTGATGGATGGGACTGGCCTCGGGATGTCACTTTAGAGCTGTTGGGGGGATTGGAGAACTGGTTCCATCTCTCTGGGAGGGCGGGGCGCGGCCCCGAGGGTGGAAATGGGTGGGGGAGGGCAATAAAGGGCAGTTGGCTTTGCATGTTGATGGCATGGTTTCTCTGGGGATCTCGGAGCACTAGTGGGTGTCACTAGATCGAAAAATGAAGCCTACCAACCGCTCGGAATGTGGGAAAGCCTGGGCCTTGTTTTATAGAAGGGGAAACTGAGGCACAGGAGGGGGGATCGCTTGCCCAATGCCACACCGAGGTAGGGCTGAAACCTAGGCATCTTGACTCTACGACTGACTCTGAGCCGCTAGACCCAACCCCCGCAGCAAAGCAGACCCAGGAGTCCCGACACCCGACCCTCAGCCTGCTCTAACCATTGGACGCCACTCCCCTGCCAGAGCTGGAAGTACACTCCCAGGCCTCCTGCTCTAAGCACCACACTACACTGAGCCCAGGATTCCTGATCCCCCACCTTGCTCTCTGAGCCCCGGACCTGGGACCAGCACCCAGCTGCCCTGAGCCCCGCTGTCCATCTCAGTGTGGGGCGGTGTGGGCCGGACCCTCTTGAAATTCTCCTCTTCCCCCAGCGCCAGCCGCACTGAGTCTCGGCAGAGCTGGCCCGGGGACCGTTCCATATTTGCAGACAATCTGTTTGCGCCCATCTGGCCAAATTGCAGCCCGTCTTTCTCCCTCCCTCTCAGCTCTCCCCTCCCGCCAGAAATAGTCTCAGGTGTCTAAATATCCCGAGCCATCTGACTGGCAATAACCAGCCAGCAACCCACTTGCTCACAAGACCTGGCTCATGGACCTCCAACCGCTTCCAGCCAGGTCAACAAAGCTGGGGGGATGGGCGGCCTGTCTTTTCCAGGCTGTTTGATTGTCCCTTGCCCCACTCCACCTCTTTTAGGGGCCGGGGGTCACCAGCCATTTCCTCCTCGTCCCATCACAGCCACTTGGCAATATGGGGTATCCTCAGCTTCTTTCCGGGGTCGGGGGAGTGGCGTGGCTCCTGAGACAGTTGGGCGCCTGCAGCTCCAGAGATGTGGGTGCTCCAAAAACTGAGGAGGAGGGTGTCTCAGCTCCATCCCCCCGGAACGGAGACGCCCACAATCAGTAGCTGCTTTTGGCGAATGCTGGCCAAGGTTGACCCAAACCTCTTGGTTGGCTTTGCTGGGCGTCTGATGAGAAAAACAGTTCTTGGGACTTCTGTCAGAAAAACCCAAAATGGTTTAAAAAGAAGTTTTCTTGCACCTCAGGTGGTGTGGACAGAATAGGAGGGGGCAGAGTGTTCATCGAGATGGGTTTGGTGCAGATAGATAGATAGATCTCAAGTAGCAAAGTGGCTATCTATCTATCTATCTATCTATCTATCTATCTATCTATCTATCTATCTATCTATCTATCTATCTATCTATCTATCTATC
>ML686092.1:2095942-2111217 GCA_007922175.1 Pelusios castaneus
TGGACTCCTGCAAATTAGGGGAGAAGGTAGCTGGGTGTGTGTGTCGGAAATCGTAGCAGGAACAGCCCCTTTGTCCTTGGCATAGAGACCGGTCCAGGGGCCAGACTGGCTGAGCCTAGGAGTGAAGGAGGTGGGGCTACACCCACTCGGCTTCACCCCATAACTGCAGCTTTACCTTGGCCCTTGATCATGCTGCTCACCCTGCCTGTTGTTCCCTTGCCTGCATTCCCTGAGGCCCCAGTGAGTGGTGAAACCAGCTGGCAGTCACCCGTGGGGGCCATGGGAAATCCCGAGATCTCCTGCACAGCCTAGACACTCTGTGTTGGGATGGCTGGGCCTAATGCTGCAGGATCTCTGGGCTATTTCGGTCCCCTTTCCACTTCCTCAGCTCCCCTTCCCCCAGTCCTGCCCCCTTCGGACCTGGAATTTCTTCTGCCCCAGCTGTGGGCAGGGGGAATCTCTCTGCAGAGTCAGATGGCAATTGACTGGGTCGGTTTTAAATTAGACGCATGATGCGGCCAGCTCCCAGATTCCCCTTCACCCTGCAGGTTGTGTTTGCCAGCTGAAAACTCAAGAAGGGTTTGGGCTTTCTGGGGCTGGGTCAGAGGTGCAAGAGATGTTTTCACAGTCATGCCTGGGGGTGCTGTGCGCTGGTGCCCCAACTCCGGGCTTCTCTACGCAGAGAATAAATTATTCCTTATCAGCTCTTCCCAGCATATTGGATAAGGCCCTGTCCCTTCAGGGTCATACATCCATTCCTGGAGTTAAACAGGAGTACGTTTGAATTTCCCCCACACCTGAGTATGAGTTAATTGGCCTGTGCCAACGAGCCCCAGGCACAGGGATGTGGCAGAGAAAACAGATTTGTGATTTGCAGGGAATTCCCACATTTCAACATTGGTTCTGAATAAGGACAAGAAGCTGGAATTTCCCCAGGAACAAACATTCCAAAAAGGTTTGATTCAGAGCAATTGCAATGTTTCGATCAAGTAAAAACATTTCCTTTTGATCCCCGAATCACAGAGACATCGGGCTGGATGTGACCTTGAGAGGTCAGCGGGAGCAGCCCCTGGCGCTGAGACAGGACCAAATGTACTTGACAGATGTTTGTCTAACCTGTCCCGTGATGGGGCGTCCACGGCTTCCTTCGGTCACCTGTTCCACAGCTGAACTTTAGAGGTAGAACTTTTCTCCTATTATCTAACCTAAATCTCCTCAAGCCGACCCCTGGACTCCTTGTCTTCCCCTCGGTAGAGAGCGGCTGATTGCTGTTGGGTTGAAGGCTGTGATCATGGCCCCCCCCCCCCCTTTGCTTTCTCTTCTCTAGACTAAACATGTCAAAACATTACCCTATGAAATACGAAATACGCTCTACGCTCTACGTAAGATTGTGTAATACAATTAATATTTGGCCCAGCTGGCGAGGCCCTTCCATGCACCTGGGCAGCATTTCTCCCTTTGGATGTAACGTGAGAACTTTTTGACCTCGCATCCGATTGCTTCCAAAATCTCCGAGAATATTCCAGGCATCCACAGGCTGAGGCCTAGTGATTCATGGGAAGGGGGAATCAGCTAGTTAGCACAGCCACAGCTTCAGCCCGCTCTGTAATGCTCTCTGGGTCAAAAAACCAGTCGATGGCGGAAGTCAGGACCCACCCAGTGGGGTTTAAGATGTTGCTACTCTGAGCAGTGGGGGAGGGTGGAAAGGGGAGGGGTGGGGTGGGGGCACACACAGCTCCTGGCATACGGTGGGGGAGAATGGGGGGCCCTAGTATGGGGAGACGGGGCAATGGGGACACAGAATCATTGGTGTGGGGGAGATGAGGGGCACAGAGGCCCTGGAGTGAGGGAGTGGGGGGGAAGGCTGCAGGCAGTCTCTGAAATAGGGGGCTACAGGTGAGCGGCCCCCAGGGAGCTGGCGTGGGGAGCCAAGGAAAGCTTGGAGTATGCAGTGAGCTCGGCCTATCAGTAGAAGTAACCAGATGTGCGACCCCCACAGTTAGAGCGGGCCGGGGGGGTAGGAGGTTCTGGGTTCTGTCCCCAGCTCTGGGAAGAGAGTGGGGTCAATGGTTAGAGCGGGGGGGGCTGGTAGGCAGGACTCCCAGGTTCTACTCCCACTCTGGGAAGAAAGTGGGGGTAGTGGTTAGAGCTGTGAGGGGTGGGAAAACTAGGAACCAAGGTTTCTGGGTTCTACTCCCCACTTTGCTATTACTTGACCTTTAGCAAGATGCCCCCCCCATCTCTGTGCCTCAGTTTCCCCCTCTCTAGTATGGCCCAAATGAGTCTCTAACAAGCCCATAGCCAGCTGGGAAGTGCATGGCAACAGCCAGGGTGGAACCTGGCTCCCCTGACCTAAAGGAGACTCTCCATTTGCAGTAAGCCATACAGGGTCCATGACACACAGACATCCACTAGAGGCCAGTCTCTCCCAAAGAGACCAATGACTGGGGAGCCCTGTGGTGCTAACTCCTGGCTGTGACTGCGCTGGGGGGCTGGGAAGGGGCTCTTTTCCTTGCAGCAGAAACAAGCCCCTTGGCTGGGATGGACGGTAGCCGCTCCTGCCACCCTCCCCGCCCGCTTTTCAAACCCAGCCAAGTCTTCCAGGCCCAGCGCCAAGGCCTCACTTGGTGGTTTAACCCTTCGCTGTCTCTCCGGTCTTTGGAGGTGAGGACACTCAGAGGGGCTCCTTGCCTCGAGGTTACAAAGCAGCCTAGGGGGTTTAGGAACCTGAAACCTCATTGGACATGGGGTCCTTATGCCCATCTAGCTCTTTTAAAATCTCAGAGGCGGCTCCTTACCGCTGCACCGTGCTCTTTTAGGGTCACCGATCTGGGCCTTCAGGGGAAATGGGGTCTTAGCTGATTGGAGCAGGGGGAAGAGGAATCACACAGAACTCTTGGCTTCTGTTCCCGGTACTTCGAAGGACGTGGGGCCCAGTGGTTGGAGCAAGAGCCGCTGGGAGTCAGGACTCCTGGGTTCTGTCCCCGGTTCTGGGAGGGAAGTGGGGTCTAGTGGTTAGAGCACCCCACTGGGCTCTTCATTCCTCGTGGTCTCTCCTATGGCTCAGTTCCCCCTGCATAAAATGGACTTGAAAAAGAAAATTTCAGGAGGGGTGTGTGACCTCTGATCCCCCACCTGTGTGACCCAGAGCAGGTCATGCAAACCCCCTCCCCTCGCAATGGGCCTGGTTCTGGGTCAGGACTCCCCATCTCCGTTTCGCTCCGAGGAAAGATTATGGCTCCTAATGACCGGCCTTTGGGGAGGTTGGGAACACTAATGAGGCCGTGTAACGGGTTCCAGGCCTCGCTCCTGGGCCAGCCAGGGAAACCCGGTTTTAATTACCGAGAGAACTGAGCAGGGAGCGGGAGGGGAGGTGCAGAAGGAGGATGTGGGCTGACTGCATGGGAGCCGTGAGGCGAACCCTGTACCGTGAGTTGATCGGGAGGCTCCCCCCCAGAAGTGCTGCAAGCCAGGGAGGGTCAGTAGTTCTGTGTCCCCAGAGCCCGCCCTGCAGGAGAGCCAGGATCAGCGGTTTCTGAGACCTGGGGGGAGATCAGAGTGCCCAACCGGGAGAGGGCGGGTGGCTTTGTTACTCTTCACCCCCGTTTTACAGCTGGGGAGACAGGCAGGGCATGGCACGGGCACTCACCCAAAGTCATGCAGGGACGCAGCATTACGAGTGGCAACAGAGCCCAGGAGTCATGGCGTCCAGCTCCCCGCTGTAACCACTGAATCCCACTACCCTTCTTGAGCTGGCCCTAGAACCCAGGAGTCCTGACGGCTCTCATCAATCGCTAGTCGATGCCATGGCTCTCTGGGGTGTCTCCACTTGGGTTGGGCAGGGAAGGTCCTATCCGAATCCTGCTCCCTTCCCCACGAACCTTCATTCTCAGATTGAACCCAAACCCAAATCCCGCCGAGGGCCTTACAATTCCTGTCCCCCCTCCCTGGCCCGTGCTGTGTTAATACCATCCCTTGTTCCTCCGCCCAGCCACGGCAGCTTGTTCAGAGACTCTGCTTCCCCGCAGCCCCTGGGGAGTGGAGAACAGCCCCAGCATAGACGTCCCTGTGTGCAGAGGGTATTTGCAGGGTGCCCCACTCCGTCTTTGTACCCCTTTGCACTGTCAGAGCGCCCCAAAGGGCCCTGAGTGAATGGGGAACAGAGCCCCGCGTCTTCGTTTTGTCTGTCTGTCTGCCTGTTAGGAAGGGACAAACTCTTTAAAGTGACAGGCTCGTGCGAGAGGAGGGCGAGGTGTAGTGCTGGGGGGCTGCGAGTCAGGACTCCTGGGTTCTCCCCCAGCTCTGTGAGGGTCCGGGGGGATTAGAGCAGAGGAGGCTGGGAGATGGACTGCGATTAGCACGCTCTGATTGGCTCCTCATCCCTCTTGAAGCTCCCCTCACTCCATTTCCCCAGCCACACACTGGGGTTGAAGTGTGGACCCTCAGGCTGACGAGGGAGGGCATGACCCTAAAAGGTTCCCCCTGTGACCCGTGTCTCCACGGCTGGCCCCCCCACCCCAGCGTAAGCCTCCTCTGTTTGTAGCGGTGCCCGCCCCCCACCGAACTTTTGCTTCCAGCCCTGAGCCGACCCAAACGTCCCCAAAAGTGGAAACACGCTTTTCTTCCCAGCTTTTCTCTCCCCCCTCCCAGGCCCCAGTGCTGCGTGTCGGCCAAGACGCCTTCCAAAAACCCCCCACCGCAGCTTCAGCTGGGCCAGCTCCTGCTGCGAAAACCTGCCTGAACCCAAACCCCCGTCCACAAAGCCTTTGCTGTGTGTAGTCTCCTTACCCAAGGGGGTTATTTTAGGGGTGAATCAGCTCAGACCAACTGACCCCCCCCCCAGCTTTGCCAGAGGCGATATTTACGAGATCGCTCTGTGTCTTTTAATGGAGGCGAAGCGTCGAAGGGAACCGGTTGTGGCTTTCCAGCCGAGCTCCCGAATTCAAGCTCCGCCATTCCAAAAACGTTCTCCTCTTCCAGCTCATATCACACTTCATAAATCTCGGCCCTTGTCATGGCCCCCCCATTACCGTCCAGTCTCTCTGTATTTCCCCCACCGCTGCCATTTTTTTCCTTTCAACCTTTCTCTCTCTTTGTTCTTAAGTTTTGCCAATTTTTTTTTAAAGGCACATTTTTGCAAATTGCTTCCAAAAGTCTGCAGTTGTAGAAGACACAGCCTGGGCTGGGGTTTATTTTTGATTCAGGGTTCATTTTATATCCTCTGTATAATATATATTTGAACCCAGCAAATGGCTAAGATGTAATGTTTTTCTTGGCTAGAGTCTTGACTGGAACTTTGATGGGTTTTTGAGTTTCTTCGAACATTTTTTTTTAAAGAGATCGAATGCAGCGTGGTCGTTCTGATTACATTGATGGCCTGACCGCAACTTTCACAGTCACATCCAAACTTCCCCCAGGCTTTGGACTCCACGTTCTCATGAGGGTCCTCTACAGAATTATTAGATAGCTCCAGGACTCCAGACTGGGTAACTTTCCTAGGGATATTGGACCCTGCATTCGGATTTTGCCTCTCTGCTCGGTGGGTTTCTTTCTCTTTGTATCTTTCCCTGTCCCCACCCTTGTACGTTTCACACTTGTCCCGTAATCCTGCAGGCCCAGATTCCTGCCCTCTGAAATCTGAGTCTCAGCTGTGTCAACCCCATTCCACTCGGCTGTAACAGCCTGGTGAATCGGGCCCCATTGGATTCTTCTCTTAAAAAGGGGCTACTCCAGGTGAGCAGGGGGAAGGGTAAGAATGAGACCCTGCTTCCACATTGCAGGGTCTAATGGCCCCACCGAGTTGTTCAGGTGATGGACTGGCACTTGGGAGACCTGGCTTTTATTTGTCTGGACTGGCCGGCTGGGAGACTGAAGGCAAATTATGTTACTGCTCCGGATCTGTTTCTCCGCCCAGCCTGTGTCTGTTTAGACCTGTGAATCCTCTGACTCTGGCCCTGCAGCACCTTGCACAGTGGGGGCTCCAGTCATGGTCAGAGTCTGGGCAGCAAAATGGGGTCTTGTTTGGGGGTGTGCAGCACCCGTCACAAGGCTCCCTAGGAGACACTCTCCCCTTGCAGTCGGTGCCAGCCCCAGTGCCCCAGGGCATTGTTAGGGGGTGCTGTGCTGCAGGGAGCAGGGGAGGGAGCCCCATAGGCCATACTCTGGCTCTGAGTCAGTGTGAACCCAAGCTCAGAGCTAGGGGAGCTGTGCTGCCAATGAGAAATAAAATCAGGGTTTGTGGTCTTTGAAGAACCTGCGTCAGACCCAGAGTTTTTCCTCTGTGTTAATTTTGCCTACTTTGCCGTTTCAGGGGCATGCCATCTCCTTCTTCACCTGCGCCCTGAGTGGTCGCTTGATGCTGTTCCATGCTGCCCAGAGGTGGCTGCATTTTGGAGCCGGGGGAAGCAGCTATGATCTAGCTGTCTACTGGATCCATTCTTTGGGATGAGAGGTTCCTTGGGGACCGTAGGTAGGAGCCGCTCAGCCATATTTTACACTATAATATAGGATATTATTAATTATTTTTACACTAGTACCTGGAAGTCCCAATTGAAGAGTAGAACTCTGTCATGCTGGGTGTTATATCTGCCCCTAAGAGCTTATAATGCAATTAAACAGAGACCTGTGGGGGGAAACTGAGGCACAGAGAGGTGAAATGACTTGCCCAAGGTCACCTGGTGGGCCAGTGGCAGAGCTGGGACCAGAACCCAGGTGTCTCGATTCCCAGTCTGCTGTTTGATCCCTGTTAACCCACGATCCACCCGAAGTCTCTGATGAGAGCCACGCTGAACGTGATGAAAGGATTAAATTGATCGCCCATGGTTCATCCTGGTGGTCTTTTTCATTGAGTGGGCTTGGGAACGGCAAGGCTGGAAAGAGAGAAGATTGGTGCTTTGCGCAAAAAAACCTCCACTGCTCTTCACGTGTCTAATTGCCTTTGCAGATCCTGAGTGGACAGCATCCAAAACGCCCTGAAACGCTTGTCAGCTGCAAGGAAGGGGGGGAACGGGTGGCTGTGTGGGGGTGTGATGAGGACTTTTCAGCTCCCCGCAAATGCTGCTGCTGGCTCCCCTCAGAGGCTGGCGGGGCTGGTTGTGAGCCGTGTGTGTGGTTTTTGAATTCATTTCCCAAAGAAGATGTAGCATCTTCACACAGCACTTGACTCCTACATCTGTGTTCGCAATATGGCGTCCTGGCACATCTGTTGGCTTTGAGACTTGTAGTGCAAATACAGCCGGCTCTGGCCATCTGGAGAGAGGGTTGTTTTTTTTTCCCCCTACCTCCTCTTCTTGTGCGCTGGGTCTCAGGGAGGAAAGGCAGATCCGTCTCTCGGATAACTGGAGGCATATGGACGTTACTTCAGACTAGCACCCAGCGTTGGCACGTCCCTGCTCCCACTGGGTAGGACCCGTTCAGCAAGCTGAGGTGCTGCAGCTAGCCACATTCGTGCAGAAACACGCCACGCGCACACGCCTGTCTGCACGCACATACGTGTGCATGCGTGCACAGAAAGAGCTCCACGCTGCACCTCCCCACGCACTTGCACCGCACGTGGACACATACATTGTAATCACGTACGTGTGTGCCTGCATACCTGCACCACCCAGACGTGTGTACGCCTCCCAGCCAGGCCACAAACACACGGTTGCCACAGACCAGTACAGGAAGGAGCACACCGTATGTATTCATGTACACACGCACACATACATCACACACACAAACAACGGCCACATGGCGATACACACATAGGGCTATGCATATACTACATCCACGTGCGTCCACCCCCGCTACACACACTGACGTCTACCACACACACACTACAGCCACACCTCCACGTACACACACTCGCTACGCTTTCCAGCACCTTGGCAGCCCCAAATGTCCAGGCTCAATGCTGGGAGACCCACATTAGATGGTCTGCGTTCCTTTCGATACGCCCTCTCTGCCCCGCCAGCCTGGAGACCTCAAGGGAACGCGCTGCCTCCGGCCGGGGCTGGTCGCCTCCACCTCTCATGACACTTTGTACAGGGACTGTGTGTTGTGTGTCCCAACCGTTGATCCCTCCCTGCACCCCGACTTTTATCGAGCCTCAGTCTTTTCTCCCTTCCCTCCAGACCAGCAGCTTCACGTGACAGACCCGTTATCAGGATGATGGCTGGTGGACAAAGGAGGGGTTGTAGCACGCTCAGCCCCTTCGCAATATCTGATGACGGCCAATTAGACAGTAGCTTAGTGATGGGGGATCCGGGGCGAGCCAAGCTCCCAGGCACCGGGCTGCAGGGGGTGCTAACGGGGGAGGGGTCTGCAATGTGTGGGGTGGTGTGGGGCACCCTGAGGAACACAAATGTGGGCTTGGCCCCCAGATGCTGGCAGGTGCCGGAAACCCTCGCTACACCCTGCAATTAGAAGGGTGTTTCCAGCTAAGCTGGAGAATCTATCTATCTATCTATCTATCTATCTATCTATCTATCTATCTATCTATCTATCTATCTATCTCCATACACACTATCTATCTATCTATCTATCTATCTATCTATCTATCTATCTATCTATCTATGTCTGTCTGTCTGTCCCCATACTATCTATCTATCTATCTATCTATCTATCTATCTATCTATCTATCTGTCTGTCTGTCCCCATACTATCTATCTATCTATCTATCTATCTATCTATCTATCTATCTATGTCTGTCTGTCTGTCTGTCTGTCCCCCTGTCCCCATACTATCTATCTATCTATCTATCTATCTATCTATCTATCTTTGCCTCTCTAGGTAAACACGTATATCCCCAGAGCATTTACCAAACTGAACGCCCAAGAGCTCAGTGGAGGCCAAGATGTCTCTGTAGCTTGGAAATCTAGCCCGTGTTTATTACCAGCCTCTTTCTGTTTGCATTAAACCGATGGGACTGGGTGAGTCACGAAGGGGTGCTTTCCCCCAGCAGTTAATGCTGACCCAGCCAGGCACAAGGGGGTGCTGTGCTGCAGGTGGGTGACTCGGGGGCGCCGGCGTGGTGCAAGGGGCGCTCCAGTGCACGACTTGCCAGGACTGCCAGCTCCTCGCTGGCAGTAACCCTCTGGGACTTTACAGCAAATAGGCGTGTGAGTCCTGGCATTCTGGCCAAATATCCAGCTCCGTAATGACTGTCCTGCCCCGTCCCCCGCCTGCGGGCTGCATCAGTTGGGTGCCGGACGCTCTGCTCCACTGTTGCTGCGTGCTGTTCACCAGCTTGCCCCAGCAACGGCTGCATTTCAGCACAGATGGACAAACCATGGCTAGCGGAACTGGATGAGCATGAGGCAGGTTCTCTTAGTGCTTGGACTGAGCTGCTCTTACTATGGCAGGACCTGCAGTGAGACAGTCATCTTCTTGGAGAGGCAGTGGGGCTGAGGGATGGAGCACTAGCCTGGGACCCAGGTGTGTGACGTGGGACAAGTCACTTCCCTGCTCTGTGCCTCAGTTTCCCAGCTGTAAAATGGGAATCTTAATTCTGATCGCCTTTGTAAAGCTCTTTGAGAGCTGCAGCTGACATGTGCTAGATAAGAGCTTGTTTATTAGGTGTATTATGGTAGTGACCAAGACCCAGTCACGGGTCAGGACCCCATTGCGCAGGGTGCTGTACATTACTTATTAGGCATACTGTGGGAGTCGCCGGGAGCCCCAGCCATTAACCAGGACCTCACTATATTGGATACTGTACAACCACAGACAAGGAGATACTCAAAGGGACCCATGAATTGTACATCACAGTTATAATACACAGTAGGAGAGGAAGGGGGGAAGCCGCATCTCCTGCCTCAGTTTCTCTGTTTCCCATCACGTGGTAATTGCTGGGTAGGGGCATCCTGCCAGCTCCCACCCAAGGGATTTTGCCTGCAAAGGAAGCAGTAGATCAAAGTGAACAGGAAACGGGGAAGGGAGACAACTGGAGCTTCTTTAAGATCAGAACTCGGTATGACTCCCCCGGGGTCATCAGAGAGGGGTGGTTTTCCCCTGGGTTGGAACAGGAGACCTGGGGCGCATTGGGTTCCCAGCTCTGTGAAGGAGGGCGGTGGGTCCAACGCCTAGAGCAGAGTCCGGACTCCCGGGTTCTGCATTGCTTGATGTCGACCAAGTTTGGAGAAACTCTTCGGCGGAAGGGGCCGTTGCAGGCGGGAGACCGGGGTATGTTTGTAAAGGAAGAAAGAGATAGATTCTTCCCCATCCCACACCAGGGACTTGGCGCTTTCTCCGCTGCCTCTGGGCCAGCACAGGACAGGTATCTCCTTTGCGTCCTGGGCCTCCGGCTGAAGATCCACCAGGCTTGATGGACAGCCTGAGGCACACTGGCCTTCCCCCCTGCGCGTGCGCACACATCTACACACACACACACAGAGGGAGACAGCTCAGCGAACAGCCACAGATCAGAGGGAGAAGGGGAGGGGGTAGTGGTGGGGGTGGGGAAGCTTGAAGCAGATGGTCATTTTGGCAGAGCTCCGAATAAAGAATCTGTTCCATACATCGCACACAGCAGTCTCGGGGCCCGGTCGCTGCCAGGAAAAACAGAATTACCTCTCTGATTACAGCGAGTGAGAGCGAGCACTCTTCCTGTAACACTGTGCTTCGTGAGCCAGCCAGGCCAAATAAGGGCCATTTAAAAAAAAAAAAAATCCCAAAATGGAGCAATAACTGCTCTAAAGATCATACGTGTCCCTGAGCTTAGGCCTCGTGCATCTTTCGTGCTGGCTGGAGTCAGCAGCCCCTGACACCGAAATGGCCTCATGCATGCAAAAGCAAAGCCCTGGGAAAGTCCACCCTGGAGCACGGCCCTGATAGCAGACGCCGCCAGGTGGCGCTGTTGTATGGCCTTCTCTTCTGGTGGTGTGCAAGCAAATGTTTAGCCTTGGGAGAAATGGTGCCTGGTGGTGTTAGCCAGGCATTATGCAAGAATGACTTGCTGGTCGAGGTGGGTTACAGGACCCAGATCTGCACAGGCCGTGAGTAGAGCTGCTGGAAATTTTTCACCAAGATATTTTTTCAACAACAAATGTTATTTTGCTCAAAATTGAACCATTTTGAAAAACTTGCCAACTTTGAAGAAAATTTGTTTGGGGGGAAATCCCCCCAAACCCTAAATGTTTAAAGGCCTGAGCCCACTGGCCAGCCCTAGTGACTAAGGAAGCTCACCTGAACAGGTGTCAGCTGATTTTATTATGAAGAGCAGCAGGAAGGAATGCAGCATTTGCTGAGTGTGAATAGGTGCCTGCTGAGAACCCTGAGCTGTGGGAGTGAAGCTGCAGGTAAGAAGTGCTGAGGGAAGGACTTCAAGTCCTCCAGAAAAAGGCACTGTGTCTTTCTGGGGAGCGGGGTGAAAGAAGGAGACTCTGAAAAGACAGACCTCAGGGAGGAGGAGTTGAGCCCACCGTGAGCCTGGGACAGAAGTGGTGTTGTTTTGTGAGTTTACACCCCAAGTTATTGGATGCAAGTCTCTTTTGAGTTATTGAAGAGCCAAGAAGGGGAAACAGAGGAAGGGCTGCCCTGAGGCCATAAGGGGCTCTGCAGTGGTGCACAGGTGTGCTTGCCCTACAGTCACTCTGCTTCAGCATGGGAAAAAACTCTGAAAACCTTTCCCAACTTCAGCAGTGGCTCCCATTGCTCCCAGGGAGGCCGGATGCTTCATCTCATGCTGTTGTGGCCCTGGCTGTTAGCACTCAAGGCCTCTGGTTCAATCCCAGAGGTTCTGGAAAGAGGATGCTGCAGGGGTGTTTGCTTTTTGTCTTGGGTCCCGCGTGGAACTGGTTCTTGGGAGCCAGGTGCTGGCTTTGGGCTGAGATCCCTGGGAAGAAGTCGTCTACTATGCTGTTTGTGGGCACCTCTGCTCCAGGACTGATCGGTGCATGTTTTTGATAAAACAGTACACAGACTCAGCCCCATGGAGTCCTGCTTCAGGGCCAGATGATGTGCAAAGCCTCTCTTGACATGGTGCTTTCCCTCCTCCATCTCTTCTGCCCTGGCCCCTCACCTGACATTCACAACCCATCATGCCATTCGCTCTCTGCTTGTACATTCCCTGCTCCCACCCCACGGCCATTGTCTACCTTGTGTATTTTGACTGTAAGCAATGCAAGGTAGCGCTTGTCTCTCACTCAGTGACTCTGCAGCCTCTGGCACAAAGCGGTCCTAACTTTGGCTGGAGGCAGTGTAGGCTAGTGGGTAGAGCACTGCACTGGGTCTTGAAGACCTGGATTTTATTCCTAGCTCTGCTGCTGGGTGACTATGGTTGAGGCACATGCCTCCGTTTCCCCATCTGCAGTGGCAATAATGACATGTAAAATGCTTTGGGATCTACTGATACAAACTATTGTGTTAGGTGGTATTTGAATATATTGTTCCGTGCTAGTGAACTGTTTCTAATAAATAATCAGTGGATTGTTTCTAATAAATAATCTACATTCTATATGTAGATACTATATATTTTAACATGATAGCAGGGTGGTTTTATGCAAGCCTGAAGAATTTGAAAACCATCAGAGAAGAAACTTGTTCCTCCCCATTTCTTCTGCCTTATAATAAATCCTAGGAAACTCCATCAAAAAACTTAGTGATGAAAACATCACAGCCTTAACTCTGCCCCTTCCATGCATATGAATTCTTTTGATGCAGCCTTTAATTACATTCAGCAAGATGCTGTCAGGCCACCTATTAAAAGGTGGTACATACATGTATCATCTTGCAGTCCTCTCTTTCATTCTTGCCTGCCAAAGCTGGCTGAAGTTTCAAAAACCAGCCCCACTAGACGACGAGACGCAACATGCGCATGAAAGGTTGTCAGAGGAATTGTGTGGCGCTGAATGGCAGGATTTGAGGAAAAATGTGTGTGTGTGTGTGTGTATGTGAGTGTGTAATTAAAAATGTTATCTTCTTTGAGGTGCATGCCCAGGAAGGGAAAGAGTTAGTGTGAGAATCATGGTTGATTCAGGGGGGAGGTGCCCCCCCCATTTGGCCAGCCACAGCGGTCCCTGCAGTTCAGTGCCCCCTAACCGGCCCTGCCTGTGCCTTGCCTGGTAGGTGGCTGATGGTGAATTACTGGTGATAATGGGAGCGGTTTTTGTGTCTCTTGGCCAGTTGGGGGCACTGTGACAGCTGGGGGGTCAGAAGGCTCTGAGCCCAGCCCACCAGGGGATGTGGGGGGCAGGGGGTGCTGTGGCCAGCATAGGCTGTTGCAGGAGAGACAGACCCTTAGTTTCAGCAGAGGCCATATGGAGCAGCACCCGCGGAGGTGCGAGCCCCACAGCCCACAAGGCAGGCTCAGCGATCGGGGTCCTCCGAAGCCAGGACTGTCCCTGGAGGAAAAGCAAGAGGCTGGGATCACAGGAGAGCAGCAGGATCGGTCTGGCCCGGGGCCGAGCACTCGGCTGGGCATGGCCGGGGCATATGGCGGTGCAAGCGGGCGACTCGCCAGCCACTGCTGTCCGCGAGGGGCGAGACGGACCTTTCCCGGCTGTGCCAGCCCCTGAGGCCGGTGGCTGCTCAGGCGTTGGGTGGGAGACTGGCAAAGAAAAGCCAGAGCGCTGGAGGGGAGGTAGCAGCGGGCGCCCTCCTCCGGCAGTGAGTGTTCCCCAGTGTGGGGCTAGGAGATGCTGTCGTGCAGGGAATGGGGTGGCGGCGTTTTCCCCTGCACTGAATGAGGCCCTCCCCTGCGTGGTCTGGGGCGGGACTGGGACCACCAATCTGCCCTGGGGTGTGTGTATTTTGGGGGAGCTGGGTCCAGGGATCTGATCTCTGAGGATGCTGAGAAGCAGGGATCCGTTCCGGTTGAGGAAGGGAGCGGGGTGCGGGAAGCCCACGGGCAATGGGGTGATCCACTGCAGGGGCGATCTGTTCCTAGGAGTCGCTGGGGGGCTGTCGGGGCGAGGGGGGCTGATCCGTTCTGGGGGGCGAGAGCGCGCTCCCCCCGCCCGTTGCCCCTTGCGGGAGGTGCCGAGGGGCGAGAGCTGCCGAACAAAGCCCCGATTGAGGAGGCACCACCAGCACCATGGCAACGCCAGCTCCGTCTCGCAGGGACCGTGTGTGCCAAGCAGGTGCCATGGTTACGCCCGAGGGGCACGCCGAGATCCAAGCCGCCGACGCGGGCAACTGTCTGCCCCCCAGGGAGGGCACTCCCCTTAAAGGGGCAGCAACCCTTCTTCCTCCTCCCCCCGGGTCGGCGTGGGCTGGCACAGGTTCTGGCCGCCGAGTGGTGACGGGGCTGGGCGGGAGAGCTCGCTCGGCGGGACGCCTGCCGAGGTTGGCACAGCCGCCGGGGCGGCTCATTGTTGTGCTCTGTACCAGCTCAGTGAATAGAAGGTGGCATCTGTTTTCTCCCAGCGATGGGAACTCTGGTACCGGATTAGGGGGGGCAGTGACGGTGTGGGGGAGGGGGAAGGCATGGATTGGGGTGAAGGGAGGGGGGGCATTTTATTGTCCAGAGGGGCATTTGCCTCGGTCTCTTTAATGCAGCTCACAGGGCTGAGAGAGGCTGAATGCCAACAGCTCAGACCCAGTCTGCCCGCATTCGACCGCTTTGCCAGCCCCTGGGTGCCAGCGGCCCCCCTGATCCGACGCTGGCGGCGGGGATGGGGGAGGGTGGCCATCCTGCTACCAAACAGACAGTGGGGGAAGGACGGGTCTGCAGGAGGATGAGAGAAAGACTCCGAAAGCAGGAGTGGGGCTAGGATGGGAGCAATACAGAGGGGGAGCTGGGGCACTGGGAAGAGAGCGGGGTTTAGTGGTTAGAGCAAGGGGCCTGGGAGTCAGGACTCATGGGTTCTCCTCCCTTGCTCTGTCACTGACTCGTGTGACTCAAACCCTGCTCTGATTTGTGCCTCAGTTTCCCATCTTTGACAGGGGGGATAGACACAGGGAGGCTGGAGGGGGGTTGCATAATTAACACCCATTTGTGTAGAGCTGTTAGAGTCTCCAGCCTTCAGTGCAATGAAAACACAAGAATATATTTGCTGCTGTTCAATCAAACTAGAACACGTGGCTCTGGGTTCTGGCTCTGGGAGGAGAGCGGGGTCTAGTGGTTAGAGCAGGGCGGTTGGGATTCAGCAGGGCTGGGTTCTGTTCCCAGTGTTACCCCTGATCTGCTGGGTTCCCATTGCCTGTTTCCCTCCCACAGTGCATCGATTCTGACAAGAAACTCTGTGGTTCCCTCTCTGTGCCCACGGGCCCTGAGCTGAGCCAGGGCCTCCGGGCATCGCTGTCGAACAAATGACATCAGCGAAAGCCAGGAGCGAACAATTCCCAGCCCAGCC
>ML686092.1:2116217-2145204 GCA_007922175.1 Pelusios castaneus
AAGGAAGATGCTGGGTTTAGCAGGGAGGCAGCGTGGTAAGGGGCAGAGGCGCGTGTGTCTTTCTAGCTCAGCCAGCTGCGATGGGCCCCGTGTGCAGGGTGCTGGCTGAAATCCTCTGGCCTGGGCTGGTCCAGACGCCCAGAACAGGGAACCTGTGAGAAATCAAGCAAGGAGTCCCGAGGCACTTTTAAAGACGAAGAAATGTGTTTATCCCACAAAGAAATGTGATTTTACCCACAAAAGCTCATGCGATAAATACTTTTGTTAGTCTTTAAAAGTGCCTCGGGACTCCTTGTTTTGTTTTGCTGAACTAGACTAACACGGCTCCCCTGGGAACTTGTGAAAAAGCCAGTGGAAAGGGGTTAATAGGAGAGGAAGGGGGCCGAGGACGGGGCATCCGGACTCCTAGGTTCTAACCCCAGCTCTGGCAGCTTGGTGAGCAAAAAACTCCCGAGCAGCCAACGATCCAGGCTAGGGAGGATTGTGGGGGGACCTGGCTCTGCCCCCCATGTCTGCATGCGCCCCCTCCTCCCCCGGCTGCCACGGCTCATGGCTCTCCCTGCAAATGGCTGCAGCTGGCAGCAACCAGCAAATCCTGTTGCTGACGGATTGCCAAGCAGCCGGCAGCTCCCCCCATGTCCCCCTGTGGACTGTATCTGCCAGCCCCCCTCTTCCATGTGACTCTTTCCCCGTCTGCAGGGGGAACAGAACATCAGGAGGCTGCTTTCCCCACCAGCTACAAAGCGATTAACTCTGTGGGCTGGGGAATCTAGGAGCCCCCCCTTCCAAAATGAGCTGGGGGAGGAGCGGGGAGCTGGCTGGCACAGGAGATGGGGAGCCAGGGAGGGCCCTTCACCACCACTCTGCCCCCGTCCCCCTGAAGTGACTGTTTGTCCTCCAGCCATCCCATCTGCTGCCGGAGGCCCATGGCTGCTGGCAGCTTCTGCTGGGCCCTGGGCGGTGCCACAGCCGCGTTTTCCCCGGGCGTGCCCGAGCCAGGCTGCGTGGTGCTGTCCGCCATCGCTTGTCTTTTCCCATCAGCCCTCGCCACGAACTCCACTGGCACCCCTTGCTCCCAAGGGCCGTCCCACCGCTGCCCCCCAGCTCCTCGCCAGGGGTAGCTTGCCCCCCACCTGCCTCTCCTGGTAATGCCCAATGGCTGTGGGTGTGTAGGCCCTGAGCTAGCCAGTCGGACTCCCAGCTTTCCCAATTGCCAGCCACTGCTCTCCATCCACAGTCGGGGCAGGGGCTCGGGGGGGGGGCTCCCCCAGTCAGTGGTGACCCCAGAACACCAAGCGGGGCACAAAGCAGAAGACCTGACAAATGGTGGCCCTCAAAGTTTCCATGGCCCCTTCCTCGTGGAGAGGATTATTTGGGCTAAATTCCAGCCATTTTGCCCCCCCCCCCCCCCGCCTGGGATAGATAGCCCCAGAGGCTGCTACGTCTCAGCGCCGGGTGAGGGATCCCTGTAATCTCCCCTACGCCCCACCCCAGCTCAGCACCCCGCGAGGAATCTGTCAGAACAGCTGTTGTGCCCTGCCCCAGAGGCAGCCCATCCTGAGATTGCTCCCTGAAACCATTCCCTACGCGCAGCCTCCTCTGCCGCCTGGGGACAGGAAGCCATGGAGAAAACTCAGCTATTTTGGGCCTTCGGGGATTTATTTTTAGATCTTTTCAAAAGCCCGATGGGAGAGTGAGTCATCCCCACACGAGCTGCCGAATCACTCCTCAGCTGCTCCCCACCACCCCCAGCTCTGGCCTCCAAACTTGCCCTGCACCTCCTCTGCCATCTCCAGTTGCTGCGGGGTCCCCCCTCATCCCAACTGGCGCCGCCTGGCAGCTTTGGGTTCCATTCTCAGCGGGAGCGTTGAAAACCACTCCCTGTCCTGCAGCAGAAATGGGGACGATCATCTTGCTCCTCCCCAGAGACAGCTGCCATGATGCAGGCCAGGGAACTGGCACTGGCCTTCCTGTACCTGCAGCTCTGCTGTGGCCCCTGAGTCTCAACCCCCAACCCTGCTGGTGCCCCTTAGTCCTGACGGGTGTTATGCTGAGCTGGCTGCGGGTGGGCATGTTGAGCGAGTGTCCCTGAGAGGGGAGGCGGAGCAGGGCGAGATGGGGCAAATACACGGCACTAGGGAACGAAGCAGGCTCTCAGTCGCAGGGCTGGGGCTGGACTGTGATTCACAGGGTGCTGGGGCTGGCAGAGGGGGGCCCTACCTGCCCCCACATCCCTCCCTTCTGTGGAGGAAGAGGTTGATGCCCTGTGGGGCCCCCACCTCCTCCTCTGTCTGCAGCCGGTTTGTAGAGAGCGGTGGCAGGCCCCACTGCTGCCTCACCCCTGTGGGGAATGCAGGAGCTGGGCAGACACGCCCCCCATGCCCTCTGCTGGCATCTTAACAATGCCCGGGGCTGGTTGGCAGGGCAAGGGAGGGGCCAGGGTCTTGAGGAAGGAGGCTGGGGAGGTTTCACCATTCAAAGGTTTTGCTTCTTGTTTTCCAGAGTTGGGGATAGAACCCAGGAGTCCTGGCTCCCAGCCCCCTGCTCTAACCACTAGGACTGCCTGCCCTTCTTTCCAGTCGGTGCTTCAGAGCCTGTCTCACAACTGGCTGTCCCTTGCTGGGTCTCAGCCCAGTGGTTACCCCAAGACAGAACCCAGGAGTCCTGACTCCTAGCCCTGCCCCCAACTCCAGGGGCCCTCTGCTTGATGGATGCACAAGGCCCCTGGAGGACGGAATGGGCCATGGAGATCCACCCCCTTGGCAGGACTCCGGGGAATTGGGGTGTGTGCGTGGGGGGGGTTGTGCTGTGGTTAAAATGGGCTTAAAACCAACATCGATCCAGCTGATTTATTTAAAGGGCTTGTTCTGAGTCGCAGGGGGAGCCCAGCGCCGGGCTGGCATGGGTGTGTGGGTCGGGACTGAGGGGCGCCAGGTGAGATGTGGGGCGAAGAGGAGCCCAGAGCTGGGACTGCAGGGGGCAGCGGGCTGGGATCGGGGGCCCCTGGCTGAGCGGGGCAGGGGACAGGGCTCTCGTTGTCCCACCAGTGAATGCCGAGCTGTGGCCCTGGGTGTCTGTGCTGTGTCCCCGGCCCCAGGCACAGAACCCGCCTGCTATGCCAGGTGCACCCAGCACATCCCCAGCTGGTGCCAGCCATGCCCTGAGCCTCATGGCGCAGGACATTCCAGGGAGCAGAGCCTCCTGACAGCAGGCGTCTCCCCACAGGGAGCGGTGTGGCTGGGGGAGGCATTCTGCGGGAAGGGGCTTGGATTGTAAATGTTGGAAATGAAGCAGCAACGAGACAAAAACCTGAGCTTCTAACCAGCCACTCTGGTGAAGGACAAGGAGAGACCCAGGAGTCCTGGCTGCTCCAACCACTAGACCACACTTCCCTTCCAGAGCCAGGAATAGAGCCCAGGAGTCCTGGTTCCCTGTCCCTCCCAGAGCTGGCGAGAGAGCCCAGGAGTGCTGACCGTGCTCGGGCGAGAGACGGTTCTCCAGTGGGATGTCTGTGGGGCACCTAGGCCAGGTTTGGCTGGTAGAGAAGGGGGTGGTGCAGGACTGGAGGAGCCGACACCTGCCTTCTAACGAAGTCTCAGTAACGAATGGTGCTTCAAATGGGGCCAGGCGGCTCCTTCCAGAGCCATCTTGTTCCTCCCATCCCCCTGGTGACACCCTAGCTGCCCCAGGCCAGGCATGGGGCTGCCCCAGGCCATGATCTGTGTGCAGGGCTGTGGGTCCAGGCTGGGGACGGCCGGGGCTGTGGGTCAGGACTGAGGGGCGCTGGCAGAGCTGGAGGAGGAGAAGTGGGCACCACCAGGGGATCTGGGGCTGCAGGCACACAACAGCTGGACAGAACTCAGAAATCCGGGCTCCCTCCCACTCCCTCCCAGAACTGGTCTAGGACCCAGGAGTCCTGACTCGCAGGCCAGAGGCCTACCTGCTTAACCGTGCTGCGTTCTGAGCTAGTCAGCTGCGTCCAAACATGCAGCCGCAGGGTGGGAACCAGTGAAGAGGGCAGGTCTTGGATACAGACCGAGCTGGGTGGCCTGGGGAACAACTGGCCTTAATTCAGCCCCATGTAAACGTGCACAGCTAGGAACAAATCCTCGCTCCTGCTGAGGGGAGGGGGGCTCTGGAAATGACTTGGGGGACGTGGTGGAGAATCGGCTGAACAGGACACTGAGGCCAAAGCCCTAATGCAAACCATGGCTACGGAAATGGGACTCTCGAGTGGAAAGCGAGGTCATTTTCCCTGAGTGCTTGGTGCTGCGGGAATCCTGCCTGTGTCTGGTTCTGGTGCTCACGGTTCAAGAAGGATGTTGGTAAATTGCAGAGGGGGCCGAGAAGAGTATGGATTGGAGCTCCTGTTTTGTCGTAATCCACTCCTAGATTAGCAAAGGGGAGGTCGATGGGTGATCTGATGGCAGCTCACACATACCTACCTCAGCCTAACGGGCTCGTCAGGCGGGCAGCGAAAGGACAAACAGGATCTGGTGCCTGGAAGTTGAAGTTGGGCAAATTCAGATGGGAAATGAGACATAAATGTTTACCAGGGAGGGTAATTAACCCCTGGAGCAAGTTCCCCCGGGATCATGGTGGATTCTCCATCACACTGCTTTTTAAATCGAGGTGGGATGTGTTTTCAAGAGCTCGGCGTGAATTATTCGGGCAGATCTCCGGCCTGTTTTATGCAGGTCACTTCTGGCGTTGGAATCTTGGAATTGGTTAAATGTTCTGGAGGTTTAAGGCAGGTGAGCTCTGCCAAGTGAGGAGTGGGTACCCCAGCCTAAACCCAGTTCCCTGCCAGGCCTAAATTGACCCTACAGAACAGAAGGCATTGGAAAAGGGGAAATGTTAAAATGGTGCAGTCCACTGCTCCCTAAATCCAGGGGTGGTGGGTTGGGAAGGGAAAAAGTGGGTCCCAGACCCCTTGTCTTATTCCCCTGAGTCTGCAAAATCAGGGGGCCTGAGGGAGGAAGTGATGAGGGAATGAAATGTTCCCAGCCCAGCATTCTAGGCAGTGAGGGATGAGGTAGATGATGGGGGTGTGGGGAACAGGATTTGGGGGTCTGCCCCATATGAGGGGGGAGCCCAGAGGGAAGGGATGGTGTAAGGTTGCAGGGACCCACTATGAGACGCTGACATATTGGCTGAGCAGGCCAGATGATCTCTGCAGCCTGTATAGATGTGGGCCCCTAGAGGGGAAAGGTCCCGTGCCCTGTTCCTGACCAGCCCGTGGCCCTGGGGCTGACTTGGAGCTGATGCCCCAAGGAGGAAAAAGGCCCTGTGTCTCATTCCTTGGGCTCCAAGCCAGCCAGTTTCTCGGGACACCTGAGATTTCTATTCCGGTGTATTGGACCCATTCCCGTTCCTGCGGAGCTCGGGGTTCCCATGAGGCTATGCTGCCGTTGTCCCTGCCTGTGTGGGGGGTGTTGTGTGGCTGAAGGGCAGGACGCCTGGGTTCTTGCTGAGGAAGGGAGGGGCAGTGGGGTTGGAGGGGCATTTCAGGACCGGGCAGAAAGGGCAGAGGTGCCTGAATGAGGCTGGCAGCCAAGGCTAATGCCAGAGAATGCCTGTTTGCCCTGACTGCGGTAACTCCCCAGCTCGCCCCGCCGAACCCCTTACCCCCCGACCCATGGCTCCCCTGGCCACCATCCTGTCCCTGATTCTCCCAGGGCCGAGGGCATGGGGAGGGAAGTTGGTAGAGGCACTCCTGGTCCCAGCCCTGTGATGGATTCTCTCTCTGCCTGTGCGTTTGCCTGTCCCCAGGCCTGGTCCTTGGCACTTGAGGGCCCAGATAAAGGGCGGCTTCATGCCCTGCCCCCCACTGCCCGGGGCCTAGCACATCCCTCAGAGTGGGGCAGGGGCTGGGCCAGCTGTAGGGAGCAGGAACCCACTGCAAACCCCAGAGGGGGAATCCCCAGTCTGCAGTGTAACCCCTGGACCCCACTCTCCTCCTAGAGCTGGGGAGAGAACCCAGGAGTCCTGGCTCCCAGCCTCTGCCCCTGCTTTAGCCACTAGACTCCACTCCCTTCCCGGAACTCAGGATAGAACCCAGGTGTCCTGACTCCCTAGACCCCTGGCCCCTCCCAGAGCGGAGTCGAATCCAGGTCGGAAGACGAGGCTCTGGGCTGGACCGACCCAGTCTGGCTGTTCTGATTGTCCCTGAGTGGTAACTCTCATCTCAACACTGACTGAACACTGGGTCCTGGGAAATTCAGGCCCACGCTGAACGCTCTGGGATGGGCACAGAGGACACTGCCTGTGGGGCCCCCCATGGGGCACTAAGGCAGTTGGCACATGCTCTTACCCCTGCCAGAGCCCAGGGAGGCACTGGAACATACCCATTGGACTCCTCTCACCCCACATCCAGCTCACCCTGTTCTCTGCCCTTTCTGCATTGGCAGGTGGGGCAGGATCTCTGCAGCCTCTCGGGGTGTCCTTGCGGATGGGGCAGCCCCATGGCCGGGAAGCCTGCACCTAGCTATGCTGGGGGAAGATGCCAAGGGAAGATCTCCGGGCGGGGGGGGGGAAGGATCTGAGAGGGGAGCAGGCCGTGCATCTGCTGACCTGAGGCGTGTGCCAGGCACTGGTGCCGAGTGGGAGGGGGTGTCTTCGCAGTGCCAAGAGAGAGCGAGGGGGGAGAGAGACCCCAGGTGCCTCTAGCTGAGTGGGTCAGTCAACTCTGCAGCAGCCAGAGGTCAGAGGCAGCATGGAGTAGTAGTTAGAGCAGGGGGGCAAAACTGCTGGGGTTCAAAACCTATTCCCATCTCTGGTGCTTAGAGCAGGGGTGGAGGCTGGGCGTGAAAAGCCTGGGTCCCATGCCCTGCCCCACTGCCGGGGCAGCCTCTTTCTCAGCTTGGTGCCTCAGTTTCCCCCACTGCCTAAAGAAAGGGAGTGACGGGTGCCTGTGAAATACAGTGGTGGAGTCACGACCATGTACCGAGGGTTGAGAAGTCCCACAGAGAGAACAGGGGCAGACGGTCTTGGGGGAGAACAGATGTCCACACCCTAGAGAAATCTACCTCCACACAGACCTTGGATAGGAGAGAGAAAAGGTGGGTGCGGTTTTCAAGTAACTGAAAGGTTGTTACCAGGAAGAGGGAGAAAATGTGTTCTCCTTAACCGCCGATGATAGGACAAGAATCAATGGGCTTAAATTATGGGAAGGGATTGGACATGAGGAAAAAATTCCCCGCTGTCAGGGTGATCAACCACTCGAATAAGTTGCCAGGTTGTGGAATCTCCCCATGGGAAGTTTATAAGAGCAGGTCAGACAAACGCCTGTCAGGGATGGTCTAAGAGGGTCCTTGGTCCTCCCATGGGTGCAGGGGACTGGCCTCGATGACTCTCATGGGCCCCCCCAGTTCTGGAGTTCTCCGTCTTTCACTGGACCAGTTTCTGGACACAGACCCCTCTTCAGCACCTGCCAGGTGTGTCCAGATCTTCGCCAGAGAATGTTTTCTAACCTGACAGGGAAGGAATAGAGGGAGTTTGAAAGAGAAACTTACCAGATACATGATAGGGTTCCCTGTCCCCCTCTCTCTGCTATTTATCAGGGAACTTTTTCTAACCAGCTCAACCCCCAGCAGTCTTTCCCTTTTTTGAGTTCACAAAACAATTATTTCCAAGGACTCCCTGAAATCCAAGTCCCGTTTTAGCTCTGGGTGGCTTATGCCCAGTGTCCAATAAATCAGATCCGTTTGCTCCTTATTTCGATTTTTTTTTTCATTTGCAACGCCACAAACACGTTGGCAAACTGGGAATAAAAACTCCTCCAAGGGAGAGCGGAACCGTTTCCATCCACTTCCAGGAAATGTAAATCTAATGGCAGCCAGTGAAAAAGTTGCAGTGTGAGTGAGTCTCACTTTTAGATCATTAGAAAATCGACTCGTCCCATTGCGGGGAGAAATTACAGCTATTTCCTCCCCTTTTCTTTTTTCCCTTTGCCATGTTTACGAAGCAAACGGCAATTTTTGTTTTGAGACGTTGTCTGTCAAAATATTACCCAGATCCACGGCTCAAAATCCAATCCAATTTGTAGATTGATGCAGAAATATGTTTCCAAATAAATAAAACGATTGCCGTCCAAATCTCTCCTTTTGTTTATTGTTTAGGTTATATATTTGTTTTAAAAATCACACCCTGTAGGGCGGAAATGCTGTTTCGTTTAAAGAAACCCAAACGTCCAAGATCCAGTTGGGGGCAGGAAAGACAGAGCCTGAATTATGAATAAATCGCCTTCAGAAATATCCTGCAACATTTCCCTCTGCTCTGGGACGGAAAGAAAAAATATTTCCTAGGTGCCCAGAGAAATGAAGGAATCAGCAGGTGAAGAAATTCCCCTCTCTCTCGCCCTGTTATTTAGGATCAAGCTGACTGTAATGCTGGGGCGGGGGGGACCTAGCAAAGTTTAGTGTGAAAAGATCGCCGAAAGCTTTCTTGGGCAGAGAAAGAGTGCATTGGCTTTGCATTTGAATGGCTGAAATTCGTTAGCTTCAAAGTATATTTATTGTTAGAAGGGTGAGTGATTTCTGTCTGTGGAAGCCCGAAGATCCCTCATTCGCGCAGCCTGTGCGAGTCAGTTCCAGGTCCTTTATTTCTAATATTTACCAACCCCACTCCCTTCCCAGGCGAATCGAGTGCTTTGTGCTCAAGAAATCAATGTTCAAGGACTACCTACAGCTTCGATCTTGGGGATTTTTCTTTCAAATGCGTTTATTGGGGGTAGTCCCAAAAGCCAACGGTAGTTACACCCAAACAGGCGTCCTGGGCCCTTTTGGAGACTAACACATTCATTTCTCGCCTGCGCTTTCGTGGGAGAAAATCCCACTTCGAGGCTTGGAGATGGGGCATTTACAGAATGGGAGGAAAATAAATGAAGAGAGGTGAACCAACATTCAAAACACAGAGGTGCATGATCCAATAACCACTCTGATCTGGATTTGCCAGTCGCGCAGGCGATGTGATTTTTTGGCGTTAGCCAACCCTCAGATGGACACCTTTCGGAGCC
Organism: Pelusios castaneus; assembly: GCA_007922175.1. Lineage (NCBI taxonomy): Eukaryota > Metazoa > Chordata > Testudines > Pelomedusidae > Pelusios > Pelusios castaneus. The sequence goes on from ML686092.1 coordinate 2,125,234, forward strand.
AGAGCGGAGTGAAACTTCCCCGGGAATTTAGTGCAATTCGAATTGATCGCGCCTCGAAGATCGGGTGCACACATGCGCCCAGGCGTTTAAAACACCATCGCCTCAGCCGCTGAAAGCATTCGAGTATCTACAGGAATTGCGCACGGCTTAATTTTTAAAAATCCGAATGACAGTGGGAAGATTTAGGACTTAGATATTACAGACACAGCGGTGACTTCCAGTTAGGAGCGAGTCTCTCCATCTTTAAATTGTCTTTGGGGGAGTCTCTTTTACTCCCTCGCTTTAGTTCTGCGCCTTTTGGGAAAGAAACGGGCAATGGTATTTTCAGAGGAAAGGCGTGCGAGGTCGGGTTTCAGCTGTTGGAAATTGTTCTTTTCCAACTGGGGCGCCCCTTCAAACCTATCGAGGACGCAGAACTGCGTGGAAAGAGGGGGTGAAACGTTTCCATTCATTTAACCTCCCCATTTCAAATCAATTCAAATGGAATTTGCGGGGAAGGGCGGGTGGATTGGCCACAGGGACCACCTAGCCTAAAATCCTGCAAAACCAGTGCTTTTCTGTTCGGAAAATAACCCCACCAACCCAGTTGTCTTTCCCCAAGCGCGCAAAGAAACCCTGCGCCAGGTGAGCCGTTGGCAGGTGATGCGCGCAAAGCAAATTAGCTCGTCTGCGGGGCTGCGGCCCGGAGCCGGTTTCCTCTCCGCCACCCGACGCGCCTCCTTTGCTGGGCGCTGCTCAGAAACATTTTGGGAGCCGCGAAGAAGCCTTATTTGCAATAATTAGTATTATTAAGGCTGACATCCCCCTCCCCGCGAGCTGCCTACTTCCCTTGGGGAAGTTAGGGTGGAAACACGGCTGAGGCCCTTCCTGGCACTTTAATTAGAAACTCCAACAAATTGGGGCAAATGCAAACAGCCATTTGGGAGGATAAACACAGGAGGCACCAGAAGAAGGGAAAGGTTGGGGAGGAATCAGGGCTGTTAGCAGACACCCGTAGCAGCGAGAGCCGATCCAGCCGGGGATTAGGTGGGGCGCAGCTCGCACGCGGCTCAGCACCCCGTTTGGGGGGGGGCGCCTCTTCCTGGCTCGGGGCTTTGCCCCAAAGCGCTGAGCCGGAGGCCGAAGTTTGGAGCCCGCTGAGGGCTTTGACCAAGAGTTGAGTTATTCGCCCCCCCCCCCCCAACCATTGCCGGGGGTTTTATAAACCCTCTTTTTTTTAAACAGGCCCCCAAAATTTCTCACGGGGTGGGGGGGGGGGGGGCTTCCTTTCAAAATCAGCCCCGCCGCCGCCCCATATTTGCTTCTCCATCCTCTCCTGCCTTTTGCACAGCGCCTGCCCTCTCCGGGGGCTGTTGTGTGGTCTGTCCTGCGGGCAGTTTTTATTCCCCCCCCCCGCGGAAATACACCTGAACTGACCGAAATAACCTTTGAGAACAAGCCGGCGCTGGGTGCATTGGATGCGCCTAATACGTGTTTAGCGGCTCTTCGGGTCCGGAGGAATGCACGCCCGTCCGTCTGTCCGTCCCTAGTCTCCCTATGACTAGCCAGGGAGATCCAGGCTTTGATCAGCCCCAGCCCCCTGTCCGCTGACCCAAACAAGGGGCTTTTCAAATCGCCCTGCCTGGCCTTTTTGCGTGGGGCCGTGGGGCGAGCGCTGGCCCTGTCCAGGGGCCGGGGCCCTCCCCCAAAATGTTGCACCCATCCCAGGTCTCGGATCCCCGCCCCGCAGAAATAAAACTGGGGGCAGGGGTGGCTTTGCGGGGCTCGCTCCATCTCCCGTGTGCGCCCAGGTCTTTGCGCTGCCCGCGCACCGCTTCTAGGGAGGGTTTGAAAATCGCGTCCTTTGCAGGCCGATAATCTGGGAGCGCCACGTTTGTGGGCTCCGGGCTGGAAGGCGCTGGCCCAGGCGGTGCTGCCCCCGGGCTACCCGGACAAGGAGCTGATGAGCTCCGCGCCTTTGAGGTCTGAGTGTGGACGGGATCGGCCCCACTCCGGATCGAGGCGAGGGGCGCCCGTGTGGATTCTCGGCCGGGCCTGTTCGCACGAGGTGACCGGGGGACTCCGGGACTGATCCGTAGGACGGGCTGAGCCTTGACCCAATCCGGCCTGGGGGCTGCGCGCCTCGCTCCGCTGGCCCCACATGGCGGAGATCGGGAATAAACCAGAGATCCCCGCTCCCGGCTTCACACCTCAGAGATAGTTTGTTCCCCCCGGATCGGGGCCCCTCCCCTTTCCCTGCAGCCCCAAGGGCCTGATCCTCCCCCCTGAGTGCACCGGAGCAGCCACGCGTCTCCCCTGGCTCTCCCTCCTAATCCCCCTTCTTGTCCCTTCCCCTCCGCGCCCCATTTACCCCCAGCCAGGAAGGGTTCACTCACGGGCTTCTGTCCGTCTCCCCTCTCGCCCCACCGGGAGCTGCCCCCTGCCCCAGCGCACCAGGGAACCGGCCCCCGGCAAGCCAGGCCCACCCCCAGCCCCCCAGCACAGCCCCACCGCCCAGATCCCGTTGCAGACTTTTCTCCCTCCCTCCCTCCCTCCCTTCCACCCCCCTCCCTCCCCAAGTGTTGCGAAAGCGGGCGCACAGAAGGTGGCATTTCTCCAGCCTCTCCGGGCCAGCCTCCTTCCAAGTTGGGCGAGACGCTAGAGTAAAAAGGGATCCAGCCGAGGAGGAAGGATCGAGAGCCCCAGACGCGCCGATCGCGATTTCTGGCCAACGTCAGGCGACAAAAAAAAAATCGCTTTTCCTTTTTTTCCCTCCCCCGTTTTCCTTCCCTTTCCCCCGAGCGATCGGCGAGGCTCTCTCCTGCTGCCCTGGCGGAGGCATCACTATTTTTCTCTCTCCAGCTTCCGCTGCAAGAAATCGAAGGGTTGGTGGAAACTTGAGAGGAGTTTTTTTTTCTCCCTCTCTTCTTCTGTGTCTTGTGTTTTGTTTTTTTTTGGTTTTTTTTTTTTTTAGAGAGAGGGGAAAAAATGGGTTTCTGATGTTTAGCCAGTTTCCCTGCACCATAATGGTACGTGCCATGAGAATCAATAATTTCCTGTCTTATTAATACTTTCCCTTTCAAAGCAGCAAACAAGAGGTCTTTGTGGTTTGCAAACCGAACCTCTGCTTGGACATTTGACGTTTGCTTTACAAACTCCAGTGTGTGTGTTTGCGGGGGGGGGAGGGGGGAGGAGTATTTAGGGATGGTGTCTTGACGGTGAGTGTGATTTACAAAATAAAGAAGCGGTGGGTGATGGGCAGGGGGTTGGGAGGAGGAAAGGGAGGGAGGGGAAATGACCACTCTAATGTCAATGATTTTGCTTTGCAACTTTGTGGCTCTGGAGCTCCTCGCTTTGAGAAGGGAACCAGCCTAGTCCCCTTGGGAGGAAAATGTCCCCCCAAGATCTATTCTGCAAGCACATTAATATAGCCCCCCACCTTTCAAACAAAAAACAGAACGGGCAGGTCAAATCTGGGTCGCTGTTCAATAATGTAATATCATGATTGGTTTGTTTTACTTGTCCTGAATGAGTGGGGATGGCTGGGGATGGAGAGTCTGGGGAAGGATCATATACCAGATTACAGCATGCTGTGTGTCAATTTCCAGAGAGTTAGCCCTGTTAGTCTGTGTCCAGCCAAAACAATGGGAGTCCTGCGGCACCTTAAAGACTAACCAGTTTCTCCAGGCACAAGCTCTGGTGGCTCCAGTGCACTTTGTCAGAGGCATGTTGTGTGTGCGTGTGACAGTAATGTTAGACAATCGTTTGTGCTCTGCCGTAAAAACCCCAAAGGTCTAATATCTTCCCAAGTCACTTCCTTTCTAAATGGCAGCCTGGCACCCCCAAACCATGGAGCTGTTGGGTCAGATACTTGTGGAGGCCTCTCAGAGAAGAGAATTGTCTGAAAAGAAAATCCTACTAAATTGACCCTACCCGTCCTGACTTTGGAGTTGATAGAGTACCGCTGATTTTGTAGGGCCTGGGCGAGTGTATGTGTATCGTGTATTTCCTTTTGAAGGGATCATGTAGTGAACCCAGTGTTTCAGAAAGTGTGAGCGCTTCTTTGGGGTGAATTGAGTAGCCTGATCAGTTTGAATAAGGCACAGGTTGTGTTTAAAGCATAGACTAAAGAGATGTCAAATTAACCCCCCCCCTTTTTGAATGAGAAAAGCTCCATTTCTAGTGAAAAAACCCTCTAATTCAGTAGTATTTGCACCTCAAGGGAAACGGTCTCGATTTCATTTAGCACCATTTAAAACATTTGATTTTCTTTTTTTTCTTTTTTTTGCTACGTCCACACCCTTACAAAAATAAATAGGAGAACAAGACAATTAAACAATATTTTTATACAGGAGTGAGTGAGATAAAGTCCAGAACACTTGGTATAAAGCCAAATTTTATTTCAAAGCGTGGATTTGTTTTTATTCCCCCCAATGAGATAAAAAGCAAATGAAATTTAGGGAAGTTAAAAAAAAAAGAGGGAAAGAAAAGCAACCACCCGCACTTTATTTACTTCTTGATTTTTTATTTATTAGTGTTTTGGGCTGGCGGAATGTGAACTGTCAGCGCAGAGGGTGTGTGTGGAAGAAAGTAACATATTGGGACAGGAAAATGCACTCGGAAAGAAAATAGGCTCCGACAACGTAAAAGAAATGGCCAGGCATCCAAATTCCTTTTCCTGGGGAATATTTTAGCCTGAACTGGAACAAAGCTTTTATTTATTTATTTATTTTTGCGATGGGCGCAAGACTTGTGATTTGAAAGGGCGGTTGCCACGTTGCTGGGTCCTTTTCTGAACTGTACACTGCAAAAAAAATAAAAAAGTCTTTTGCCCAAAGCGCTGTGGGTTTACACCTTTTAAGCAACTCTGGGCCAGTTTCGGGAAGGCAGCAGGAAAAGTCAGCTTGGTCTGTTTTAGGGCAAGCTAGTGCCATGGGGGTATTTTATTTAAAATAAAAAAATCTGATTGTAACCGTTTTAACCCCAGGTTCCCCTCCTCAGTGCAATTCTTGTTTGGATTTGCTTGCTAGGCAGTGACATGGGGAAGAAATTGATAAAGGCTTTCCTGCCTGGCTCTTGAAGGAAAAAAAATGGGATTGGGAGATTTTGAAAATGCCAACAGCTGAATTCAATCTTGACTTTGCTCTGTTTAAAATAGTGAACTTCCTTTTCAGTTGAATTGAAGATTGAGCAGAGATACCATACATGTAGTTTAGCGAAGAAAAGAGGTTACTGCAGAATGTATATATTTCTAGTTAGATTATTATGGATTACAGTAGCCTCAAAGGCCTGGACCGAGACTGTTCCCCTTTTGTGCTAGGGGGTGGAAAGATGGTCTGTTAGGAAGAAAAAGTTCTTTCTTCCTGTAAAGGCATAGGTGGGTGTTTAATGTGATGCACTTTTCATGAGTGGAAAGTTAGGCACTCATGACAGGATTGGGGCCATTTCAACGGGTGGTTGAAAAGAAGAGAAACTGAGGCCTAGAGAAATGTAGTGATTTGCCCGAGGTCTGTGAATTCAGTTCCAGGTCCCGTGGCCCAGCACCTTAACCTGAAGTTGATGTATCTGTATGGGTATTTATAAGCAAACAAAAAGCCACGTCAGTTGAGACACTGAGCTTTGGCATATTTCATTCGATATTGCAGATTGAGAGCAAAGTTAAAATCGGCAAACACAAAGAAAGCCGCAGCCCCCCTTTCTTGCTTATATCTTGATAACCCACAGACAAGTTTTTGTCAAGCTGCTTTATTTCAAAGCGATGTGGATTTTAGATCATATTGGTAAAGGAGGTGGGGGAATGCCTTGATACATCTGAAAGAAAACAGTTTCAGGTGTGTGAAATAATTCCTAGCCTTTCATACACCTGTCCATTTGCCCGGATTCTTTTTTTTTTTTTGGCCTATCTTGCAGTAAAGCCCAGCACACTGTGGGCGGAAGGGGATGTGTGGACGGGTATGTGTTAATTTGAACATAATCAATTGGAATTAACAAACAAATGCACTGCGCTATATAAAACCATTGCAGATTGCGTAGGTGGAATAGGACTGGCTGTTTGGAAATCTTTGCTTAGATGGAAGATCTGGCCTAGGAATATTTAGACTTGGTTAATGAGCGATCATGGACTAATTGGCAGGAAGCTGAGATGTTGGTCACGTTAACGAAGTTTCTGAAAAGTCACCAAGGATAATATTTTCAAAAGTGCCTGAATGATTTAAGAGCCTAAATCCCATTGGCTTTCAATGAGATTTAGGCTACTAAATTTTTGAAGGTAGTCCGGGACTTAAAGACGCAGGTGGGCATCTAATGAGATCCTCAAAAGCTTGAAGTCAAGATCTGTGGTGCCTCAATCAATATATGTGAGGGTCTTGGAGAAGTTGCTTATCTGCATTTTTAGGTGCCTAAATATTTGAAATCTGGCCTTTAGCAAAAGAAGTTGCATTGAAAGCCACTAGACTTTAGGGGTCCAAGAGCTTAAATCCTGTAGTATGATGGGTCTTAAACTCTTAAGTAGCCTCGGGTACATCTACTCTGCAATCGGACAGCCGATTCTGGTCCTGACTAGGTGAATCAGGCTGGTGGGGTTTGGGGGATAAAGATGGCTGAAGCTTGAGGAGGGTCTCAGAGCCCAGTCTGAATGTCTACCCAGCAATTTTTAGCCCCTGGGTTGTGAGACTTGGTGCTGCGGGTTTTTTATTGCAGAGCAGACGTCCCCTTGCGTAAGTACGCCAAGTGACTTGAGGCCTAGATGAAATCACAGGGTCAAATTCTCCTCTCCCTTCATGTGGAGCAGCCCCATGGCAATCAGGAGGGCTTTGGAGATAACCTGAGATGGTGGGTTTTGGCCTGTGCTTTTTCGGGAGTCGTTTGGCAACCATTTGTTTGTTGCGGACTCTCTCTCTGTGCAGCCGTGGTAGCGAGCAGTGGATCAGAGGCGTGAGGGCCTGGTGAACGTAATTCCCCTTGCTTTTGACCCTGTGATCATGTGCTTGGCTCACGTATTAAATTTTGCACCAGCCTCCTGGGGAGATTGGTGCAAAAATGAGGACGCTGGGTTATGTCAACTGATGGAAGTCGATTAAAAATCTGGATTTAGGTGCTGGGGCCTAGATCCACAAAGTTACCGAGGGTCCTAACTTCTGCTGAAATCAAACGAAGGGAATCAATGGACGTTGGGCACCTAAAAGCCTTTGTGGATTTGGGGGGAGCTGGTGAGAAGTGACACTCTGGTATCATTGAGCCGCGCTGATTTGACGTGCACGGAAGAAAAAGATCCTTGTTGGGCTATTAAACACACAGATTAAACGGCCTCCGAGCCTTTGCTAAATCCCCTTTGATTTTGGTGACATTGCCCAGGGGAGTAAAGTTTGCGAGATGACTTAACAAATGGGGTTAATCCTGCAGTCCTCACTTGGGCAAGACTCCCACTAACATGCCTGATTCAAGCGTCTCTGACCAGTGCTTTGCCTGGTGTTTGTAGGTTCTCTGTGCGAGGCGGAACTGGTTTGCACGTGGCAAAACTCAGTTTATAGTGGAGTTCGCTCCGGGCTGAGTGGCCAGAGTTGAATATGGATTCAGGCCAATTGTGCGTTCAGATCGGGGCCTGTGCTGCAGTTACCTAGTGGGTTGGTGAAAGCAGGGCCGGCCTCACCATACAGGTGAACCGGGCGGTCGCCTAAGATGCCACGCTTTAAGGGGTGACGGAAATGAATTTTTTCTCTATTTAAAAAAAATACATTCATCTTCTCTCTTATAAATGAAAGTACCGCCCTCTGATGGGGTGCCAAAGTCATAGTTCGCTTAGGGCACCGAAACCCCTTGGGCCGGCCCTGCTGAAAGTAACCCCAGCGCGCTCCCGGCGTGGTTTATAAGGAGCACGATGGAGCACTCGTTGGCTGGGGGTAGATTTCACCAAGAGCAGTGCAGAGGGAAAAGGCAGTTCTGCGTCAACGCCTGGTGTTCGGAAGCCAAGATTTCTTATTTTAAAACTGGAACATCTGAATTCAACCAACGCTATTAAAAATAAGCTGGATAGTCAGCTCAGATCTGGAGGGAGCGAGAGGTTTCGTAGCGCTTGGGGGGGGGGAGATGGAAGCAGTTCCGAGAACTGAATCTAAACAGAGACGAGATTTTGCTCTCTGTAAAGTAACTTTCGATGCCTCCCGAACTCTTGCCTGGCTCTACCTTCGAAGCATATGCAACCCTGGTTTATTTTGACAGAAGTCTCTTTCTCCGAGCTGCCTGGATTCACACACACACACAAAAGTGACACTCCCCCACCCCGCTTCCCCTCTTGGCAAGTGCTAGTGTGAATCTGAATGGAGCAAAGTTCAAGAGGCTGCCTCACTTGCAAAACAGTGTTGCCTCTAATGGAGGGTGGAGGGGGGGATTTTAAACAGTTTGGGGTAAGAAGCATTTATATAGCACCCAAAAAAAAGCTTGAAAACACCTAGAAATGTGGGCACGTGGGAGTGGTAAAATTCCAGCTACCCTGCGATTTGATGGGTTTTTTAGCCAGAAAAATAGGTGCCTTTTTAAGCGTGGGGATTGGCACCTTTGCAGAACACGGCCCCAACTCTTTAGATCATGAAAGATGTGTCAGATTGGATGACCAGAACGGCCTTCAAATCCATGGAGGCCATGAACGTAGCAAAGCTGAAAGTGTCCTGCCCGAGAAACCCCTACATTTAAGCTCTTAACATTCCTGCTTACGGACTGAAGCAAAACCTGTCTGATTTTTTTCCCCCTCTGAAAGAAGCCAAATGCGCAGCAGCTCCCACAGGTTTCCAGGAGATTTGGGTGTGGTCATCCCTTCAGAAAGCCAGGTCCAGTTTGGGGCTTGAGCCTGGAAAGATTTCCTGGGGCGTGGAAACTTCCTCCCAGGGGAACCCCGCCTGTGCAGAATCCGGCATGGATAATAGTGCACAAAGAGACTAGACGTGGAAGAAAATTGTTTGTGGTTAGGGCTCTCGCTTAGGTCTTGTAAGACCTGGACCTTAACTTTTCTGTGCCTCATCTGTGACATGCCGGGGGGTTGGATGATAAATATATTAAAGATGATAAAGCACTTTGAGATCTAATGCTGAAAAGCCTCTGTAAGAGAGAGAACCTGCCATAGGGTGGACACGGGGTTGCGACCTTTCAGGTGTCTTGTGTTGGATATTTTTTAGCATAAAAAATTCCAGAGGTGGGGCTCGAGTTGTTAAGCCCAAAGGGGAAGATTTGTACCCCCCAAATTCAGGGCTGCTTTGCTTCAGGGTCTGCTAATTAGAAAGGCAGGAGTCATTTGCAGACGGTTGCTTTGGATTTGGATGGTCTCTCACTGGGGCCAAGGGGACGGATCTGAAGTCAGATTTTAAACTCAAAGATGGGGTGGGGGGAAATCTTCCTGTGGATGGAGAACACTGGGATTTTGGATCCTGGCAGCTGGCAGTGAATGCGCTTGCTTGTGAGCGCCGGGCTGTGATTTTCGGTGGCCCGTTCCCGTCTGCCTGTTATGAAATGATTTGGCTCCAGGTCCCGGTTTTTAACGGGAAGGCCAAACTGCTTTGTGGCTTTCAGAGCTGCGGGAACTGAAAAGGGAATGGGCTCATCCATGGGTGTACACGCACCACCCCTGCAAGCTCCTAGCATCCACAGAAAGTGACCTCGGTCAATTTCCTGCACCCCCCGATCTTAGGCCTTTGATTAGCCTCTATCCTATTCCATCTAGATTTTATACCAGTTTTATGGGCCAGTGTAAGTCCAACAGACTGAAACACTGGGCGCCTATCACGTCCCCTCAGCCTCGCCATTTACAATTTGCCAAGTTATTTCCTCTTTCCCGGCTGGCTGAAGGTTTCTCCATCCAGTCTTCCCTCGCGAGGGAGAAACTGCTCCGAGGGATGGGGATTTACCTTCTCATAATAAATTATCCCCTGGATTTCATTTTGAGAAATTACATTTCATTTTGCCCCGATAAATGGTGCAGAACACCTGCTTTTGTTTCTCCCCCCAGGGTGGCTGTGTTTCGGTAATTGTTGAAGGTCTCTATTATTTGCATCAGTTTTGCCGAATTGTTGATTCGGGGAGAGAAAAGAATAAAAAAGAAATCAAAACATTTCCATCATTTCATCTCGAAGCGACGTCTCCTTGCAAAACGCGCTTGAATTTTATTAAAAGTACAATTCAAAATTGTTTTAAAGAGATTGAAATTACAATGAACCGTTTTAAGGTTGAAACAAAACATTTTGTTTGACCTGAAGTTAGATTTCTGCCCTGCTCTTTTTGATTTGTAGAAGACGTTCAGTTTCGGTCTGACCCGAAACCACCCCCCTGCCCTGAGTTGTAGTTTGCCAGATAACCCACAAGTCTCGTTCACCCGGCTCTATTTTAAATGGAAGCCATTATGAACCCCCTGTTATTTCCCAAAGACACCCCCAGAACTAGGTGTGACCCTTTCTTCAATCCAGCTGACAAAAACTTCCCCGGCTGCACCGGCTGGAAGTTGATGTGAGATAAATTCAGACTAGGAATGGTTGCAGATTTTTAACAGGGAGGGGGATCAGTCTAAAGGCCGTGCTCTGATGGAGCTACGATTTCTGGCCTGGCTATTGCGATTGGCATGTGAGATCCTGTGGCCTGCGCTAGGTAGGTGGACAGACAAGAGGATCAGTCGTCCCTTCTAGCCGTCAGCATCTATGAACTAGATCCGATTACTCTGTGCTTGTGGATGGGTTGGGATTCTTTTTTTTTTTTTTTTTGCAGCTACTTTTTAGAAGACAAAATTGCAATATGTTACTCAAGTGAAAACTCAGATTTAATTTTTTTCTCCCGTGTTACTAAGTAACATTTCTTAAGCAATTGAAAGCAGAACTAAAAAAAAATCAAAACAAAATGAATTTAGTCATACCCAGGGGACCTGGGCTGGATTCATTTGATTCCCCCCTCCCCCCCCTTTCCTTCAGTTCGTAGCACTCTCATTATCTCAGTATGGGTTTTCTAAGTGGCAGAATGATGCAATGGGTACAGTAATGGGAGTGAGTGAACTGACTTCTGTTCCTGCCACCACTGGCCTGTTGCCTGACTGCCCCATGCCTCTGTTTCCCCCCCTGTAAAATGGGGATAATAATGCTGCGTTTGTAAAGCGGTTTGAGATCTACTGATGAAAATTGCTACGTAAGCCCTAGAAAATGTTATTTTATTTTTTTCACCAGCATTGCCAGCTCTGGCGCCTTGATTGAAACAAATCTCTCACTTAAAATCTTTTGCTCCAAGCCCCATCTCCTGGTGTCTCGGACATTTGGGGGGAATCTTGGCTTTCAGTTGCAAAAAATAAATTTAAATAAAATGAGAGAGAGAATTTTTAAAATTGTGGTTGTGGAAGAAATCCTGAAAACATGCCTCGTACAGGCTTAATAAAAACCAGAAGGGAAATAAAAAAGCGCAGACACCTTTGTTGTTCTTTTAAAACTTTTCATGATTTTAAAGCTCATCTCACGATTTTTCAGGGCAGGGTGGGGCCTGCCTGCAGATTTATGCGGTGTTTATTCTCCGTAGGGGGCAACGTCTGGTCAATTTCACTCTCTTTCTCTTTTGAAATTGCTTTCACTCTCTGGTGCCAAAGAGTAAAACTGACCCCGGTTCACGGTCTGTCCCTCAACTAAATCCCAATAAGTTCTGCGGAACTGTTCCGTAGTTGCTTGCAGATAGGTGAATTTCACCCTCAGGAGAATTACAAGGGAAGGGTGTTCCAAGAAGCTAAAGAGGAGTTTTGATTAGGAATAAAAAAGCTCTTAATGATTTCTTTATCATTTAAATTTTAAAAGAAAAGTTCATTTTGGGCCTATACCCTTTCTCAGTGTCCATTTAATCATTATCATTAGTTTTACCCATTGGCCTCTAGATCAGAGTGTCCATTGCGCTGGGCAGACACAGAGTGAAAGACAGGCCTGCCCCGAAGGGATCACGGTTAGAGCTGCGTCCAATGTGTCTTTGCCAGTTTGTGCCTCAGTTTCCCCTTACAGCTATTAGGTATTGAGTGGGAGTTCTTTGGGAGAGGAGCCATCTCTTTCAGTGTTTGTTCAGCTGGGACCTAGGTCCTGTTGTAATAAGAAGAAGCGGGGTGGACATATTATTACTTAGGAGGTGGGGAGCAGGGCAAAATTCTTTGATCTAAACTTTTCTGGAGTGATAACACCCCAATGTTTCGTTAATGTGGGTTGATTTTTTGAACTGTTTCTATTGCAGTCATTTAAAAAAATCCCAAAAGATCTAAATGGGTCTGATTTTTTAATTTCAAACAAATTTTGGTTTCACAAGGTCTGTTTTGAGTTTTAAAAAGCTAAGAGGCTCAGAATCGAAGCAAAATGCTTAATTTCAAGTTGTCCAAAACATCTAGTTTGACCCGAAATGAGCTTTTCCCCTTTTCCAAATTTTTAGATGGTTGGGAAATTTAATTTTCAGTTCAACCCCAAATTAGTTCCCCCCCTCCAAGTTTTTGGATCTGGCAGTGAACCAAAAAATCCTTTTTTCAGCCAGCTCCACCCCTGGGTAGAGTTTATAGCTGTGATAAACGCCTGCGTCTCCTTCGGAAATGAAAGCGTCCCAAGGAGAATTAATCCTGGGGAGAGAGAGGATCTGAAAAGTAGTATTTAGATCCATCCCAAGGTGAAAACCCCTCAGAGCCAACGGCTGCAGTCCCTGAATTAGCACGGTGAGGGTGTCAGATTGAGTGGGAGCCTTTTATGTCATTTTGGATGAAGACAGAGCGATTCTTTTGGGAATTTCAAGTCCGGGCAATAAAACAGGTCTAGGGGCTAATTGGCAGAGGCAGCCTTCAGCTGCACACGTACTTGGCTCCCCTGGTCTGCCAGTCTATCTCCCACACCGTCGGAGAACTGGAGGGCCGTGGGGCATAGTGTGGCAGAGCAGAGACGGGGAACGGCCAGGACTCTTGGATCTGGCCCCAGTGCACCAGACAAGTCCACCTGCCCCGTGTCTAACGCGGACGATTGCTGGGTGACTCTGGGGTGGGGGGCGGTGGATGGGCTAATTAAATCCCGGGCGGAGGGACGCTGTCTGCAAAGGGTAGGCAATGTCATGTAGACGCCGCTCGGAAGCGTGCCTTGATTTCTTGTGTTCACTAGACCACATTGATGGAGCCCTCGCGGGTGGGTCAGGGCCGGCTAGGCAGGGACGGGCGAGGAAGGTGCCTCAGGGGAGGGTGGTTACGGCAGGTGCTAAATGAGTTAACCATCTCCCAGTTTGACGAGCTGGGGACAGGCTGTGCTCATGTACCAGTGTGAGGGAAGATGGAGTAATGAGCCAGATGCCGGCGTGGGTGAGAGCATGTGCAAACAGCGTGCCTCGGTTTCCTCATCTGTGAAATGGGGGAATTTAATTACCATGGGAAATGACGGGTTCTCCCTCTCTTGCTGGCTTCCAGTCCAGCCTAGCTACCCTTCTGGGAGACACGTTGGTAACTGGGTTCACAGGCCGGGACGGACTTGCTCGACAAGTGGGGATTACGGCTGTGCCTTGCCTGACAGCGAGGGGATGGAAATTATGGGGCTCTCCACTGTGGGGGAATAAAAATGACCAGATCAGTAAAAATCTCCCCAACTGGGAGATTCTGTCGCCACCTGAGGGGGTCCCCCCCAGTCTGGCATGCACCAAGGGCATCTGACAGGACTGCTGAACCCCTGCCTCGAGGAGAAAAGTCAGGCAGGCAGAGGGTTCCTGTTCTTCCATCGGAATAAGGGCCATGATGTCAAAGGCAGCTATTAGGGAAAGGAGTACAGCTGAGGTGGGGGGCAGAGCTGTGGGGATCGCTTTGGCTTTCTTGTACACAGCCCCCTGTGTGTATCCCACTCCTCAGCGTGGCCTGGGCTCATCGCAGCCCCTCTGCTCCCCGGCCGCCCCACCCTGCATTCTCATAACCACCAGCTCCCCCACTCCCTCTGCACCCCAACTCAGTGCTGCAAGAGCACCCGATCACTGAACCCCCCCCATTTCTGTACACAGCTGGGCCCAGAACAGTCTATTTTTCGAAAGCTCACTCAGCTCCGAGTTGAGCAATGTCCCTCCCCAGTCCCTGGGGCTCCCCCATCACCCTCTTGCTAGTAAAGATATTTTCTTATTAAGTGGGGGGGGGCAAAGGAAAAAAGTGAAGGGGCCTTCAATCTGTTCCATATGTTGGACGAGCCTCGTTTCAGATTTAATATTTTCCCGCTCCCAAAAACAATAAGAACGCCGAGCCAAGTACTATATTCTGAAAGGAAGCGTTGGCTCTTGGCTGGAACATGTGACATGGCTTGGGCACGGGGAATGTACACGCGTGTGTAATAAATCCCATGTGCCGAGAACACAGGAGATTTTCCTTCCTGGTACGGCTGGAAGCCTCTGCAAAAAAGGTCTTGTTCTGAACGCCCCGTCGCAGGCCAAAGCTGGCTGGAGTGGGGAGATGGGGCGCGTAGGTTGCTGATCTTCCCAGCGTGATCACGGCCAGATTTCTGCTAATGGGACCCTGTAGAACGAGAGCAGCTTTGTGACATTTTTCATCCAAACCTTCCTCTTCCTTCGAGGCACTGCCTTTGGTTGGAAAAGGAACCGTGTGGGCCCCAGAGAAGCGTTCTGTGTAAGCTGTGTGTCAGCCCCAAAGCTTGTCTCTTTCTGACAGAAATTGGTCCAGCTAAAGATATTCCCTCCCCAATCTTGTCTCATATACTGGGCCAACCCAGCTATGACGCCACTACATTTTCGTTTTTGTCATTTTCTGGAGGTTTGATGGGGGAAAAAGGCATTTCACCCCTTCTTCCCGCTTCCCCCATTTTTTTCCCACTTAAAAAGGCAGAGAAAAAGCCAACAACCAAAATTCCCAACAGTTTTGATCCCCCTCACTGAAAAATTAGCGTACCATCACCGAGGAGGAGCACCCTGATTAAAATATCAGGAACCATATGAAAATATTTGCCAGCCAGCTCCGTTAATGACTCATCAGGATCAAAATATTAGAGGGAGAAAAAAATAACAATATTCTGTTCTAACAAGGGGGAAATGATTCACTCATTTGTCCTGTCCAAGTACATAATACTCTCAATTTTCAGACCACCGCAAGAGCAGATGTGGCATATGAGCTTCATGGGGGCAGATGATCTTGGTCTCTAATAGAGATCAGGTTAAGCCCTGAAACATGAGGTTTTTTCCTCCCTCCCACAATGGAGGCTGTCTGGCCTGGTGGCTAGAGGACTGGGATTCTGGACGCCCGGGTTCATGGCTGGCCTGCTGCGGGGACCTCGAATCAGGCGCTTCGGCGCAGATCCTCAGCGGTGTGAGGCGCCTAATGCCTCCATTGTGGGAAATGGCGCAGCTCGCAGTGTGAACGGGAGTGAGGTGTCTAAACCCCTTCGGCGAGCAAGGTTCCCCCTGCCCTGCTCTCTGCCTCAGTTTCCCCATCTGTGCAATGAGGATAATAATGCTGGCCCGCTGACAGGAGCTCAGGACGAGGTTAGGGATGCTGAGTCTTATCCATGGAGCAAGCAAGGACCCCTGTGAAACTCCCTGGTGTAGTGTAACTCCCATTGAGTGAAGTCAAACGGCTGTGGAGGGCTGCGCGTCTCAGCCTTGAATCTCAAAGATCTTGAGGTGTTGCGTTCCCACTGGTGTTCCTTTGAGGGTCTGATCTTGTTCCGTGTAAACAGACGAGCGTTTTGCCCTGCTCAGGGACAGCTGCCGAGCAGCCAGGGGACAGCCCACGCCCTGAACATTTATCTGTCTTGCTAAGGTGCTTGTCGGGAGCCCATCACTGTGGCACATGGGCAACATCCTGCTCTTTAATGTATTCATCCTCACACAATCCCCGGTGGCATGGCATTGCTGTGGTCCCTGTTTTAGGGATGGGGAAACCAAGGCACAGAGAAGCCAGATGACTTGCCTGAAGGGAACAAATTCTCGGCAGGCCCCATAACCACTGGGCCATACTGTTTTCTAGCTCACTGGCCTGTTCCTTGAGTCAATGCCCAGCAGGGATCTGTACGTTTGGAGCAAGGCACAATGGTGCGACTGGAACATTATTTTTTTTTTGCGAACACTGAGCCGTCATTTTCTTCAACGCTCAGATTGTCCAAATATATTGAAAAGGGCTGCATTGGGCTCAATCCAGAATGATTTTTTTAAAAAAACGATAGCTTTGAATTGACAGCGAAGCAAAAAATCCACCACGTGCCCAGCTGGGTTAATTACTTATTTATTAGGGGCCTTACGGTAGCCTCTAGGAACTCGCCCATCGTGGACCGACAGCCCCTTGTGCTTGGTGCTGTGTGGGCCTTGAGTCTGACCTCCTTCATTAGACAGATCATAGGACGTCCCTGACGCTATTGAGCCAAATGGCACCGGGAGAGTCTAAAGCAGCCCTTGAGGAAGTGACGGTGACACAGGACCAGTTCTGAGCATGCCTGATCATGAACCTGGCTGCTCCCAAAATCGTGACATTGACTGAAAAACCATGAGATCGGCTCTAAAACAGCCAATGCTTGGGTCTTTGGGCTTAGCCCGTGGGCGTGAAGCCAATCAGAGGGGGCAGGAGCTGGAAGGGTGCTTTTTTGCATCCCCAGGAGCTGGAAACTGACTTTAAAAAACGACTGTCTGTAATCTCATGACTCCCAGAGCTGGGGCTTTAAGACAAAGCAGCTCTCATAACACTGATGGTAAAGTGTTGGGATTTGGCAGAACAGAGTATGTGGGTCAATGAGGGGCAGTAGGGAGATAATGCCGGGCTGTTTGGGTGGCCAGGAACTTTACATTGGACCACAATGAATTCTAACGCAAATGTGAGTGGGGACGGAGCTGGGATCAGCCCTCCACCAGCCCACGGCAGGACAGGAGCTCACAGGCGTCTTAAAAATCAAGCAGCTTTCCATGGGTCATGTCGCATTTCCCTGGTGGACGTCACTCAGCATAGGAAGCATCTGTCTGTCTCTCTATTCCCATGCCCACCTGTGTGTCCGTCTGTAGCTCCCAGCACCATAGTAGGTGAGTGTTTTTAGGAAGCGGGAGTAGCCAGTGGGGAGGGGGCTGTCACGGGAGTCAAAAGACTTGAGTTCTGTCCCCAGCTCCACCCCTGCGTGGCTTTGGGCAGGTCCTGTGCCTCAGTTTCTCAGCTATGAAGGAGGATAATGGATGATGCATCTTACTTTGCTGTGTAAGGCACCCAGGGGCTTGGAGCATGCTGAGGTACAATGCCCCTTATGCGTTGAGAGTTCAGGGCCATAACAGCAAGCCAGATCATTCACTCTGAGCTCCTGGCTACATCAGGCCACCAGCACCTTGGCTAGAGTCCCAGCCCGCTGGAGACGGCCCTCTCATGTGCCCCAGGGACCGATGGGCAGCAGTGGCAGGGAAATGGTGAAGGGAGAAATACCCAGATCTTCCTGGCAAGTGACGCATGGGCATCTTCCCCCATCTGCAGAGGACGGCGAAGCCCCGTTCAAGGTCCCTGCCAGTCTGAGCTGGGGGGAAAATTCCTCTTATACCCTCCCTGTAAGGGGTCGGTTAGACCCTGAGCATAGACGCAAGAACCAGCCAGTCAAACCCATGAGAGAGAGATTGCTCCGTGGCTCACCCCGGCCCACGTCCATCTCCAGCCAGGGCCACCTCTCAACTCAGAGTCACTGGTGAAACCTGGCTAAAAGTGACCCCAGGGCTGTAGATCCCCCCCGCCCACCGCAGCAACCCCGTCTGTAATCGCCCGTCCGTGAGAAATATGATTAATAATTAATAGTGGAAGGTCGGCCTCCTCTGGCCCTCTGGTGTCTTGACAAATGGTAATTGCCACTCCTGGGGTTTCCACGTTTTGGATGACGGCAGCTTGTGTTTGGAAAGGCCCAGGGCTGGGGTCTGTGGGTCGAGATCACGGGCAGAGTGTGCGGGAGGCAGAGCCCAGGGCTGGGATTGGGATTGAGGGGCACCGGCAGAGTGTGCAGGGGGGGGTGTTGTGGGTCGGGATTGTGGGGTGCTGGCGGAGTGTGTGGGGGGCTGTGGGTCGGGATTGTGGGGCGCCGGCGGAGTGTGCGTGTGTGTGACCACCTCTCTGAGAATCCTGGCAGCCCTGTGGCTGTTGACAGAGCTGTTGTATCGGGAACCTCAAATTCAGCCCCCAAAGGAAGAGATTTAAAATAAAACGCGCCTCCCCCACTGCATCGAGCTCTCCGGGGGGTGGGGAGAGGCGCCGGGAGCATGGCACGGAGCTGGCAGGGCCGGGCACAATGAGACAGACAGACACGGGCATCGGCCGTCTGGCAGTGAAGAGGGATTGGGGGGAGGGGCACAGATGGTCTCTGTTACCCCGCGAGGTGAGGCGATGGGGTGGGGGAGGCCTGAGCATGGGGGTGCTCCAGGCTCAGGTGATTCGGGCAGGGGAGAGGGTACCCCACTGACCTGCCCCTTGGGGGAACGGGGGCTATGAAACCAGCTCCTTTCGGTGCATTCAGCCGCCCCCCGCCCCCCAGCCGCAGGCAGCTCCTGGCAGAACTGGCATGCTTTGGGCAACTGCCCAGTTAGGAGGAGCTGGGCAGGGGCGCAGCTGTGAGCGCTGGGGTTGTGTCTCACTGTCCCCCCCCCCAACATGCACACATGGGCGGGGAAGAAGGAGCAGCCTGTGGAAAGTTGAAGCCATGTTGCGGAGGGGTCCTTCAGCTCTCTGATCATCAGGAAAGCTTCTTGCACACTGGTCTGCTGGTACTCTTGAATCCTGACCCGCAGCCTCCCCGCTATCCTAGCCCTGAGCTCTCCGCTTCCCAGGGGTTAGCGCACTGGGGAGGGACATCGGACGCCTGGGTTCTCTTTCTGGCTCTGCCACTGGCCAGCTGGGTTCCCCTCTCTGCGCCTCAGTTTTCCTCTCTGTCCAATGGGGATAATGCTCCTGACCTGCTTGGTAAGGTGCTTTGAGATCGACTGGAGAACAGGCTAGAGAAGGTTTTAATTCCCCCCCCACCTCCCACAGCTCATTCCACCCTCGGGGTGGGAGAGGGAAGGGGCTGTCCCAGCATCTTGGCTGGCAGTTGGGAGCAGGGACAGGCCAAGACTAGGAGATGGTGTGTTTCATAGACTCCATTCCCCTCCCAGAACTGGGAGTAGAACCTCTAACCACTAGGCCCCACCCTGCTCCCGAGGCTGGGAGTCCTGCCCTGGGGCTAAGCCTCAGCCTGGAACCACTTTCTCTTTGGGTTTGATTGATGGCCAGTGTCGAGGAGCAGCAGAGGCCGAGATACCAGCCTCAGGGGGGGTCTTTGGATAGAGTGGCTGAGACCCCTTGAGCTCAGCACTGGGGCTGGGGTCTGTGCCCAGGTTGGTGGCTGAGGGGACTGTCGGGAGAGGGGCACCCACTGGACCCTGCCTCAGGGAGCTCTCAGAGGCCCTGCGCCTTGCTTTGCTCTACTGGTTGGGTTTCATGGGGGTTGAGGGGGGTAGTAGTTACCCCAAATGTTGGGCGGTGGCTGGCTAATTCCATGGCACTTCATAGGCATGAGATGAGCCCTGCCCCCCAGGTTCATGTGAGTGGGGATGAGGGTGCAGCCCTGAGGCCCCCTGGGTGGAGTCGATGTGGCCCAGGCCGTGGATCGCAGTTTGGCCCCAACGTGGGGCTTTTTCCATCACTCCCCATGCTGGCAGCACCTGGTACCGTGCTGGGGCTGGGGCTTTTCAGTTGATGCAAGAGTCATTAGCCACCCCCGGGAGGAGGTGCTGCCCTGGGATCGCTTCAAGACTGGGGAGATTCCTGATCCTCCTGCTGTGTGAGTCCTTCCGTGGCACCTCATTCACCTTCCCCCTGCTGCATGGGTCATTCCGTGGCACCTCATTCACCTCCCTGCTGCTGCATGGGTCCTTCCGTTTCACCTCCCCCTGCTGTATGGGTCCTTCTGTGACACCTCATTCACCTTCCCCTGCTGCGTGGGTCCTTCCATGGCACCTCATTCACCTCCCCCCTGCTGCGTGGGTCCTTCCGTGGCACCTCATTCA
>ML686092.1:2149704-2180532 GCA_007922175.1 Pelusios castaneus
CATCTTCATATACTCCTCCTATCTGTCTGTCTGTCTAAGACACACACCGTTGTCTGTCTGTCTCCATCCCCATATACCCCTTCTCTCAGTCTATCCATGTCTGGACACACACCGCTGTCTGTCTGTCTCCAATCCCATATACTCCTTCTATCTGTGTGTTTATGTCTGGACACACACCGCTGTCTGTCTGTGTCTGTACCCACTCATCGGTGCCAGGCTGAAGCCCTTTCCCCGTTGCAGGACACGGGGTGGGGGGTCAGGTGCGATCCGATCCGATCCGGGATATTTAAAACCTTCCTGCGGAGCAGGGCACAGCCACCCCCCAGCTCGCTTTCTCCACAGACCTTCCCCTGGCTTCCGCTTTGCCCCATGAACATTAACTGCCCCCTCCCCCCGACTTCCCAGGCCGGCCTTTGATTTGCGGGGGGGGGGGAGCCGCGCAAAGCCTTGCGCGCCTCCCGCTGAAAATAGCAGCGCAAACCCTGCGCGCAGCGGACTCCCTGTCCCGCGCCGGCACCTGCGCACGCTGCGCACAGAGCCCGTGTGCACGGAGGGTCGCCCAGTGGGGCCGTGGGATGCACCGGTCTGCACAGGGACCGGGGGAGGCACTGATTTTCCAGCGGCCCGGCAGCTCCCGGGGAAGCGGCGCCCGTGCAAACCGAGGGGCGGGGAGGGGAGAGCTGGGGGAGCGGGGCGGGGGGAGTGGGAGGGAGCTAAGCGCTGTCTCAAGGCAAAAGTGTGCTCCGGTCCCAACTCTGTCTAAACTTTCACTTTCAGAGCTCAAGGCGGGGTTACACGCCGGCATGGACTAGAGGGGACTGACGCCGAATTAGACATGCTACCTAGCCCGCTCTTCTCCATATGAGCCAGTCCTCCCAACCCTAAGCATGTATTCCCCATACTGCCTGACCCAGGTAAAGCCAGCCACCGACCCCCCCAGCAACCCCAAAAAAGCCAGGGGGAGAAAAAGCGAGTTCTGTTGATTTCTTTCCTGGCTTTTTTGTGGTTCCCGATCCTGGGGGGGTTTGTGCACAAGCGGGGGTTGTTCTGGCTGGGCGGAGGGTGTTGCTGTCTGGGATGTTTTTGTTTGAAACCCAAATTCTTCCCCTGTCTCCCTCTCTCTCCGTGCGCCTCTTTCTGCAGAGAAAGAGCCGGGGATGGCAGCTTTCCAAGGTCTTTGTTATATTCACTGCGCATGGGGTTGGTTCAGAAAATGGCGCTTCTCCCAAATTTATTTCCAGAATTAAAAAGCAGAGAGAGAGGGAGAAAGGAGGCGAGGGGGGGGGAGGAAGAGGGGTGCTGGATTAATGCATGCAGCTCTGCTGGGGTTTGGGGAGGCGGGGGGAGCCGGTGGTGTGTGGATGGGGGGCAGGAAGGGTGCAAATTTCGAAGTGATTTTAATTTCTGTCTTTGCTCCTTATGGTCTTCCCCGTGCAGGATTTGTCTGCAAAAGTTGCTTGCCCTGAGCGCAGAGTTGCAATGAATTTCTGTGGCTGCTGGGAGCTGAAATCTGACGTGGTTAAAAAGCCCCAAACACCCCCCCCCCCCAAAGCCAAACTTGTCCTTTTGTTTGGAAGTAAACTACCCCCCCCCCAGCCGAGCGGGAGCTAAATTCAGGGAGTCCCTAAATGCCAGGGAAGAATTGCTCCTGTCTTTTTGTCCTCTCCTGTTGCGTTTCCACTGCGATCGGGGCAGGTAGGGACTTTTTCCTTTCTTTCCTTGGGGGAAAAGTTTAGCCCGTTCCTCGCAGCGCAGCTCACTTTTCTTTATTGCGAGGGGGGAGCAGGGAGCCTCTGGCTGGGGGGGCTGGACATGCCTCGGGGGAGAAAGGCAGCGGTGCAAAATGGGGTGGTGGAGAAGGGGCGAGTTTGGGGCCGAGGAAGTTTGCAGACGCGGAAAGCTGGGAGCGTTTTGCATGGTCCTTGCGCTTCGGGGGGGGGGGGGGGGGGCGCCCGCCGCCCCGGGGGGGACGTGTTGAAATGTACAAGCTGCAAAAAACGGGGGGGAATCAATGCAACATTTCTAACCATGTACCAAAATCTGCCTTCGAGTGACTGCGCGGTTTGCTGTTTGGATGTTTGAATTTATGTTGTGCTGCTCCCCCCCGGTCCGCAATCCGTGCAGCGGAGAAATGTTGGGTTTTGCTGTGAATTAAAACGATCAGGGGTTTTTGGGGGGAGAGGGGGAGGAGGAATGGGAAGTCACCTTAACTCTGCAGATCAGAGGTCCCTGAAAAGGCACTTGAGCTAATTAGCTTTGCTGGCTGAATTGACGGTCTCAAATTTAATATGGTGACATTTCGGGGGAGGGGGACACTGCTGAAACGCAGCTAAGAATTTATTTTGTCACCGTTCAAAAGCTTTTTTTAATTTCCCACTCAAATAATTATCCCCCCCCTCCGCGCTTTGCAGTTGAGTGATTGAAAAATTCAGCTGGGTGAAGCCCATTTTTGTTTCTCTGGGCGGATGTTCAGATCCATGGAGAGGGAAAGCTGGAAATAGCTGATTTTACTGCAACCAGAAGAAAGTTTAGGGAGGCGAACACACTTTTGCTTTTGTGTCCTTCAACTTCCCGATTCTCCCAGCCCGACAGGCATTTTACCTTGAGCTCTAGATTGGACTCAGGTGGGGGGAAATAACGGCTCTGAGCCTTTCTCCCAGCTCATCTTTTCAAAGGGAACCTCTCAGGCATCTCCTCCACATCCCTCCTTTTCTATTATTTCCTAGACACAGAGGGGGAGGTCAGGTAACCAACTCCTGGATGGCCCTTTACCAAGTTTGCTTTGGAAAGGGTGCTGGGAGAGTTGAGCTCCCATTAAACTGAACCAACAGATCCTAAATTCATGCATCTTTCTGAGGAGTATTTTGGAATTATTTGATGCTCTTTTATGTTGAAATATTTTACATTTTTGTAAGCAGGGTATAATTTACACCCTTCCAAAATCTGATTTATTTTTGGGGGGGTTAAAGACCAGTTTCTATAGTTCAGTGTCCTTAAATGTTTTAAAATCCTTGTCAATCACAGGTTGGATTTTTTTACATAAAGCAACTCACATCCAAGGAAACAGCTGCTTTAATTTCTTGTAAAATAAGATCTCTCAAATGTCATTACACTTTTATTGTTTTAAGTTACTTTGCTTAAGCAGCCAGCCTTGTCAATAGATGGAAAGCAGCATCGATAAATAGAAATGAACGTCAGATTTTCAGCTAGGAGGGTTTTTTTTTCCTATTACATTTTCTTCCTTTTTTGCCATGCTGGCTGCAAATAATATGAATGACATTTTTGAGGTTTGCCATGGATAGATCTTTCTAATTGGCTATAATTTCTGTGGTTTGGGGCACTTTTGGAGAGCCCAGTGTAGAAACTTTTCATATCTGTTTGCTCGTTTGGAGGGAACAACGGTTTTGGGGGGGAAATGCAGTTGTATCGGGGCTGGGCACATTTGCTCCTTTCCTTAATGAACAGTAAGTAATAAATGGAGCGGCCATTACTATTATGGGTTATGGAAAAATATTATGAATTCACTTTAGTTCTGCCTTCTTTTATTTTGGGTTTGTTACGAGATCAGGAGAATTAGTGCTGGGATAAGTGAGCTTCTGGCCCTAAAAGAGCAGTTGGAATTGGAGGGGGAACCCTCTTATTTCCGGGGGGTGTTTTTAACTTGTGCGAGTCACTCTGCAGAGTCGCAGGCTGAGCTGTGTCCCTGGGGTTTTGGTTAAAAAGAGGTGGCGATTCGTGGCGGGTGCTCTGTTCGTTCCCTAGCACTGGCAGTTTTAGGTATGGAAATCAGCAGCTAGTGCCTAATGTTTGTGGATGAAAACTTCTCTAGCGAAATAAGGTGTCTGGTGGAGTATGGATGTATCTATGATTCTGTATATACATACGGAATGTCCGAGTGCACCTACGAGTGCGTGTGATCCATATATACACACTATATTTCTTCTATGTATGGATATAAAATACTCTTTTCTTAGGTATAGTGTGTAATACACCTACAGTGAACTTAATATTATCTCACTATTGCTAAATATAATATATGGTGTCTGAATACACACTAAACCCAAGATTACTTATATTTAACAATTTATATAATATAATAATAGACACACTCTATACCTAAATAGCCTAGATTTAGTGATTTAGATATCATATGTAATATCTATCCCTAAATAGCCTAGATTTAGTAATTTATGTATCATATATAATACCTATATAATATTATGAATATACCTAAAATACGTGTGTGTACATACGTGTGCATGCACATTATATATACATGCATGTAGTCATTTGTGTGTTACCAGAATACCACTTGGCAATATATGTGTATATAATATATGAATTTGTGTGTAGGTGAATCATATGCACCTCTGTGCATGTATGTTTTTGTAAATACATGCACCACATAAAATATCATAGACGTCTGTGGGAGGCACGCATATTTTAGCGATAAATAATATATTGCATCGCATACTATAACTAATAGTGAATATCTGATGTTCCATGGTCCATGCACAGAGAAATTAATTTTGCACAAACAGCATTGTTGATGATAAGCATGTTATTTGTCAAGGCATCTCTCTTCCCACTCCGCACGATGCTCTGGGGTGCTATGTGAACAATTAAAAGACAGTTGTTACCAATAAAACAATAATTACAACATCATTCCATAGATTCACTACGTGGATTTAAAAACTAAACTAAACTAAAAAAAAACAAACCCTTAAAAAAAAATCAAACCAAAGATGTTTAAAAAAACCAAAGCCAATCTAAGTGGGGTCACTTAATTAAGAAAAGAAAAAGTTAGGAGACAGCAGCCAACTTCGTTATAATTTCACGATGTTTCATTAATTGGGCAGGAAACCTTTTTGGGGGGGTGGAGGGGGAGAGTTAAGTTATAATGTTGCTTCATCATTCCTCCCCCATCCACCAGGCCAAAACCTGCGTTTTGTGTAATATCACAGGCTTGGGAAGAATATTCTTAGCATTAGGTCCTATATTTTATACATATGTGTATGTGCGTGTGCCTATGTTTCTGTATAATTATCTAGTGTTAGAGCTTGTATTTTTAATAGCTATATAGCATTTGTCTTCTCTATACAAACATAATATTACAACCCTGGATAACATATTTTAGCATTAGGGCCTATCTATATTACATATGTCTTTATTTCCATAGCTATCTAGCAGTGGAGGCCATAATTTTTAATAGCTATATGCATCTTAATAGCTAGAGAGACGCATTGCATTGGAGTCTCTTTCTCTCTCTGCTCCCGGCACACTCTCTGTCGGCCTGTGTGTATTTTTCACAAACTTTTCTAGCAACACCTGCCATTTCTGGGTTAAATTTTGGAATATTTTTAAGAGGAGGGGGTGAAATTTTCTTGCATCTGTTTGTTTTTTAGTTCCTCTGCATTCATCCCGTCTTTGGGACCCTGCCAGCCTGGAGAGAGTAGTTTCATTTCTGCCTCAGGGAGGGAAAACCCAGCTTTCTTTTTCGGAGTCACCCCTTGTTTGTGCCCAGTGAATTAAATCCAGCCTGGCAGATTCCCCTGTTGCCCTTCGTCCTCTGCCTGTCTCGCTTCTGAACTGATTTTCCTGGTTTAAATTCTTGGAGCAGAGTTGTTGCTTGGTTTTGTATTTTTCCCCTCCTTCTTTCCTGTTGTTAGCGATCTAAAATCAACCCCTGTCCCAGCTCAAACAGTGCTGTCTCTTCCCTAGGAGAGAGTTCCAAATATTGGACCGGCATGCCTCTCCGAAAAGAAGGTCCGAACTGGGTTATTGTTCTGGGGCCCAATCCAGGGCGCTCCCCATTCCCACATCGACCCCTGGAACTGGGTTTCCCAATCTAAGCACTGGGCGAGCCCCGTTCTGCTGTCCCGATCAACAGAGTGCCTGATCCTCTGTTGGAGGGAATTGTTGGATGGTAATAGTTTAGTTCAGTGGTGATTCTGGCCCCAAAAGCTTAGCTGCTGCCTGTGCTGGAAGCAGTAGAGCCCTGAGTTTGAAATAATCTGCTGCTAAAAGTGGGGAAATTCTGGCCTGGCTGAAGTTAACAGTTGAAACTTGATAGGGGCAGAATTTCATGTAAGAGTTTTTCAGGAGGGGCAGGGTTGTCATGGGTGGAGGCGAAAAGATTATCAAACTCTTCCTTCCACGTCGCTTCTCTTTGGGCCACTTGTTTTTGAAGTGGCATTTGCTCTGGCTGTGTTTATTTTATTGTTGGGTGAAGAGAACTCACGCCTGCTTTCCACCTTCTTTGTATTACAGTTCTTCCGTTCACCTGGCCAAATTCCATAATTCCTAAGCTTCATTATTCTTATTATTTTTTTGAGCTAGCAGTCATCGCTGGGTTTTATTTTGTGCAAATTTTTTCTTCCCAATCCCAGAGTGGTTGCGAATATAAAATAAAATATGTCTCCTAGCTAGGAGAAGTTGGAGGGAGGGGCATGTCTGAAATCCATAGGAAGACAGAGAAGGAAAACTAAGGTGTTTTTTGTTGGGTTTTTTTAAAGCCAAAATAATTGCAAAAGTATTTTTTGAACTGTTTGCAATTCTAATACCTGACTTAAATCAATCAGATTATTTATATTTAATTTTGGCTTTTACTTACTGACATACGGTTGTTGGTATGGGTGAAATATAATGTGTCTTTATTACATATATGCGAGTAAAACAAATAAAGAGTCTAGTGGCACTTTTAAAGACTAAAATTTATTTTTCGCATGGGCTTTTGTGGGAGAAAATCCCACTTTCTTTTATAGGGCTTCCCATCAGTAGATATCGGAGCACTTAAAATGTGTGCGTGTGTGCACACATGAATACGTATGTGTATTATATAGATTCATTTTTCACACGTGTTTGTATCTATAATCGCACATGCATTTGTGTATAATATGCACAGCCTTCTTAAATTGATTGGGAATGTGTAATCAATATTGTTTTTATTGTGTGTATATGTAATACGATGTCTAAGGTACACATATATATACATGCGTACGCACCCGTATAATATATAGATAATCATATATTAAATACTCATCTGTTTACTGTACACACTATATTTAATATATGGCCCTTTATATAGTACATATAGTGTGTATATCTAGTGTAATCACATATACACCATAGCTACATATATACAATGGGTGGGATATAATAGATATGCAAAATACACATTTTATATGAAATATACTGTGTCTCTCTAATATAATATACACAGTCTACATTTGTAATTATTGTCTCCATATATCACCAATATACACACATACTATACACACATATGTAAATAGATGTGTCTATTTATATGGTACACGCGCATGTATATTTACATATGTATGTGTCTATATATATATCACATCTACCCACTGTTGAAGTAGATAATACAGATTTGTATATTGTGTGTATGGTGTGCATGCGTGCTTGTGTGTATAAAATTTTGAAACTATACATGCTACCCTTTATGTGTAATGCACACACACAAATTACACATAATCTGGGCACACACACATACCGCACACATCGCAACATCAGCTGGCATCAGGGGCATGTCAGACTTTCAGATCAGGCCCTGTATGGAGCCTGAGATTGCTCGACAATTTACCCCAGCCCCTATTGCTATCCCCCTACGTTATATATGTTCTCTGTTAACGTGTGGCTATCATGTAGGTAGATTCCAAAGGGGGAGCTGTGTTAGTCTAGGTCAGCAAACAGACAGGGAGTCCTGTGGCACTTCTAACGACTTACAAATTTATTTACCACGTGAGCTTTTGTGGGAGAAAATCCCACTTCATCAGATTCTCTCTCAAATATTTTCTATCTTACATATTTATCCAGTCTCTCTCTCTCTCTCTCTCTCTCTCTCTCTCTCTCTCTCACACACACACACAAAACCTACTATATAAAATGAGTCAAATATATGGGTATCTCTTTAATTTGTGTGCATGTATAATACAGCCGAGACATACGTGTCCTCCATTAAAGCAATTAATAGTCACACATTCCAAATCCAATTGACTTAATAAGTCCGTGTTCTTTTCACCCTCCCTTTCAAATGCATTTTTTACTCCCTATTTTCTAACGTTGGCAATTTGGGGTGGATTTTTCTACTAGTGTGACTTAGAGGCCTTCAAATAAAAGAGCTGGAGTGCGCGGGCCCTTCTCACCCATCTAAATTGGCAGGCAAGTCTTTGGAGACATGCATTTTTCACTGAACGGAGAGTCGGCCGAGCGGGGTGGTTAGTTGGAGGAATAGAGACTGACGGCCCAGCTTGTTGTATTTTGAAAAATATTTGCACTCGCGCGCACCAACACATGATTCCCTAGCCGGGCAGCTGGAAAATCTAGCTCGCTTGCTCCTTAGCTCGGCCTGCTTTGAAGGACCCTCCAGACATGAATGGATTTTATGTAGCAGACCCTTGCCCACCTTTTCCCTGCCCAGCTTCTCTTGATTATTCATCAGGTTGATTCTATAAATCCTCACGCCTGGATGCGATCATTTGTTGAGCTGGTGTTACCGCTGTGTCTGCTACTGAGCATGGGTGGCACTGGGGCGTATTTATTTAGAAAATCATAGAAATATGCGGCCTGTTTTTTGTGGGGAGAGGAGGAAAAACCCAACCAACCAAAAAATCAAAACAAAAACCCAATCAATAAAAACCCTACGTGGAGTCTGAGAGCACTCCTGTCCAATACTTTATTGTTTACATTTTGCCCCATGGGTTGGACTCTTCCCTCCTGATTTCAGAAAAGAATTAGTTACACAAGGAACTCTTGGGGGTGGTGGGGGGCGGGGGAAGAATTCAAGCCGATAAACTTATTTCAGGCGTTTCGGGCTCTAGCCGAAGTCAATGGGAGTTTTGCCAATGGTCTTTTCTAGAAAAACGCAGCTGAGAGATTGTAGCACAGAGTAAGTTTTTCACCATTCGGGGAAGGAGGGGGGGAAAAAAAATCAAGTCTGACTGTTGAGGGAGTTCAGGTACGGCAAGGGAAATGAAAACATCAAACTCTTGTGTATCTGCACACACCTAAAGAATGGAACAATGAGCTGAACAGGGAGAGTGAAATTAGCGAAGCCTATAAATAAACATTTATGCACTGTTGAGGCTGTATTCAGGTGAGTTTACAAACAATTCATTAAGATATTTATAAACTTTCACAGTTTGGGGCTATCAATAGAAACTTAATTACAAACTGTAAACAACTTTCCATTTTCTTTGCAATGACAATCCCTGGCTTCTGAAATGGGCTGTCTTGTTCTTCTTATTGAGAGGGTTTTTTTAAACTCTAGAAAATGGACAAAATAAAGTTTAATTTGGCCTTTTCCCCCCTTTCCTTTTACTGATTTTTTTTTTTTAAAGTGGAAACTCTCCTGAAAGTTTTTGTTTTAATTTTAAAAAATATTTTTACTTGCTCTAGGCCCTGGGATATAATTTCTTAGTTTTGGAGACAAATCCACAGCACATTTTGTTTTTTAAGGAGCAGTGGTTCATAAAAGGAGAAATTAGCCAGTCAGATGTAGTTTTCTGCATGCCTGTATAAGCTATAGAGAGGTCTACAGCTAATCTCTGTCCAGTGACTATTTGTGTACGTATTTCATAGCCATCAATATTTGCAATATGCACATGTACACTCACTCTCAGCAATACAATATATATTTACATGTGATCTCTCTACACTTTAGGGTGTAAGTCAGCAGGGATTCATAGTGTCAATACAGTTACTTCTCCTTTGCACAGCTGAGGATACAACCCTCTGAGTTTCTAAAAATGCCAGACAGGAATCCCTGGTGAAAGTAGAGTTTTCAGGGTGATGAGTGAGTTTGGATCATTGACTCACGTGAGTTTTGTCCCACCGCAGAGTCTAGGAACTTTTGTAACATGCAAAAGATGGCTTTCTCGCAGCTTTCAGGGTGAGGGTTTGAAACACGGTTGCTGGCCGAATCTTGCAGCATTTCCTTAGGAAAAACGCTTGCCAAACTCAAGGAGAGCTTGCTTGGATCAGAATTAAACCCAAATATTTATATTCTCATAAGGGCTGGGTGTGTGCACGAGAAGCAGAAAGAACTGAATTTTACCAAGGATTTCTGATTGTAATTTTTAGATGGTGTGAACGTATATCTGTAAACACACACATTTGCTCAACAATACACTTACATATAAAGTAAAATACAAGTAAATACACATATGAACTTAACAACACAAACACATGCTTTTTTGTGTTTTAGGTATACAATAATATCTCTGCAAATACATATCTGCATATTAGATGTGCATGTATAAAATGTATACTGAG
This sequence comes from Pelusios castaneus, assembly GCA_007922175.1. Classification (NCBI taxonomy): domain Eukaryota; kingdom Metazoa; phylum Chordata; order Testudines; family Pelomedusidae; genus Pelusios; species Pelusios castaneus. Next base: position 2,159,998 of record ML686092.1, read on the forward strand.
TGTGCAGAAACGTGTCTTTATATATTGGTTATAGCATGTATCTTTTAATTAATTGTGTCTGTATGTCTGCTGTTACATATTGTATCTGAACACAACGAACACGCAGTGTATGCAGATTTATACATAAATATAATGATAATCCATAGAGAATATTCATCTATTTACATATGTAACAGTGTGTGTGTGTTCTTCTACCCAGATAACAAACAAGGAGTCCTGTGGCACTTTTAAAGACTTGTTTTTTTCTGAAATAGCCTGACACGGCTCCCCCTCTGAAACGTGTCACCATGTCTGTCTACTGCATTTTCTGTGTATTTTTACACCTAAACAGATATGCGGCGTGTGTCTAAAATACACCGATAATGTGCAGCTACAGATAACACTCTACACACATAACTCATATGCCTCCATTTACCTGTGTGTATGGCATACGAGAGCCTCAGTACATGTTTAAAAGAAAGTGTTTTCAACTTTCACTATCGCCTTCCCTTCCACCGATGCTCCACTACACCCCCCGTGCTCAGATATAGATTGACAAACACTGTGATGACGGTTTTGTGTTCTGCTCCGTGTGTGTGTGTGTGTGTGATCTGTATACCTTGTGTGTGGGGATTAAGAACTGTGTGTGTGTGTGTGTGTGTGTGTGTGAGAGAGAGAGAGAGAGAGAGAGAGATCTATATACCTTGTGTGTGGGTATTAAGAACTGTGTGTGTGTGTGATCTATATACCTTGTGTGTGGGTATTAAGAACTCTGTGTGTGTGTGTGTGTGTGAGAGAGAGAGAGAGAGAGAGAGAGAGAGAGAGAGAGAGAGAGAGATCTATATACTTGTGTATTTGAGCTTTGATTCTTCAAATAACTCCTTTATCCAGAATGAGGTCATGGTCTCCCGTGTATGCTAACAACGTCAGAAAGTCCCCAGTTTGTCCAAGCCCCTGTTTATCCACATTAAATTCCCGGCCTCTTGTGTTGTTCAGGGAACGGAGGTCTCACCGTGGCACGATGTGGCTACAGGTTGCTCAGCGAGCTTGTCTTCTTTTAGGATTTCTGGATTTCAGCTTGCTCTGTTGGCCTTTTCCTTTCCAAACTGTGTTTCCAAGTCTCAGAGCCCAGTGAAATCCCCCATGACACAAAAATAAATGCAGCCGGGGGCTGCTCCTCAGCTGGTGTCGATTGTCATGGCGCTATCAAAGTCTATAGAGCTAGGCTGATGGACGCTGGCCGAGGATCCGGCCCCAGATCCGACATGTCTGTCTTTGCTCTCTTCCCTCTGCTTTGAGAGGTGTCAAATGAAAAACATTCCCAATACGGGAGCGGAGGGGAATAGTTGCTGTTAACTCTGTTGCTTTCATCCGTATGCATTTAAGATACATCTATAAGCACCGATCCAAGGTGTAAAACAGCCCTTGGAGGACTTTCCCCAATTTGGCTCTGCAGACCGGACTGGAAATCCTGAATTACTCTAGGCTGCTTTTCTTCTTCTCCTTTATTAACCCCTTCCTGAAACTGACACCTGTAGCCCTTTTTTCCATCTAATCTGACAGATCTATCCCTCTCCCTTCTTCTTCTGCAGGTGAGCTTGCTTGGATTTTATTTCTGCAACCAACTCTCATCCTTTCCTTCTCATCCTTCAACAGTTAGGAATAGCCTTCTCCCCCTTCGCCGCTCTCCAATCCTAACTGTAAGGCCTTCGGTCTCATGCCCCCACCAAAATATCGACTGTTCTTTTTGGTTCTTCAATTAAATGGAAGCAGGGCCTTCACTGTGAAATTGAAAGAAACTGTCCGAACAAGGGAAGGTATAAATGAAAAGGGATTTAGGCATTTTGGGGACCTGCTTGTTTGTCTGTTTGGGATCTTTTTTTGGTTAAAATCTCATTTATTTATAAATTTTCATTCTCTTTACTTTGGTGGTTTTGTTTTGTTGAGTTTTTAAAGCAAATTAAATTATTGAAAAGGCCCGGAATTGTAAAGGGGATAGAAAAAGGAGAACGGGGGGGCGGGTGGGGAGAATGGGAACACTGAATAATTGATGGGAAGCAAAAAGCTTTCTTGGAAAAAGATGGATGGCAACTCAATCCCTCCTGGAAAAGAGGGGGATTTTGTCTGGCTTTTAACAGAACCCTTCCCTCCCCTGCCACACCCCCAGTTTTGCAAATGGTTTCCCTGCGCCGCGCACAAAACGGAAGAAATTCTGCAAGGGGAAGCGGTGAAGAAATATGAATTTATAATACAGCCTGGGGTGGCCGTTGTCATAAAGATGTTTGATGACACAAAAGCGACTTTGCTCCCCGGGCCCCACCAACCCATTGGGGGGGGGGGGGGGGGTGTATGTACAGATGCACAGTGTGGTGCATCTCTGTCTCTGCCTGTGGCTCGTAACAGCTTAGATTTCCTTGATCTAATTCTGCTGTTGGGTTTTGTGTGTGGGGGCTGAGTGGGATCTGTGGCCCTTTCTATGCGGGAGGTGAGCCAGGATGCTCTGACCTTAAACCCCGTGACTTCACGTTTTGAAGGAGTGCCCGGCGCTCACAATCCAAATCCAGCCAAAGTTGGAACTCAAGAAAGAGTGGCAAACCTGGGGCTGGCTGCCCTATCCTTGGGAACGATTCCTGTCCGTTTTCACCATGGTTTTTAAATCAGGAAATAGAAAACTAATTTACGGCGCGTGCGTGTCATCGTGCTGGGGGCCCAGAGCGGGAGCTAGCAGCCGGCGGAGGGAATGAGAGTCCGATGAAGTGCTGATGAGCAGAGTTTAAGAACCCAGGTGGAACAGAATACAGTTCAGTGGGTTAGGGATCCAGCCCCCTTTGTGTGGGGCAGGGGGAGGAGGCGGGCGCATAATGGAAATGTTATGGAATCCTGAGTGTGAATATAGTGTGCAATATAAATAGCCATTTCTCCCAGGCCACCAGTCTGTGTGTCTATCTTATCTCTGTTGATAAAATAGCCCGTGGCCATTGTCTGAATTCCAGGTGCCTGTGAATATATAATGTACGGATTGTAACTGTTTGGACGAGGGACTCTGTACAGACAACCTGTTTATATAAGAGTGGGTATATGTGTCTGTAGCTAAAATATTCTGCAGGCATGGTAGTCTATAGGTTATAGTGTTCTGTCTAAATATAACATACAGGAGTGTGTGTGTAAATAAATATTATCTAGCACTTTTCATCAGTAGATCTCAAATTGCTTTACCAGGGTGGGCAGCTTTCTTATCAATGATTTCCCCCACTGGGGAAACTGAGGCCCAGAGCGAGCTGATTCGCGCACGTTCCCCCAGCAGGCCAGTGGCAGGGTGGGAATAGAAGCCAGCTGTCCGGCATCCAGTGCGCTGTCACGTTGGCCGTGCCGCCATAATGTAATCGCTGTATCTGTGTCAGAGCGAGTGTAATCATCTTATTCCTGCAGCTAAAATATTTTGCCCTGGCTGTAGTCTCAATTCTGGGCATTAATTTGTTTTCTCTCTCTTATCTCTTCTACCTCTGTAAATTAAAACACCCTCTAGTCTAAAAAGCGCTTTGTGCTCTTTGGCTATGTCTACACTTGCTAAAATTAGTTCGAATTAGTTAGTTCGAATTAGCGATCCCCATTCATTTCAATGGCCGGTGAGTTCGAACTAAGAAATTAGTTTGAATTAACGTGGCCACATTGGCTAATTCGAACTAGTTAGTTTGAATTAAAGCCTTACTTCTAAAGCCCTATTCAAACTTATTAGTTCGAATTAAGGAAGCCCTTAATTCGAACTAACTTGCCAGTGTAGACATAGCCTTTGATTTTTATTTCGGATTTGTAATACTATTTTATTTCCTGCATGCCTTCGGAAGCTGCCCATCTCTGTGGCGTCTGGGCTGCCATCAGAATACGAGGACACAGAGGCGGCTTTAGGCTATCTGGGGCCCTAGGCAAAGGCCCATTGTGGGGCCCCCTAAAGGCTCCCCACTGGGGGCCCCAGCTCCCCTTGGCCACGCGCTCCCCCTGCAGCCCCAGCACCCCGCCTGGGGCCCTGAACCCCCAGTTTCCCATGGCCAGCCCCCTGAGGTCCTGGCACCTGCCGGGACCCCAATACTGCCCCACCACCAGTCCCAGCCCCAGCTGCCCGCCACATATCCTGCCGGCTGAGAAGCAGACATGGCTTTTGGAGTAGGCAAAGGGTCCCTTTCTGCTCGGGGACCTAAGCGGGTGCCTGCTTCGCCTACCCCAAAAGCCGCCTCTGCGAGGACAGCTCAGGGCGGCGTGTCTCTGGGCCGAGAAGTGGATTTGGAGATCGTGGTGCATTATTGGGGGCGGGCGAGCGCCGTCCAGTTTCAGACGCATTCACTGCAAACCCGTTGCTCACACTAACAGTTAACCACACAGTGTTGTGTTCCCCGTCTATTAACCCTATAAAAAGCCGGCCAAGGGGCTGATGCTCAGGTCGGCTGTGAGTCGCCGCCCGTTAACCTTAACTCCTCGTTAGCAGGTTTTTGCTAGTGACCGTCCTTAGGATTTTTTTTTTTTTTGAGGACGTGGCGGTGGCAATAGTGACGTGACTGAGGGGCTGAGAGAAACCGCCCCAGAGATGTGTTGCTCCCTGATACGCAGGCTCCCAGTGAGGCTGCCGGCTGAGGCGAGCGGGGCTGGAGAGCCGTTCTTATGGCAGTCCAAGCTAGTTTCGCCTGGCCAAGCCCCAGCTGCTCACACTCTGGAAATACGGCCAGGAGCCCAGCTTGTAAAGCTGTAGGACAATGCTGGCGCAAGAACAAATGGGGAGAAACCAGCCACGGATAAACTGAGGCTGGAAATAGGGGGACGGTTTCCACGTTTCAGAGCTGGGGGGGGTCTAGAACAGCTTCTCCTAGGAGCAAACAGCCGCCCTGGCTTGGAGCTGGCTGAGTTTCTGAAGGGGATGGAGAGACGGCCGGCAATTGCAGGGACGGGACACGGAGTCCTCTCTGGGGCTCCCCAACCGTTTTCCAAACAAGTGGCAGGTGGCTTTGCGAGTCCTTTGAGAAATGGGCTCTTCAGCAAAGAGCGCTGCTTTCCGGCTAAAAGCCGTCCAAAACCTGCCCAGCTCTGGGCTGGAACTCACGCAGCTCGGTGTGACGCCCGATCAGTCCCTGCGCCACCAAGCACCGGGCGCAGGGCTCGTCACCGCGTTTCCTTTGTTCCCGCTGTGCGTCACCGGCTCGAGCGAATCTAGTAACGGTTAAAGTTCAGCTCCTTTGACCGCTGATTGGTGCCAGGCCCTAAGTGAGGTTCAGTCCCACCTGAGAAACCCAACAGAGTCCTGTGGCACTTTTAAAGACTAACAGATTTATTTATCGAAAGCTCATGCGATAAATAAATCTGTTAGTCTTTAAAAGTGCCACAGGACTCTGTTGTCTTTCTACAATAGACTAACACGGCGACCCCTTTGGAATCTGAGAAACCCAGTTTGGGGCAGGTGGATGCGGCATTTTCAGATGTACTGGCTGTATCTGTTCCCTGGGTGTTTATCTCGGGAACTGCCTGACCAAATGACCCCAGACTTGCACCATTCCCATGAGCTGGATGAAAATTTTCAGACCAACCTTTCTTTCGGGTAAAAGATTTGCATTTGCAGCCAGCGGAACATTTTGTCAATTTCAGAGGGGAAACAGAGAGTCCTGCGGCACTTTTAAAATTAGCCTTTAAAGGTGCCGCAGGATTCCTTGTGTTTTTTTGTGAATTTGTGGCAGTTTTACCCAATTGTTTTGATTTAAAGGGGGGGGGGAGCTTTAAAAAAAAAAAAGATGTGTCCTTCCGACATGTTCGGAAAGAGGCATGCCTTTTCGTTTGAAAATTTCGTTTACTTTCATTTAAAAGCCCTGCCGAATGCTTAAAATGGTCAAAATCAAACGACTTTATTTTTTTTCGAGAAGGCCATGAACCAAAAAGTCTAAAAACGTCACTTGGTCTCGAACAAAATGCTTTGATTCTGAAAGCGCGAGATGTTTTTGTTCCACCCAAAGAGAATTTTTTGTGTGTGGACTTTTTGACTCACCCCAAATTTGGAAAAAGTTAGTTTTTAGGCCAAATTTCCCCTCCTGATTTTTCAGAATTGCCAGCGAACCGAAACAGCCGTTCTTTGCACAGCGCTGCGGCTAACCTTCCCCTGGGGAGATAGTGCAATTTTCGAGACAAGCTGAGCGTGCCTGTGGATTTTAGAGCACTTTGAAACATCGCTGCTTGACTGAGCCTTGACTATCGTCTCCCAGCCACCATTTGTGGCTGTCTGCTCACGTAGCTGGCTGCTGCCGTGCGGGGCTGGTGCCTAGTGGGTCCCCTGCGGTGCTAATCCACAGAGGATGGGAGCTGTCCCAGTGTCTAGCCGTGGCGGTCTGGCCCAAGTTGTAGCCACGGGGGCAGTTAGTTCAATCCTGGGTGCATCAGCCAGGGTGGTGCCCCTCCTGTTGCAGGTGGGGAGGGCAGAGGGGCAGTGTGGTTGGGATTGGGGCTGCATGCTTGTTCCATGGGGTCTCGCAGCCAGTGATGAGGCTGATGAGGGAAGGGTTCCTGCACGCTGCTCAGATGGGGAGGGACCAGCCAGCTGTGGTGGGGGTTGAGACCTGGCACCAGGGTTCAGCCCCTGCCTCCTCTAACGAACTTTCCCCAAGCTGGGCTCCGAGGGGGGGGCAACGTGTCCCCAGCGTCTTGAGAGGGAGTGGACCCTCTGCCCCAGGGCCTTTTATTGGCTGGCGGGGAAAGCCTTCACAGGGAAGGAGTATGGTCTAGTGGTTAGCATATGGAGCCAGGACTCCTGGGAGTGAGTGGGGGCTAAGCACTGGAGTTTGGGGGCTCTCTAGCAGGGCAGCATGGTTATGGGGAGAGAGCTGGGACTCCCAGCTCTTATTTCTGAATCGGGGCTCCGTGCCTCAGTTTCTTGGGCTGATAACCCTGACCAGGTTGGCTCGTGGGCATCCCCGCAGGCCATGCGCATCCCTGGGTGGAGCTCGGCCCAGAGCTCATATGAAGCCCTTTGGGCAAAAGGCACCGGCTTGCGGCTGGTGGTCCAGGAAGGCACCAAGGGAGGTGGTGGGGAGGGGAAAGACAGCTGGGACACAGGAGCCCCCCGTCTGGGTATTTTGGGCATCAAATCCAGCCTGGTTCAAGATCCCTCCAGCCAGATGGCTGCCGATAGCCCTGCACAGATTTGTTGGTATTATAATTATTGGGGGGGGTGACCTTCAAATCCCTCGCCGCCATGTGTCAATTATTCCCGTGCCGTCTGATGGGTAGCAGTGCACGAGGGTTGCTGTGAAAAGTGTCACCAGCCGCTGGTAACAATCTGTCTCCCTTTCGAGGTGGGGGGTCAGAGGAAAGGGGGGCTCACCCCCAGGGCTCAGCTGTGGCCAGTGGTGCAGGCAGGTTGGCTGAGGGGAAGTTTTTGAGCCTGTGGACACAGGAGGTTTGGCATTAGTGGGTGGAAAGGTGGCAGGAGAGAGATCTGATGGGGCTAGCTGGGCAGGAGAGTCCTCCAGAGAGGAAGAGGTTCCCCCCACCCCAAATTCACAGGCGTCCTTGGAAGCGGTGTTTTCAGAAGTGACTTGTGGGGCCGGTGGGGGCATTCTACAGACCTGTTTGACTGGGTGCGGATGTGGCAGGGGCTGGTCCGGTGCAGGGCGCCTTGACTGGGGGGTGTCTCCCGTGGGGCACTACAGGTGCGGGGTACCTGTGTATCCCCTTAGGCTGGGAATGCCAAGGGCGGGGGTTGCATTCGACCTGCTGTCCCAAACAGGTCTGACCCCTAATAAGCTGTCTCTGTTCGCCTCCATTCCACTTCAGCTGGCCCAAACTGGAGCCGAATCCCCCTTTTTTGAGACCCCCCAGCTGAGCCCGGTGCCTGTGTTGGGGAGTGCCCTGAAACCTCGAACTTCCTGAAGCCGAGGCCTTGCTGGTCTGCTCTGCATGGCTGGGCCCCTGGCCACCGTCAGAAAGGCTTTGCCAGTAAATCTCTACAGGCCGGCAACCCCCCTCGGGGAGACGCAGCTGGTCCCAGCAAGAGCAGTAGCTCACACCAATTTTCTGAGCAAAATAAGTGATCGGACGGAGGCGATTCCCAGGTTCCACGACTGGAATCAGCTGCCCCGAATGTTAGAGCCGACCTTGCAGGGCTCTCAGCTGTCCTAGCTGGCTGGCCTCCATTTGCGCTGGGTCTTGCGCCGGTCCAGCTACGTGGGTTGTGGAGGGTATGTTTTTCAAACTCATCTGGCTAAGCTGCGGCTGCTGAAGCCCCGTGTGAAGGGCTTGTCGGCCAGTCCGACCGTCTGCTTCTGAGAGCGGCGAGGTAGGTGATGTGAGATCTTCTTGAATCCACTGCTGTTGGGGGACGGGATGAGCTGCCATGCTGCCCAGAGTTTGTCTCCGGACACAACTCGAGCGCTCGTCCCTGCCACCGACAGAAGCTGGTCCAGTAACAGAGATCACCCCCCTGTGTGTCCCGGCTAGCGTGTTCTGGGCGGGCACTAGCGGGAGCTGTGTGCTGGTGTCAGCAGCAAAGGCCTTCCAGCAGAGACAGCCCTTAGAGAGGCCCTACTTGGTGGCATAAACAGAAGAGGAAAATGTCCCCCTGTTCCTGGAGCGAGTGGCTGGGGCAGTTCTACTGCTAGAATGAGGTGACTTATTAGGTGTATTACGGTAGAACTAGAAGCCCAGGACCCCATTGTGCTAGATTCTGTACACTATTAGGTGTATGACGGTAGTGTCTGTGGCCCATTGTGCTAGGTGCTGTACATCATTAGGTGTATTACAGTAGTAGTAGGATTACGGTAGCATATGTGGCCCAGTACCCCATTGTGCTAGGCGCTGTACAAACACCTAAGAGCTGGTCTCTGCCCCCAAGATCTTCCATTCTAAGGATGAGCCAAGAGACAGCAGGTGGAGATGGACAGATGGACAGCCTGACAGGCCACGGGGTCAGCTGCCCAGCAGCAGGTGGGCGTCCCAGCCAAGGGGAAGGCTGGAGGGGGGATTGGAAGGACGAGGGGAGCTTTGCAGGTGTTTGTGGGGAGTCTCCAGAGTGAGGGGCAGCGCGAGGAAGTCCGAGGGGCTGGTTTGAAATGTCCCAGGTGGGTGCTGGAGGCTGGCAGACGCAGGTGGGAGCGGAGAGACGAGAGCGGCTTAAATTCACCCTTCGCGTGTGCAGGTGGAACTCAGCCAGGCAGCCCCGTCCTGCCCGGGGCTTGATCCTCCGCCGTGCTGCCTGGACCCGGACGGGCTGTGCCTAGGGCGTGTGCCCTTCCCAGGGGACGGGCAGGATCTGTGCTGCTCTGAAAAGGTGTGGGGAAGGGGAAAGACCCCTCAAAGTTCCGGAGGGGAGAGGGGGCTAGTGGCTAGAGCAGGGACTCCTGGATTCTTCTAGCCCCAGCTCTGGGGGGCAAGTGGCGCTAGTGGCTAGAGCAGGGAGCTGGGAGCCAGGACTCCTGGGTCCAATCCCCAGCTCTCGGAAGGGCGTGGGCCGTGTGCGTTAATGTGATGCCCCCGTACACAGGGGTCTGGGCCCTGTCTGCCCCAGGAGCCCTCGGCATGACGGTCTCGCTCCGTGAACTGCAGCCCGGCTGGTGTCCGTGTGGCAGGTACAGAGCTCTGTCTGTCTGCTCCGCACACCGGCGCCTTCCCCGGCCTGCCTGGCAGCCATCTTGATTTTCCCGCTCACTCGTCTTTCTTGGTCTCGTTCTCGCCCGCTCGGTCTCCCTCTTTCATTCCTTTTCACTCGCTCGTCCGTGTCCCGCCTTCCTCTCCAGCGCCCTTCTCCCTCCTCCTTTCTCGCTGTTTCATTCATTTGTTCTCCCTCGTTCCCCCCACCCTGGTCTGGCTTCCACTTCCCTTCGAGCCCCCTTGGGCTGCCTGGGACCCCGGAGCAGGCTGGCCCCCTTGGCCGGAGTCCGCGTGCTTGGCTTGGAAACGGCGCCTTCTCTCTGTCTGTCCCATTGCCGACTGTTTTGGCTGCCAATGAAAGACCCCCCCCCCGTTGGATTTTGGCTGGGGCTGGGGCTGAGTCTGTGCCGAGCCAATCTGTGACCCCAGGGGGGCAGCCACTTTGCAGCAAACTTTGTTTTCCACTGGTGGGGGGGGGCAGGGACTGGCGGGCGGTGATATTGGGTTTGTGTGTGTGGGGGGGGCTGTTGGCAGGCAGAGGGGCCAGGGAGGGGCTGGGGGGATTGGAGAACCGGCTGTTCTGGATTTGCCAATGCCAAGGAAGCACGAAAGGGAGGGAGGGCACCTGGCGTCGGCGATGGGTGTGGTTGGCAAAGGTGCTGGGGAGGGGGGGGCTGCGGTGTCACGGGGTGCGCTGGGACCCCCGCGTCTTCTCCTGCCGGCAGCCAGGGCTCTGGCTTGCTGCCGGGCAGCTGCAGCTGTGGGCTGGGCTGCATTGCGCCGAATGCCGCAGTGCGAAGCAGCAATGCGGGCCACGGCAGCCAATCAGGAGGCGGGGTTTTGCTGCGCCGGACCCTGCCCTGCTGGGCTGGAGGGGAGGGGGCAGATTTCCGAGATGCCCGGCGCAGGGCACAGAGGAGCCCGGGTCTCTGCAGTGGCACCCCAGATCCGCCCTGCTCCGTGGTGGGGGCGAGGAGTGCTGCCCCACGTGCTGGCAGCATTTTGGGCAGCGGGCTGGACCGGAGGACGGTTGTCTCTCCTTGCATCCCGTGGGCACGAACTGCTTGGCTCTCCTCCTGGCTCCATCTGCTGCTATGGTGCCAAGGGGGAAACTGAGGCACGGAGTGGGTGAGGCTTCTCAGCAGAGTCACCACTCGCCTCCCAGAGCAGGGCTAGACCCCAGGAGTCCAGGCTCCTTGCTCTGTCCTGCGGCTCGGTTTCCCCTTGGCTGGGTTCGGCGCTCTCCCGAGTTGCCTGGTGCCTGGGGCGGGCGAGTGGGGTGCGTGGGTGGGAGGCAGCCAGCCAGGCCCCTTAGCGTTATCTTCCCTGGAGCTCTCCTGTGACTGACCGCAAGTCAGAGCTGACCGTGCTTTAAAGAGCTGCGGCCTGCTTCTCGTTAATCTAATTACCCATCCCTTCCCTCAGCCCAGGGAGGGCCCGTAGCCTCCCCTCCGCTCCGCTCAGCCTGGCCAGAGCTCCCTGCCTCGGGGGCCTGCGAGGTGGAAGGAAACGTGCGCCTGATCTGCCGCCAGCTCCCCAGGCTGCGTGGGCACGCCACTGCTGGTGCCGCCGCACACGCTTGTGAATGCGCGGGCTGGGCCTGCCTCTGTGTGCACAAGCACTTCCAGGCAGACCGTGGATGTATGTGCACAGGCCAGCCCATGGGCTTAGCCAGGGCAGCACGCTTGCACCTGAGTCATTCTTTGCTTTCCTCTCCTTCCGCCCAGGGCCGATCCCAGATCCTTCTATGACCCCAGCTGAATTTAGGCTCTTGGCTTCTCTGGGACAGATGGCAGCGTTGCCCCGGCTTTGTAGATAGGGAAACTGAGGCACGGCCCGGGGATGTGGCTCATCCGAAGTCACTGCAGCTCAGGACAAAATGCCAGGAGCCGTGACCCCCTCCCGGGAGTCTAAGCACTCTGCAGTCCCCACAGAGCCATCCCCATGGGGGGCGGTTAACGATCCAGGCAGCCCAGGAGGTTTCATGGCAAGGGGCCCAGGTTGTTCCCCCCTCACAAACACGCTGGTTCCCTGAAGTCTCTGGTGTTCACCCTTCGGAGCGTGGTGCCCCTGTGCTCTGCCCCGGTCCTGTCCTTCCTCGCCCTGGCGTTTGGAAACAGCCTCATGCCGCTCCTTTGACATCGAGCGGCTGTGCGGACACGGCCCTGGGGATTTGCAGATCCTTCAAGAGTTCTTATCCCCGCTCTGTGCCGAGCAAAGTGGATGTGAATCGGAAGCGTTAATCCCATTAGGTATAGTTCACACTGTCCTTGTTTTCCCCGGGGGCCCTGGTGCTTCAGAATTGTTCCCTTGCCCACCCCACTGTCCCAAGGCCAAGGGGGGACCTGGATTCTCGACAGCCACAGCCAGCGTTCACAGGCTCTAGCACAGGACCAGAAGGGTTCCTGGTCTGCGTGCCTACAGCGCCTGGGCTGGATGGGCCTGGGCTGTAGGGCTCCCCCTCGATGGGCAATGAGATGGAGATGCATGGGCGCCCCTCACCCTGTGGCATCTTGGGGTCTTGAGGCCTGCTCTTTGCAGAGGGGGAGAGGAGAAAAGTCAAAGAGGGAGTGATGTCCAGTGGTTAGAGCAAGGCGGAGGTGGGAGCCAGGACTCCTGGCCTCTGTTCCCAGCCTGGGGAGGGGAGCCTTGGCTCTGGGGTTACAGCAGGACAGGGTAGGGATCCAGTGCTCTGGGGTTCTGTTCGAGGTGTGGGCTGGGAGTGTGTCCCCAGAACAGAAACCGGATGAGTTTCACCCGTTCTCTGGGCTGGGTGAGAGTGCGCAGCCCAGCCCCACCCTGAACCCGACTCCCTCACTAGTGAGGAGGGTGGTCAGCGCTGGAGCAGGGAGGCCTAGTGGGTAGGGCAGTCACCTGGGACTTCGGCAATCTGGGTTTGAGTCACAGGCTTGTTGGTGAGAGTCACTTAGGTCCAGAGCAGTTAGTATCCCTGGGCTTTGTTGCTCTGTGCCTCAGTTTCCTCTATACACTGGGAAGAAAAACCTGTCTTGCTTCAGAAATTCTGAGTTGCCCCTGTGATGGGACCAGACAAGGGCCAGAGCTACGTTTGGCTTTCCCAGAGTCTGATCTGGAGCTAGACAAAATTGCCCTCTGCATGTGAACTTTTCCCCAGAGTCTGGGCCCCTTCCCCAAACCTTTCAGTGTCTGTCCCCCTTCAGTGCCCGAAACTCAGCCTGGCTTTTCGGTTCAGCCTTCAACTTCATTCTGCCTGGCTCCTGGCAAACCCAGGAGCCTTCAATTTGGAAGGAAAAAGCTGACCGCTCTGAAGAGAGGCGGTGTGGCGGTAAATGGGGCAAACAGCTGCATTCCTCCCTCCCCAGAGGTGGCTGCATTTCAGTATTTGGTGAAAGTAAATATACATTTGTCTGAAAGAGACCGAGTGGCTGTAGCATGGCACGGGCTCTGGAAGGGCCCAGGTTTCACTCTGCTCTGACGGTCAGAACAGCCACACTGGGTCAGACCTATGGTTCATCTAGCCCAGGGTCCCGTCTTCCGACAGTGGCCAGTGCCAGGTGCTTCAGAGGGAATGAACTGATCCATCCCATCGGCCATGCCCAGCCTCTGGCAAAGAGCAGTCCCTGCCTGTCTTAGCTAGTAGCCCTGACGGACTTCTCCTTCAGGAACTTAGCTAGCTCTTTCTTGAACCCCATTATAGTCTTGGCCCTCATAACGTCCTCTGGCATGGAGTTCCACAGGTTGACTGTGTTGTGTCAAGAAATACTTCCTTTTAAGACTGCTGCCTGTTAATTGCATTTGGTGACTCCTAGTTTTTGTGTTACGGGAAGAAATAAGTAACACGGCTTTTACTTTCCCCACCCTAGTCTTGATTTTATAGACCTCTGTCACATCCTTAGTTGTCTCTTTTCCAGGCTGAAAAATCCCAGGCTTTATTCATCTTCCCTCACATGGAAGCTCTTCCACACCCCTGATGGTTTTTGTTCTCCTTCTCTGTTCCATTTCCAAGTCCAATACAGCTTTTCTGAGATGGGGTGACCAGATCTGCACGCAGCCTTCAAGACGCTGGCGTACCATGGGTTTACAAAGAGGCAATATGACTGGGTGACCTGGGTAGGGGCCATGCCTCAGTCTCCCTATCTGTGAAATGGGGAGGAGGAACCTGGGCTCCGCTGGGAAGCGTTTTGCGGTCTGTGGAGGAAAAGTGCGAGATTAGAGCGAAGGATGATGATTATTAATGGAACCCAGGGCATAAAAAAAGACATTTCTGGACACTGTCCAAAGAACCCTGTGCAGCTCATCCGTCCTTTCCGCCAGCCCAGCAAGCTGTGATTCACACCGATGGTCTCTCTCCCTCTGAATTGTTTCAGATTCCACATCTCCCTGCGGTTTCCTACTCCTCGTACCTCCCAGGCGTTGTGTGGTTTAACATTTCTCTCCTGCCGACCCTTGCATTTTTGGCGGGGGAGGGAGGGAGCACTGGTCGGTTTGCGCTGCCTGAGGCGTGGATGGGGAGCAGGTATTTTAAGAAGCAGTGGGCCCTTTGCAATCCTTTGCAATCTGGTCGGCTTGTAAAAAACGTAGCTCACCTGGCTGACATATGCCTAGCCGCAGGGAGTGGGGCGAGACGGAGGTGGGGAGCTGGCTGTGGGTTGGGGTTTCGGTGCCTGGTCTGCAGCTCGCAGGAGGGAGGAGCATGAAGTGGAAGAAAGGCCCCCAGATGCTGTGCTGGGAGCTGTCAGGGTTCGTCCTGGCTTCGCTCAAGGCTGGGGGTTTGTGTGGATCCGGCCAGCAGACCTGAAGGAGGTTTAGTCACAAGAGAGGAACAGTCTAGTGGTTAAAGGGGGGCACTGGGGAACAGGGACTCCTGGGGTCTATTCCCCACTTCTGGGGGGGGAGTGGAGTCTAGCGGTTAGAGCAATTGGGCGGGGGATAGATTGGGGTCTCGGGGAGAGGGCAGGACTCGCTTTGGGCAGAGGGTGGGTTCAAGCACAGGTTTTCTCACTGACTAACAGGGCATTGGTGGACCCAGCGAAGCCAGGAGCTGGCTAGGACCCCCCTGGGTTTGCGCCTCTGGGGGGCCTGGTTTCTGTCCAGGGACTGGCCCTACAGTGCTTCTGACCCCGTAGGCTGTGGGCTTGGAGGGCGACTGAGTGGACAAGGTCAGGCGGGGGGCTGGCGTGTCGGACGGGCAGGCTGAGGGGTCCGGGGTTCTCGGGGGACAGTCCAGGGGGAGCCACTCTTCTCTTGGGGGGACTCATGGTCAGTGTCTGGCTGTGTCAGCTCGGAGCAGGCACACAAGCTCATGCCGTGTCCGGTTGGTGGGGCTGTGTTCGCTGGGGGTCACGAGGTAGGCATGTTGCAGGTAGGGTGTGGGGCAGGGATGGGGCCCTGGGGGCAGTTCCTTTCAGAAATAGGGACCTGAGGGCAAAACGTCTGAGAGCGGCTGGGCTGGAGGCCTGCTCAGCTGGGAGAGGAGTAGGGACTAATGGTTACAGCCGTGCTAGGTGCTGAGGACCAGGACTCCTGGGTTCTCTTCCTGGCTCTGCCATTGCCTTGCTGTGTCGGGCCCTCTGCCTGAGTTTCCCCCGCTGGGAATGAGACGTTCAGGCCTACGCTGGGGCTGTCTGTGGCTGTCTCCACTATAAAAATGTCGACTTAAAGTGGACCTTGCCAAATCGACCTAGAGCGTCCACACTGGACGCCTAAGTCGACTTCTAGGGGCAGGGTGGACCTGGGACAGCCCTTCCAAAGTGCCAGGGGGCTCAGCATTTGCCCCATTGTAGCCTGGTACAATGGGGGCTGAGCAGGACAGGGATAAGGGCAGGGTATAGGAGCAGGGTGGGCAGGGCTGTGTCCTGCCCTGTGGGAGGGGACGCCAGGGTCTGCCTGTGCCAGCCACCCTGGCAGGGAGGGTAGTGGGGGAGCCCTGGGGCCCTTTAAGTCGACTTAAAGTCGATTTAGGGCTAATCTGCATCTACACTGACTAAGTCGACTTTAAATAAAGTCCACTTAGCCAGTAAAGTCGACTTTAAAGTAGGTTTAATAAAGTCGACTTAAAATTTCCTTAAGTTGACTTAAGCAGCAGCTTAAGTCGATTTAAGGAAAGTGTAGTGTAGACGCAGAGTAAATTAAGTCGACTTAATTCACGGGTGTAGACGCCCCCTGTCTGTCTGTGTTGGGCTTAGATCCAGGAGGGGTCACAGAAATGCGGATTAGGAGCAGGATTCAGGAGTCAATCAGACTCTGCCCAGGCAGCATCCAGCCCAGAATCTCTCCCATGGGCCTCTACCCCCCTGGCATCTCTCTGCCCAGCGAGACACAGTAACATCCAGGGCTCTCTTCTCACCTGCTTTCCAAGCCTTGGCTGCTAACGAGCTTGCTCGCTCCGCTGGGTTAACGAGCTACAAGGTCCCCCGAGGACAGGGACGGTCACCCAAGCCGAGGGCACTGACTGGCCACTGCAGCAGGAATTTGCGTTCGGCAGGCGGGCAGCAGAGCTGGCGTCCGTTGTCCTGTGGTGAACAGCTCGTTCCTTTCAGGCCAGAGCTGGGGATGGCGAAGCAAGACCCATGTCTGGCCCCCGCGGACTGGCTGTGTGAGCAGGGCCGTGGCAGTTCAGTTCTGCCTCAGTTTCCCCTGGTAAAATGAGGATTCCTCTGGCCTCCATCCTGAGGAGTGGCAAATATCTGCCCACTCCCCGCCCGATCCAGCAGTGACCTTCGCGCAGGCCTCCTGAGCGGGTCCCTTTGAGCTTCCGGCAGGAGGAGGCGGTGTCTCGTGAGCCCCCTGACTGTGGGGACACAGGGCCAAGCTCTGCCCTCTCCGCTGGAAAGATTCAGATGGGGAGAGTGTGGCACCCACGGCGCCAGGGCTCCCTCTGCCTCGCCGTGGGGAAATAAATAGCGAGCCCTCGGAGCAGGGGGCTGGATTCTGAGTCGGCTGCCCTCACGCTGGCCCAGCCTGCTGTCCCACAGGGCGGCCAGCTTCCGATTTAGGACCAGCGGGCGGGGAGATGTCGCAGAATCAGGCCTGCAGAGGACCGTGGCCGGGTGTCAGGCGGGACGACCGATTGTTAAAGGCTAATCATGATGATAGTGGATGGTCGGTTTTCTCTGGGGAGCCTGGCTCCTCTCTCCCTGGGCCCAGCTGTGTCTCACAGGCGGTGAAAAGTCCACTCCGCCGAGCCGGAGCTGTGCCTACCTGACCCCAGGCCCAGGCAGTGCTGGGTTGGCAGAAGGAGGCTGCCATTGTTCCAGCTCCTGCCTCTCGGGGAGATGAATTAATGGGAGCTTGGCGTGGTGAGCGAGCCACGTGGGGCCCCTCACCCTCTCCATCAGTTGATCTCGCAGCACTTTACAAAGGGGGTCTGGGCCGTTATCCCCCTTGGACAGACAGGGAAACTGAGGCACAGGGCATGGCAGTGGCTTGAAGAAGTTCGCCCAGCAGGTCAGGAGCAGAGAACCCAGGTGTCCTGAGCCCTAGGCCAGGGCTGTAGGTCACGCCGACTGTCCGTCCTCCCCTTCTCCCCACCCTGAGGGCAGAATTAGGTATCGGCTCATGTGGCCTGGATGGGGCAGGGTCTGGGCGTGGTGCTAAGCACCACATTGACTGGGGGAACTTTTCTGGATCAATCCCTGGAGGGGGGCACCACCCAGGTGTGGAGCAGCCCAGCCAGTTCCCCCATTGCCGGACCACGGCGCTAGACCCGGGTCGGCCCGTTGGGCGCTGCACTGCGCGTTCCTGGGACTCACCGATCCTGGGGAAACCTTTATTTAGCTCCCTTGCCGCCCACGGCCAGGCCCGGCACACGCCGGGGTTATTTTTAATTTCCTTTGGCACCACCGGCCAGCTGAGCTCACCGGCTGGCCCTACCGATGGCAGCGTTAGTCTCAATAGCAACCAGATGAATCATTCTTTCTTCCTGGCTGGATCTGCTGTTGTGGTACCAGTCTGCTGCCACCTGGGAGGCTCCCGGCCTCTTCCAGCCCTGGGAGCTACGTCTGTGGGCCCCTGGCATGAAGGGGGTTGGCGCCTCGTTGGGGAGAGAGGCCGCCATGATTCCCCCCCGGGGCGGGCTGGAGAGGGGAGAGGCCCCTGCCTGCGGCTCCCCACTGTTCCGTGTCAGTTTCCATTCTGCAATAAACCAGACGAAAGCCAGGCTCTGGCAACCTAGAATTTTGGGATCTCGTGGCTGGATTTTTCCGAGAAGTTCTCCCAACGACCTTCTCATGTGTTTGCGAGTGCGGGTGTGAGTGTGGGGGGAAGAGCCGCCCACAAGATGTAAAAGCCATTTGCCTTCGATTTCCGAAATGGCTGGACTTCTTTATCCCCCTCCCAGCCTTCCCCCTTATATAAATCTTCCCCTTCCACATTGTCATCATCTTTTTCTTTTCTTTTTTTAATTGCTGTGGCATCTCCGCCCTGACCTGCCACTTGAAGCCTGGTTTCTGGCTCTGTTTTTCAGCCGCTTTTTTGGATGGGTTCAGGTCGGGGGACGGGACACACTTATTTATTTATTTAAAGTTACTAAGAAAAATTGTGGGCAATTTTTTTGTCTTTTCTTTCTCTCTTTTGGGCGCTTTCCGAAAGCAAGATGCTGCCTGCCAGCTAGGGCTGGGTGCTGTCATTTTCTAGGGGCTAATTCGCACCTCTCGGCGTATCTTCCTCATCCCTGCCCCAGAGTCCCACCCCGCTCTCCAGCCGT
Source organism: Pelusios castaneus (assembly GCA_007922175.1). NCBI lineage: Eukaryota > Metazoa > Chordata > Testudines > Pelomedusidae > Pelusios > Pelusios castaneus. The sequence continues at coordinate 2,178,275 of ML686092.1, forward strand.
GAGCTCCCACCATCCTGCGCTACTGATGCACCTCAGTTTTCGTCCACAAGCCCCCCACTGGCCCAGCCCTAGGACCCGTCCTGAGCCAAAAATTCTGTGATGCTTTCTGTGCTGTGGGCTGAACTGGCGTTGCCCGAGGCACGGCCTGCGGCCGGGCGTGTGGCACAGTGAGTGTCAATATCCGGGCTTAGCTCTGCTTTGCTCTCATGCTTCATCGTCCAGGCAGCATGAGCCGGGGAGCAGAAAACGTTGGGGATCCGGGCTGTGCGGATGGGCTGGAGCCCAAGTCCGGGTTGTGTAAAGCCAGGGTTTCAGTTCTGACCCAGCTCGGTGGGCTATTTTAACCAGGACGCACGTGCCTGGTTCCTGCGTTTGTTCCAGACTTGAATCTCGGATTGGGCTTTGAGTGGATCAGCTGGGAGGCCAGGTGTGTATTTGGAGGAGGGAAGCTGTGGGATTCCTGGCAGATCAGTGGGAGCTCCCCCCCACCGCTGTCTGGTTAGCAAAGTGCCTGTGTCTCTCCCCGCTCTGGATCTGGTCAACCTCACTTCTGCTCAGGCCTGTGGGACCCCAGGACTAAGGCTCCCTCGTGGCACTTCCGGCTCTCCGGTTACCAGCTGGGCCCTGGAACGGCCACGCCGTCAGTGGGCGGAATGAGGGAGGGGTGGGCGCCGATGGAGCAATCGGAAACGTGTGAAAGTTTCAGGCTGTTTTTCCAAGAGAAGGTTGGGCTTTCCCCTTCACATCTGCCCAGGCTTCACTGAATCCCTGCCAGGGGAGAGGGGGCTGGGGGGCAGAGCAGAGGGGGAGTCAGCTCGCTCGTTCCCTGTTCTGGGGCAGGAGGGGGGCCCAGTGGGGAAAGTCAGGGACTGGGTGTGAACCTGGAGTGGTCAGGCTGAATGTGAGACGGGGCCATGGATTCGCACAGCTGTGCGTGTGAGCAGCGCCTGTCCCTAGTGCGGCAGGCAGGTGGGAACATCCTGGTGGGACGTGGTTTGAAGGGACCCCCAGGTGTGTGATTTAATGGGAGGGGGGCTAGAGGGCGGAGGTGCGCGGGTGCCCTCTCCTCCAGACACTCCCTCAGACACGTCGCATTCATTCCTTCAGACATGGGCTCGCTCACACTCGCACACGAGCACATGCATCATCGCATGGTCACACTTGCACATTCACAGGCACCATTGCACGGTCACACTCTCACGTGCACCATTGCATGCACCGTCGCATGGTCACACCCACTCTCGCACACTCATGTGCCATTGCATGGTCACACTCGTGGGCACCATCACAGGGTCACACCCACTCTTGCACACTCATGGGCACCACTGCACGGTCACACCCACTCTCGCACTCTCATAAGCACGATTGCATGGTCACACACGGGCACCACCACATGGTCACATCCACTCTCGCACACTCATGATCACCATTGCACGGTCACACTCACACTCCATCCTGAGCACCATCACATTTGCTGTCACACACTGTCATGGGCCCTACTGAAGAGTCACACTCTTTCTTGCACACACCGTCACGGGCACTATCGCATGGGCAAACTGGCTCTTGCACACACGTCATCACACACAATCCAATCACATGCACAGTTGAGCACAGTGAAACTCTCACACACCCAACTGAGCACTATTATGCACACTTGCGCACACTTGTGTCCAGTCCCACTCGCTCCCACAGACATGTTGCTCACAATCACACTTGGCTAGGCTCAGATTGGGAGCAGTAGGGGTCAAAGTGGGGGGTGGATCTGTACTGGGGGGGGGGGGGGGGGGGAACAGCGGCAGTGGGAAGACCAATCTGCTGTCATTCCCCCCGCCCGCCTTTCCTGCGTGTTACTTTTGAGCAAAACAAAGTTTGCAAAGTGATTTAAGATGTTATTTGAGGACATCTTGGCTCCTACCCAAACCTGCCCTGTGGAAACTTTTTTGTGGTTACAGAGCTATGAGAGATGCACTTTCTCTGATTTTCCTCTGAACTTAAAGGGGAAAAGAGAAGACGGCCTCCCGTTCCTTAATGACATAGCCAAGAACGGAGAGTCCAGGGGGCACCGGACGGAGGCCGCTGGACACTTTGTGGGTCTGGTTCCCCCCAAAGCAGGGGGGGGTGGAGTTAGGATGGGCGTAGAGCAGTGTGGTGGATTTATAGGCACCGTCTCTTCCCTGGGACCTGAGAGATCTGGGTTTAATTCCTCCTGTAACCGCTGGTGTGTGTATGGCAGTACGTGTACACACACACACACACAC
>ML686092.1:2193333-2228042 GCA_007922175.1 Pelusios castaneus
TTTCTTTCTTTCTTTCTTTCTTTCTTTCTTTCTTTCTTTCTTTCTTTGAGAGAAGCATTTCCAGTAATCCATCCCCCTCTTTTCTGCCATCGGGTGCCTGGGCACAGAACGCAGAAAGAGTGAACGCCCGGCTGGCCGTGCTGACTGCTCCGGTCTGCTGGAGAATGTTGCCTGGCATCGCTGTGCCGTCCCCCCTTCCCTGCAGCTGGGGGGCACCTTCTCTGTACCCCGTGGAGCCTTAGCATCCCTTTGGGGGTGACGCTGTATGGCCGAGGCCAGGCTAACGGCCCGCATGCTTGGCTCTCTCCTGTTCAGCTGTAGACCCACCGGCTCTTCTCTCATCAGAAGTATTTGTGCCCTTGATGGGGTGGGAGGTTGTGCTGAGATCGGGGACCCTCAATGGGTGGGCACCCAGTCCAGTGTTTCTGCCCTCTTTCCTTTGCTCCCGAAAGCAAAGGAAGGCCTTCCCGTCAGAGTGCTGTCCCCTAAAGCGGCGACGCTGCCGTATTTCGGGGTATCGTTGAGCGAGGCTGTGGCATGTTACGAAGGGCAATCCACCCCATTAGCCAGCGGAGAACCGCAGGACCCGACCGTACCGGGTGACATGCTAGACGTGGGGGGAAGAGATCTGTTGAAACCAGTGCGGTGGGTGACTGCCCGCAGGACAGCTGCGGAAGAGGCCGTCTCTGGAGCACGGCGGGTTCTCGCTGTCATGTACCCAAGTACCTTCTTGGTTTTCGTCAGCTAACAAGGGTGGCCCCAGGCCAACCCCACAGATGCAACCCGTGGTGCCCGGGCCGGGGACCGGGGTGCTCTGAGCGGGTGGCACGCTCAGTTTGTGAAAGGCCAGCTCAAGGATTTGGGGCGAAGGCGAGTGGTCGCTTCTTGCGGCTCCGAGGCCTTCAGGAATCGCCCAGAAGCTGCGCCCAGCCAGGAAGCAGGCAGCAGAGTGGGGGGGTGTCGGTGGACACGTCTCTTCCCGCTTTTCCCTTCCTTTATGTCATTTCCATTTGCTGTTTCACCCCTTTATCTTTTCCTCTCTGTTGCCCATCCTCTTCCTTCTGACTTTTTCTTCTCATTTTCATTCTTCATCCCCTGCTTTCTCTCTTCCTCCCCCCCTCGCTGTTTAATTTCCATTTGATATTCACCCACAAAGCCCCGCTGGCTGCCAAGAGCGTCTTTATCCCGTTTGCTGGGTGCTTTTACACTCAGCCTGGGCGTTAATTACACGTCGACTCTGAGTGTGTTTGAGATTTAAACTGCTGTTTTTTCCTTAGGGAAACCATCCCCGATCAGGGGTCGGATGCCCCGTCAGAGCAGCTAAGAACTGTGTCATAAGGGAAAGCTCCGGATTAGGGTCTAAATCTTGGTGACTTTCACTCAGCACCGTTCCTTCTTGGCGAAAATCGTTCTTTCTTTTTTTTCCCTTCCTCTTTCGCTTTCACTTTTCCCCCCTCTCCCTTGTCTCTTTTTCTTTGCTCTCTCTTTTCTTTGCAACTTCCACGCTCTCCCCCTTCTGCGGACTCAGCTTTCATGCCTCCATGGCACCGGTCCATCTTCCCCCCCTCGTCTCTCCGATGGAGGAGAGCGGGCTGGCTCAGGTATATTGTAACGCTGCCTTTGGCTTCCCGGACAAAGGGGGAGTGAGAAGGGGACAGGTCCCCTTTGTCTGGCTCCCTGGGGCGTGCCACCCAGGTCAGGACCTGGCCACAGGTAGAAGTTCAAGGGAGGCTGAATTCCCCCCCCCAAGCGAACGCACATATTTATGCGCCGGTCTTTTTTGTGTGTGGTGTGCAAGGGGAGGGTTGGAGTGTCGGGATGCCGTACCCTGCTTTATTGGGCTGTGGCTAGGCTTGGGATTCGGGGGGAGACGGGGAAAGAATAGCCGTCGCCCCCACCTCGGCCCTCCCCCACAATCCCCGCTCTCTCTCCTTTGGCAGCCTGCTCGGTAGCTGGAAATCTGGCAGCGGGGCCCGGTCCTGCCTACGGGTGTGGGGATAGAGCTTTTGTGCCGTCTCCGCTCTACCTGTCGCCGGAGCTCTGCCAGGCCGGCGGGCGCGGGGGCCACAGCAGCCGCCTGTGCGGAGGACTCTCCGCGAGCTTAGGGATGCTGCGATGCTACGGGCCCGGGGGCCGTGTAAGTGCCTGGGTGGATCGACGAGGGGAATCTGGGGGTTGGGACGGATCCCCCCTCTTTGGATAAAACAGCTGCCATTTCTGCCTCCTGTGCCCCTTTGAACGCCGGGATTTTACAGCATGGCGCTGCCTGGGGGCACAGGCAGAAATGCCCCCGAATCAGGGCAGTTTTCTTCCTCTTTCCCCCCTTTTTCCTTTACTTTTTCTCTCTCTTCCTCCCTTCTCTTGCCTCATTCTCTCCTCCGCCTTTTCAGGCTTCCTGGGTTCATTTTCTTTTTTCGATCCCCTCCTCTGTCTGTTTTCCTTTTCCTGGCCCTCCACCCTCCTTCCTTTTTTCATTCTTCCTTTCTCCTCCCTTTTTTTCTCATCTTTACCGTCCTCCCCTCTCCCTTTCTCTCTCACCTTCTTCTCTTTTCACAATCGGGGTTTCCATCCGATGCAGCTGAGCGTGTGGCATGGACAATAGCCGAAAAATAAATAGTCAGGCCTCAAAAAGAGAGTGCGTAGGGACGGTTCTTCTGCAGAACATTGTTGCTTTGCGTTCGAGGGGACTTTAAAAATACCATAACTTTGCACTCGCCCCCGCTGCCCAAAAAAGAAAGATTGGTTCTTTAAGTTTCATAGGATTTTTTTAAAAGGAAACAGGACGATTTGGGGGGCTGGTGTGGGCAGATCACCTGGTCACCAATTATAGTGTGTTATTCACACGCTGGGCTTGGGGGTAAGGAGTTAAGTCAGCCAGTATCTTAATTTTTTTGTGTGGGAAAAGTAATCGTCCAGCTTGGCAGGGAGAGGGCGTGATCTGGTGCCCGTAGAAAACCCATGGCGACGGTCGGATAGGGCCCTCAATCAGGATGCAAAAAAAAAATCTTTAGAGCGATGGAGTATTAATGGGCGGTTGGAAATGGGCGGGTTTGAAATCGACGATTCCGCCGCATAGAAAAAAGTATCCGCGGCTTTAATCCGAACCTTGTGTGTGTGATGGTGGGGAGGGGAGGCAGATTTGGAACGAAATCTTCTTCTGTCCTTTTTTATAAATAGACGGAGAGAGAGAATGCGGGAACGAGAGACACGGAAAGAGAGAACAGCTGCCTTTTCCAAGGCCTTGTGGGACTCCCTTTCTTTTTTTTTTTTGGTTGTCGGGGTTGGTGGCGGGGGGCGCGGTGGAGAACAGAGTTTTTTATTTATTTAGCAATATTCTGCCAGGCTCCCGCATGCCAAATATCCAGCAGCCGAGAAAAAAAAAAATTAATCGCGGCTGGACTTTGCTTATTCATTAGATATAAACTTGTCGATTTGGCAAATTGTTTTCCGTCTCTTAACTGCACTGTCTCTCTGTGCCACCAACCCCCCCCCATACAACCCCCCTCAGTTTCTGCTCCGCCAATCCCCCCCCCTCCCGCCTCCCTTTCGCTTTGATGCAGCCATTGGCTGTTCTGGAAATGTGTCTCCTTGCCAAATACGTGGATCCTTCCTCTCTTTCGCTCTTTCTGTTTTTTTTTCCCCCCCTCTTCTGCTGGCATTGGCACAGGCAAATGGTTGGGGACCGAGCATGAAAGGAGCGAGCGAGAGAGTTTAAGAGGAAAAAGGGAAGGGGGGGGGAAGAGAGGAAAATAACAACAAAACCCCCCAAAACCAAACCCTAACCCAGCCCCAAACCCTGAGCACTCTGTATTTTGCCAGCGGCAGAACGCAGTCGATTCCAGCACGGCGTCCATCCTTTCCTCTAGGCCTGCGATCGCCCTTCGCCCGGGCGGAGGGAGCCACGGCTAACTTGGCGTCTTTTGCACCCGTGCCAGTGCCGAAAACCCTCCTCTTCCCCCCCCCCCTCTGCCTGCTGCTCCTTTCCCTTCTCTCTCTCTCTCTGGGTCTTTTCTTTCTTCCTTCCTTCCTCTGTTGGTTTCTATAATTTTTTCGGCAAATTTCTTTTTTATTTATTTTGAACCTGCCGTGGGGGGCGTGGGTTTCTCCGGTAGATTAGTAGGGTTAGAGATCCATCACGCTCTCTGCCCAGCGCCTCCATTGCCAGCCTCCTTCCGTCCTTCCCCCCATATTTCCCCCCTTAGCACAGCCTCCCCATTCTCTCCTCCCTTCCTCCTCCCTTCCAAATTTCTACCTTCTCTCCTCCTTGTCCCCTCCTCCCCCTCCATCTCATAAGCCCCCCCTTCTTTTCCCTCCCCCCCCCCCACCCCCTGCAACTCTGTTGAGTCCAGAATTTCTGAATCTGGTGCTTAGGTTTGCCGGAATGAGACGGAGCAATGGTAATTATTTTGATTTTTGTCATGTTTGGTTTGTGGGGGTAGCATTAGGAAGAGCAGATCTTCCAAAATAAAGCAATCCCCCACCCCTGCCGGCAAAGAGGTTAACCAGAAATCGAGGTACGGTGGGGAGGGGGGGGAGAAGGCCAGGATAGGGACCAATTTCCTCTTTAACCCTGGTCTTGCCAAGGCAAACTTTATTGTGGTGATTAGTGAACAAGTAGTGAAAGCTGGAGTTTCTATTTCTGGTGGTGAATTTTCTTTTGCCTTTTTGGAACGTCTTTTTTGAAGCTGGGGGAGGGGAACGAAGAAGAAGGAAAAGATTTTTTTATAAAAAGGACACCCACCACCACCCCGATTGAGGTGACTTCTCTTCCGGGCTCCTCTCGTCTTGTGTTGCTGGGTCGACCGTGGTCTGAACTTGCTTTTCGGTGCCTTCTCTTCGCTCGGGGTCAAGCGACTTGCGTTGCCCAACGCAACTACTTGGGAAGGTTGATTTTTTTTTAAAAATTGCGTCCTCCGTTTTCTCATTCTAACCTTTCCCCTCCTCTTTTGTCTCGTTCCCTTTTTTCTCCCCGTTCCACCCCTCCTTAGGATGAATTCCACCCTTTCATTGAAGCTCTCCTCCCTCATGTCCGGGCCTTCTCCTACACGTGGTTCAACCTGCAAGCTCGGAAGCGCAAGTACTTTAAGAAGCACGAGAAGCGGATGTCCAAGGATGAGGAGCGCGCCGTGAAGGATGAGCTGCTGGGGGAAAAACCGGAGATCAAGCAGAAATGGGCATCACGGCTACTGGCCAAACTGCGCAAAGACATCCGCCCTGAGTTCCGCGAGGATTTTGTCCTGACCATTACTGGTAAAAAAGCACCGTGCTGTGTCCTCTCCAACCCGGACCAGAAGGGCAAAATCCGCAGGATTGACTGCCTGCGGCAGGCCGACAAGGTGTGGAGACTGGATCTTGTAATGGTCATCTTATTCAAAGGGATCCCACTTGAAAGTACTGACGGAGAGCGATTGTACAAATCTCCACAGTGCTCCAACCCGGGCCTCTGCGTCCAGCCGCACCACATTGGAGTCACAATTAAAGAACTGGATCTTTACTTGGCGTATTTTGTTCACACTCCTGGTAAGTCCTACGAAAACACCCCTCCTTAACAGCTCTCCACCACCACTGCTGCTTTTTTGCTGTTGAATTTTCCACGGGATCTAGCTATTTCTCTCGCTCTTTTTCATTTAATTCCCTCCTTGAACCTTTATCTCTGTAATTAACAAATTGGCCTCCGGTGTTTACCGTGCAAATGTCCCCTCAGCCTCAGCACCCTTCCAGAGTTTGGGGTGGCTCTTGGCTTCCCCTCTTCGGACTCACGGTCGCTGGTGATGAGCCTTGTGTTTTGCACGGGGGTTGCTTGTGCACACGCGCCTGTGAAATGCCCAATACTGTGCAAACGTCGACTTAAAAAAAAAAAGGTTAGAGAAAAGACCCGGGATGTGGGAGGGAAAGCAACGCGATTGCATTCAGAGGGGATTTTTCTTTTCCCTTTCACTTTGATGGTCGTCAGAAACCCGTCGGGACATACAGTGAGGCAGCACTGGGCACTTTTTCACGGTGTGGTGGTAGAAATAATCATGCGATTTCAGTGGGCACTGTCCCAGGCAGGAAGCCGATTCTCAATCTCTGAGGAGAGGGGGGAGAAAAAAAGGTTGGAGTCCTTCTCTTCTCTTTCCAAACCCTCTTGTCGTTTCTTCCTACCCCGTCACTTTTCTGTCTTTCCTGTGTTCCCTTCTGTCTTCTTTCTATTATCTTCTTTTAAAAGAAACCCAAAAAAAATGGGGGGCGGATTCTTTGTGGAGGGCTTGATTTGTCTTCCAATTCCTCCTTTGCAATTTTTGTTTTGTTTTATTTTCTTTCCAATTGAGACAGAAATGCCTGGTTAATTTTTAGCCTTTGCCCAGATACGCCCAATTTGCTGCAGACTTTGAAATCCAGACGGGTTGGTGGGGTGTGATTCTGTGTTTACATTTTGCTCAACTAACTTGTAATGAAGAGGTCTACCAGAATTTCCTCCTCCTCTTTCCCTTTCTCACCTTACTTTCCCCTTCTATCTCTTACTGGCTTTCTCGCCTGTTTCTCTCTGTCTCTTCTCTGACTTTCTAGTTTTCTTTCTCTTCTGTTTTTTCCTCTTTCCTCCTCTAACCTTTTCTGTTTCCTCTTGTCTATTTTTCATTTTATCCTCTCTTTCCTTGTCTTCTTTTTCTTCTGCAATCTGCCCCCTCCTGTTTTTCTCCTTTACTGGGTCTCATCAAACTTCCATAGCCCTCTCAAATGTTCCCTAATTACTGGATCTCTTCTTTTTTTCCCGTCTCCCACTGCCTCGCATTCCCAGAGCAGAACAGGACGCGAGCAGATCTCTGAAGGATTCCTTCTTTAGCCCTGCTCTTTCTTATCAAGTTTGTTTCACTGAAAGTGGTTTGTATTTTGTATCTCCCCGCCGGAGAGGTGGTTTCTCTTCCCCCCTGGTTTGTGTGCGTGCGTCGGGACAGTGTCTGTGTGGTTGGGGCTGGCCGGGCTTGGTGTGGTGGGAGCAGCTTGTTAACTGGCCCCTTCTCATGGAGGTGTTCAGGCTTGAAAACAGAACGGACTTGTAAAATGAAATGACCCGCAGAAAGGTCAGGCATGGTCATCCACACACGCAACCCCCCCATGCACACGCGTGTGCCTGCACACTAGCTCTCAACGTGCACATGCACACAGAAAGCATCAGTGTACGTGCAGACGCTCACAGGCAGAAGCCAAATGTGCACACGGACCCCAACACCCAGAACCCCAACACATGCACACCTGGAATCCGGCATGCGTGTGTGCACACCGGAACCCCAACATATGCACGCACAGAACCTTGACACACACGTGCACACGTGTGTCAAACACACACGGGACTCCAATTCACCATCCCTCCCACAGAACTGCCACACCCCCTCCGATCTCCCGCACCCACACGTGCCTCCTCAGCTACGTCTGGGCATTGCCCACTCGGCCCTGGTTGTTCCCCACCTGGCTGAGAGATGGAAACCGAACCCGCGGAGCGACACTGCAGACGCCAGGCATGGGTGGCGTCAGGAAACATTTCCACCCGGCTCACCGAGCGTGGTGCTCTGGGTGTGTGTGGGGAGTGGCCGTGCCAACCCCCTGGGCCCTAACACGGGGGGTCGGCTTGTAGCCCTCCTCCCCTCGTCCCAGAGCCAGGTGCTCGGCTGACTGGTGGGGGGAACGGGACGGGACGTTATTCTGGCAGACCAGGAATCAGGATCTCCCACATGTGGATTGTCCTGATTTGCTCCCTCCTGATGGAGCGCCAGCTGCTGGCCCCAGGGGGAAGGGATTTGCGCACAGCCAGGCTCAGGATCAAGCGGGGACTCACCCAGGCCCCAGGAGCGTGGTCCCAAATGGCCTCAGGCACTCTTCGGGGTCACTCCCTCCCCTCCTGTGAGGAACGGCCCAGACGCCAGGCGGCTCAGCTGCCACGCTAGCTCAGGCCTTCAAAACCATTCCCGTTTGGGGCAGCCACCGCTTGGGAACATCCGGGCCTGCATCCCCTGCCGAGTGCCGGGGAGCCGCCCAGGGCAGGATCTGGCCACGTGCCACGTGCCGGGTGGGACGAGCGTGGTTGGTGCCTCTTGCCCAAGTGTCTGGGCAGCTGTGAAAACGCTGGCAGGGGCTCCTGTTTGCCCTATAGAAAGTCTGCTTCTCGCGGGCCTGGGCCGGGCGTGCCGGACGTTGGCATGTGGAGGAATTCACCGGCTGGTGGAAGCGCCTGAGCTGGAGGGGGCAGCGGCAGCGGCCTGTGTAGTTGTGGGGCCTCTGATTGTCTGGGGGGCAGCTGGCTCGGGGCGGGGAGTGCCGTGGAGTGTTTCTGGGGTAAAATGATCTTGCACGTGCCCCTCCTCCCCAAGGTTTCATGGTCAACAGCAGGAGAGAGGACCCTCCTTTCTCTCCCCGTTCACACCCCTCTCTGGCTGGCTGTCTCTCCCCATTCACACCCTCTAGGCCCATTCACACCCCATCTCTAGCCCCCGCCTCCCATGATGATTCACACCCTTTGTCTCTCCCCATTCACGGCCCTGTATCTCCATTCACAGCCCTCTTTTCGTCTTTCTGTCTATTCCCATTCATCCCTCCTTTCTCAGCGTCGCCCTCAGTCCGGACGTGGGGCCCGAGGGCTCTCACCCGAGCCAGTGGCTGGTGGGTGAAGCTGGACAGGTTGGGATGGCCGGGGTGTGGGTTTCTATGGGGAAGGAGAGGATTAGCCACCGAACAACTCCCCACAGATGTGGGTTGCACAGGAGCCACATCAGGATCCTCGGCGCTTTCTGGCTTTAAAATCATCTCTCTCCCTCTCTTCCCCCGGCTTGGACGCCTGGGTTCCCCTCAGGTGTCCTGTGATGCTTCACTTTCCGCGGTCTCCGGGGAGCCATCCCTCCCAGTGGTTAAAGTATAATCTGACGGGCCCCGGAACCCTCCTAATCTCCGGGGCCCCTTCCCGTATTGTCTGGGCCCCCTTCATGCATGCGCGGCCCCAGCCCAGGTAGGCATTTGCAACCACGTCTCAGTCCCACATGTATCGGTTATTGCTCCATACAAATATTTATAATTTTATATGGTGTTTATGTCTATAGCAATTATTGTCACACACTAGCAAACGCTGCATAACACAAGAAGTGTTGCGATTAACAACGGTGGGGCGCAGGACCTGCCAGCAGCCGGGGCAGGGTGGAACATGCGTTCTGCTGGATTTTTGTATTTTTAGGGGCCCCAGAACTCTGGCCCCTCAAATTTGTGGGCCCCGGAACTGTGTTCCGGTGCGTTCCCCCCTTACTGTAACCCCTGGTCCCTCCCCAGCCTTGGCCATGGGGCTGGGAATGGTGCTCAGCCCTGGGCCGGTTCCTTCTGAAACGAGCCAATGAACGGTTTTCATCCGGCCACTTTCTTGGCTCTGGAGGGTCCGGGAGACGGGTCCCTGTGTCCCACTCTGAGACGGGGAGTCCTGGGCCCGAGGCCACCTCCCTCCTGGCATAACGGGCCCTGATGGAGGGAGATATTCCTTCAGAGCCTCAGCCCCCAGCCCCGACTCTGAGCTGGCGCTCCATGTCCGGGGAGGGGAGTGGGGTGTAGTGGTCGGAGCAGGGAGCGCTGGGTGTCAAGACACCTGCGTTCCTGCCCTGCCACTAACTCACATCAGTCTCGGGCGGGGGGCCAACGCCACTGTTATTTCGCTCTCTGATGCCCCTTCCCTAGGCGCAGCCTCACCCGCCTGCCAGTCAAATCCTTCCGGGATTTCAGGGACGCAGCCCGTCCCCTGGGCAGATTCTTCCCCACCCCGTGGTGGTGCCAGTCTGTGGGGAAGCTGGTGCAGCCTGAGTGGAGGCTTACCGGGCACTTTGGCGGCAGGCCGGGGGGGCACTCGTGCCAGTTCTGAGCGGTACCAACACCAATCCAGCTAATCTGAGCTCTGGATCCCACTGGCTGGTTTGCCAGGGCGGCCTGGCACTCAGTGCCCAAGGGACCCCCCCAGACAGGGGCTGGAGAAACTGCCCCCTGCCAGCCTCCACCCCAGGCAATGCCTGCTCTGGGCTTGGCTAGTTTTGAGGTTGGGCTCCATGCCGCCCTCCCCCAGCAGCCTTCGCCCCTTCCCCTGCTGTTCCCAGCTGCTGCTGGCCTTCCCCAAGTGCCCCCTCCCCGCCTGCCAGGCGCCCCCACCCCGCTGAGCCGGCTCCCCGCAGCACCACTCCTCCTAAGGACCACCGGACCACTGCCCCCACAGCCGTGTTAGAGACGGGGACTGAGGGGCAAAGACTTGCCCGGGGTCACCCAGGAGGTGTAGGGCAGAGCAGGGACTTGAGTTCTGGCGTCCTGGGGGCTCTAACCATTGGGCCGTCCTTCCTCTCCGCCTGTGGTCCCTCTGGCCCTCCCCTGGGGATGGGGCTGGAGCCCTGGTGAGTGCTGGGAAGGGGGAAGGCGCTGGCGTCGTTAGGGGACAGCACGGTCCCTTTGTCGGGAAAGCGGAGTTGTTCCAGCAGTGCGGTGGTGTGACTCCGGATTAACGCCTGTGTCCATGTTAGCAGGCGCCGGGCACCACTGGAGAGCTCTCACCCAGCGCAGGGCGGGCAGGGGCTGGCTGGGCCCCGGGCACAGCTTGGGGGGGCGCTCCCGGTTGGGGTGTAGGGCAGGCTCCGGCTGCGCTCGCCCCCCCGCCCCGTCTGTCGCACGCGGTGCGAAAGGCTTCCCGGCCAGGCTCGGCTGCTTTCCCTGCCTAGGTGCCCGCTTTGAAAGGTCCTTTCACAGGCCCCGGCCGTGTCAACACCACACCACAAAAGCCGCCTTTTATTTCGTGTTTGTTTTCATTTTCCAAGGCAGGCGGGAGGCCGGCTGTGCCGGGGGAGCCCTCCCAGCAAGAGCCAGGAGTCTGCCCTCCCCTTCGACCCAGCAGCAGGCGGGGAGGGGGTTAATCCTCCTCTTCCTCACGCCTCCCCCCAGCCTGTAGCCCCAAGGTCGGCAGAGGCTGTCGTAAAACCCTCCAGCCAGCTGTAACAGCGCCTCTCTAGTCTCCTGGCTTCGCTGCCGGGTTTGGGGGCGGGTTGAGGAAGCCGGCTTATGCAGCGGGGGCAAGGGACGGCAAGGGGGCGGTTTGCACGCTCACGTCCTGTGCTGGAAGTGTCTGGACTGGGCTTTCTGGGTTCCTGAACCGGCTGGCACCCCCTTTGCTGGATGCCAGTCGCCAGGAGTGCCCATCCCCTTCGTTTCCTTCATTTTCTCTGCTTCCGTTAAATGAAACGTAACGACCGCGGCTTCCAACCTCTGTTAACAAGCGGCGCGGAAGCCCCGGCCGAGCTCCTCCGTCGCCGGTTTTATTTAACACGGCCTCAAGACCAAGGCCGGCCCGGGCTGGCGGATCCAGCTGCCCATGCGCCAGCCAGTGCCGGTGGGGTTTGTTTCGGGGCCAATGGACATTGCCCCTCGGCATGACATGCCCAGGCCTCTAGCTGGGCCGTGCGGCCGGGGGTTGGCAGAGAGGGTGAACCTGGCCATGGTGGTCGCTGAGTTTTACTTTCTCCTGACGTCTGGTTCGATGTCGGCTGAGCGGCTGCGGCCGTCACTGTTCGGGGCACGAGGCAGCTGCCCCGCTTGACTTGCCACCTGATTGTTCAGGGGTCCTGCGTCCAGTGTGTTCCCGGCGGGTGTGAACGGCTGGCACCCCTTCATCTTGGGCGCCGTAAACCTGTCTAGGAGGTGGCGAGGGCCCATCCAGCCGCCTTGCCAGGTTGCTGGCCGGGCCAGAGAGGAGACGTAGCTGAGCCGGACCAGTCACCCTTGTTGTGGAGGCAAACGAGCGGGTCTGGGGAGCCCTGGTCCCAGTCCAGCTCCAGCGCTGTGGCTGAATTAACCCAACTTCCGTGTCCCCAGAAGTGGCCAATTTCGGTTTCCCTGAATTTACCCCCACTATGCTACAGGGAGACTCGCCCACCTGGATAACCACCCTCCGGCTCTGCCCACTCAGACAGCCCCAGTCGCCTGGCCCGGGGAGCTCCCCTTCGCTCTCTAGGAGACGCCGCCACCCTCTGCAACTGGATTTCGGGGCATCCTGGTAACTGGTCCTTGTTACGCCCTAGGTAGGGCGTGTAGGCACCAACGCTGCCTTCCACCAGGCAGCAGTGGCTCGGGATGCACCTCGGCCCAAGAAAACCCTTTTTACAAGGCTCTGGCTCCCGGCGCGGCTTGGCCGATGGGTGGAGCACAGGCAAGCGCCACGTTGGCCAGGCAGGTGGGATCCGGGACGTGGGTGGATGGAAGGAGGGGCAGGTGATTCAAATGTACCTGCCGGCATTTCCATCCGGCTCCTCGCTCCGGGCATCTCACAAGGGAGCGCCGGGTTTCTTCGTGGAGCTGTCGCTACCATCTTGTGATCCCCGCGGTAGCGGCCGCTTGGGGAAAAACACCTGAATCCAGAGCCCCACTGATCCAGACCCCCAAGACCCGCTCCCCCAGCCAGCGCTCTCTGCCTGCACCCCCGGCTGCGTCGCCCAGCCAGCGAGCGGTCCCCGCTTATTGGCTTCCCACGGGCGGCTTTATTCGGCGTGGGGGGACGTGGATGTTGGGTGGCGCTGCCGTGGCTGCCTTAGAGCTGGCAAAGAGAACCGCCCCGCGTGTTGGGTGGCCGGGGGGACCAAACCGTTAATTCCGGTCGGGCCGATGAGAATGGCTTGGATTAGAACGGGGGTTGTATTTGGGGTAACGAACCCCCATAATGGGAGCGTGGCACCCGGTTACAGCCTGTAACCCAGCCGGGGTGGAGCGGGCAGCCCTGGAGGATTTTGTCGACTCCTATGAAGAGGGGAGGGAGTGGTGTGCAGTGGGTACAGGAGGGGGCTGTGGTGTCAGGACTCCTGGGTTCTGGGAGGAGAGTAGGGCCTGGTGGGTGAGAGTGGGGGTGCAAGGGCTGGGCATCAGGACTCCTGGGTTCTCTCCTGGCTTGTGGGAGGGGAGTGGGGCCTATTTGGTTAGAGCAGGGAGATGCTAGGCTTTCCCCGCCCGCTCAGTGACCATTGTGGGACCGATCCCATCCTCCATGGAGCGGCGTTCAGGCCTGGCTGGGAAAAAAGGCCCCTTGGATGGACAATCAGTGAGGGGTCGGCCCCACGCCCCCCTGCAATACAGCGCCCGAGACAGGGCCGGGAGTTGCCCTTATGGTTGCTGACCTTCCTCGTGGGCTTAGCTTTGTGTCTCAGCCAGGTGGGTCGGCCCGCAGGCCACAGTGGCACTGGCTGGCCACGGCCGGGAGCCCGGTGCAGAATGCAGGTGGGCGGCTGGCGTGGGCGTCCCCTGGATCGCTCGCTGTCTTTCATGGCCTTCAGCACTGTGGGGAGAGGTTGTCTGTCCTTCTGCCTCGCTGGAGCTGGGCGCCTCGGTCCCACCCTGCCAAGGTGCCTAGCGTCAGGACACCAAGCGTTTAGTTTGGCGGAACATCCTTATTACGCAGGGAGATCTCCTCCTACCCCACTCGGTGGTGGATCCTTGGCTGGCATCTTTAGCCTCCGGGAAAGTGACTGGGAAAAGGATCTGGGGCAAAGTTTCCCAGGAGGACGCAGCTGGCATGAAACTATGAAGTACCCACAGTCTGTATGCCAAAGGAGTCTCTCCATAGCACCCTGTTTTTGTTCCAGGCTCGCTTGCTTCAGTTGGAAGATTTCTCTGTCCCTCTGTGCTTTGCCCAGACCTGTTCCAGCAAAATCGGGGTGTGGGGGGGTCTTTGTTCTCAGGACCAGACCGGACCCGAACCACCAGCGGGTTCCCAAGGTTCTGTGGCCCTGATCCGTCGTGGCTGCTCAGAGCCACCGCACGATCTGTGAAGGCGTCTCCGAGCCGTGTGGCCAGGCTCGTTCCCCTTCCCGCTTCGCTGCATCTTCGACTGTTTAACTCAATTCTAGATTCTAATGAGAAAAGAGGACGACGACAAAGCTCAGATCCTGAGCCCACCCTTCTGATTATTGGGCTGGGGGTGGGCAGGGCCCTCTAATCACTGCTTTTCAACCTCCTCTTTCCCCGGCCCTTGGAGGCTTTTGTGCCATGAGGGAGGGACACTGAACTGGATTCTCTGAAGGGCTGATGAGGACAGAGGCGCGTTTGAGTTCAGCAAATCAAACTCTCGTCTGGTCCCTTTTAATTTTCAGTGGGCTATTTACTGAGAAATTAGTGTTGACCGTGGATTTTGTCCACATTTACAGTCCCGGTCACAGAAACCCCCTTGTCCTGATTTCCCCTTCTCACACGCAGGAACCAATGAGTCAGAAATGAGCGATAACGTTTATTAAATAGAAACATGCTCTCCGATGGCTCACAGTTTGTGGGAGCTGGTGGGTTCTCTTGACTGCGGGCACGCTGTTCGTTTTCCAGAGAGGTCCAAACGTCCTTCCTGGGTTTAACAGTCCCAGGGGGAGGTTTTGTTCTCATTTCCAGCAGACTAACATCCCTGGACTTTAATATCTTCCTGGTTCTCCCACATGCTCCGACACTCAATCGGCTCGCTGTGTCAGGCTAGATTTCTACAGGTAACGATCGTTAGAAGGCTCACATTGAGTCGCTCGTTTCGATTAAGCAAATGTGCCTCTCCAGATTCTCGAGGTGTTGGTGACATGGCCTCAAAACTCATCAAAAGTGCTGCAATTGCAGATAATCCCCCAGAAATCCCACTCCGACTCAGCTGTTATTTCCCCCCCCAACTTCCAAATGCCTGGGGAAAAATGATCCATGCTACTAACATGAACAGCGTTATTATTGCGTTAATAGAATTACCTGGGGGGTTGGTTTCTATTAATTATATTTGACGCAAATTAGATTAATTGTGATGTGACTTTTGTAATGCTCTCCGTCCCTAACCGCTTGCTTTATTCTTTCCTGAATCTGCTAGTTTTCCTTTCTTGTTTAATTAGGTTGACTCAAATGTTTTTAAGGCGAGTCGCTGGATTTGAGAGCTCCCGGCGGCTGGAGAAGGGCGGGATGCGATCGTGTGAATGTTTGCCTCTGTGGCTTACAGATCAGCTTGGCAGGATTTGATTTTTATCAGTGAGCGGCGGTGGATTTCGCCGTACGCTCACACACTGGCGGAAAAAATATTTCCAGGGCTGATAATCAAAATGTACAGCCAGGCAAAGTCAGAAAAGTGCTGCTTGAGGACGTGTGGAAGTTTGCTTTAAGAGTATTTCCTTGGCCATGGGGTTAGGGAAGATTGAGAGTTGGGTTCTACGGGTATAAAGCTGTGTTTGACTTTTTGAATCTCAACATCTCCTCCTATTACAGAATGATTGATTGGGTTCCCCCCTAATTTCCCACAACTGGGAAGATTGAAATGGATGAAAATGGAAAAAAACAAAAATGCTAAAACCCATCATTTTACACAACTGTGAAAATTTAAATTGATAAAAATGGGCGGGGTGGCTTAAAAATAAACATTAATATTATATCAAAAAAAATTTAAATTTTGAATTCTGCCAAGCCTGTTTCTAACAAATGCTGATCAATAATTAGTGGGTGGAATGTATTTCTGGATACCCAGAAAGCAAGCGCCGCTGAGATCGGGATGAGAGAACCGGAACCTGGGCCCCAGGTGGTCAAATCCATGAGCCAGGCCCTCAACAAATCACGAGGTATTTAAAAACCATCCCAGCTGGATGTGGTTCTAGAGCTCTGCGGAAGCGCAGTAGCCTCAGCTGTGAGAGACGCCAACAGAAAATTGCGAGATTGCCATTAAAATCCATGAGATTGCTTTAAAAATATTAAGCTGAGGCAGGTTTTCTTCCCCATCAGCTTTTGGGTCTTTAGAACTGCAGCTGACAAGTTGTCAAGCTTTTCTTCACACTGGCAAGGCTAGAAACTTCCTGGTTTTTGTTAGATGAAAGCCAAGACCTGTCCTTTATCCCAGGACTCCAGGAGCTGGGGATTTAAAATACCCACCGAGTATACGGAAATCAGTTGGCAACACTGTGTGCTCAAAGTGATGGACTCAGTATGGGAAAATTCCTAGTGACAATGGGGGAAGATGGCTCACAGTGATCCTGTCATGCCTGACAGTTGATGTTAAGAAATAATATATGGAGGTTTCTTTTGTTTGTTCTCCGGCGTCTGGACCTTTTGACTTTTCTCTGACACCAAATTGGGACTGGGAGAACTTTTCCCACATTCTTTTCTCAATTCTGCTACTGGCCTGTTGAGTGACCCTGGGCAAGTCCCAGCCCTGCTCTGTGCCTCAGTTTCCCCACCCACACAATGGGGATAACGCTCCTTTGTAAAGCGCTTGGAGCTTGACAGATGAAACGTATTAGATAAGAGCGAGGGAACGACTGTTGTTCTGATATTTTACCAGTAATGAAAGCTTTGATTGTCACATCATCGCATGGCGCCAGCAGCTGCAGCTTTTAGAGAAACCCCGGGCACTGCAAGACACCCAATAAAACGGAGAGAAGTGGCAGCCCTGAGATTTAATGTGCATGTTTGTATCCCCAAGTCTTCATCCGGCTGTGGGGGTGGAGAGAACGCGATGTTATCGCCTCGTGAATTTCCAAGAAAAAGGACAAAAACGACAGACAAATTCTTTAAAAGTCCCAGCCAGCACTTGGGAGCAGGCAGCTAAATTTAAAAATCCATCAAATCGTAAAAATAGCCCAGGGAGCCTTGTTTTTCTTGGTGGTGCCAGGAGACGGGAATTTGCTTATTGATTTTAGGGCATTTCTGCGTTTCCCTTGCAAAGCCCGGTTGGATTAACAGATCATGACAGGATGGCCCCCCTCGCCCCCTGCCTGGCTGTTCCTTTTCTGGTGTTATGCCCGGGGCTGGGGCGGATCTGCAGCCTGACGCCATCTTACTCTCCACCCTTTGCTCTGAGTTCATATCCCTTTGTGCCGCCCACCGGGCAGACGAGCAACGGATTGCCCCAGTGCCATGCCGCTCTGTCCCTGTTAGCCCCCAAGGAGCGCTCAGCCTCGCTCCCAACTCGCTGCTGTGTTTGTGGGCGGGTTGGCTTTTCTCTCTGGAAGGCAAAAGAATGAAACTTTTCAGTGCCTCGGTTTCCCCCTCCGTGAAATGCGGGGGAACAATCCTGCCCTCCGGTGTACAATTTGTAACGAAAGCAGCAATTCATGCATTCTCACATGACTCCAGCAGCTGGGGCTGCAAGAAAATCGCCAGATATGGGGACACTCTAGATAAAATCTAGAGCTGTGTATTAATCCCTTCCTCTCCGGGCCACAGAGCCCAACAGCGCTTTGACCCCTTTTGTTTCCTGCTCTGGTGACAGGGAATTTTGCTGCTGCTTCGTTGGGCTCTTCAGTTCTGTGTCTTGCACGGAACATGGAGGGATGCTCAACCTCCCGCTGTCTGCAGCTGATTTTGGCCTCCCAAGCCAGACCCTCAGCAGGCATGTCGCGCTCCCTTACAGTGCCTGGGACGCCTGGGATGGAGGAGCAGAGACCTCAGGGAGGGGAGGGCTTAATAAGGAAACATGTTGGAGGGGTGTCGCTGCAAACAAAGAAAGGCGTCTTCTTAACTCCGGTTAAAATAGCCGGGAAGACATGGCAGAGGGCTGGCAGCTGGGCGTTAACCCCTGTCCACCCTATAGGCACGAATGCAAGTGGCTAACCTGAGTTAAAAACCCCTTTGCTTCATTCTCCCGGCTGCTTCCACTCAAGGTAAGGACACACCTTTCGTGGCGCTGACCGTCTGTCCGGACGGTCTCTGCAAGACGTGTCACTCCAGAGAGGTCGTCTTGTCCAGGACCCCACACCAAGGCCAGGCCAAGGACACCGAGATCGTCCCTGACCCGGATTTGTCTCTCCTCCTAGGTCATCTGTGCAGCGCTTAGTTATCCTTAGAGGTCGGAAATTTTGCCTAATCTCTAATGGGCAAATTAAGCTCCCGGCTTCTTGTCCTGACTTCCGTGGACAGGGAGAGCCATTTATCTCTGTCCTCTTTCGAACAGCCCTTCCCATATTTGAAGGCGGTGACCAGGTCCCCCCTTGGTGTTCTCCCGACTAAACAAAGCTAATTTCTGGCAGCTTCTCTGAACCTCTGCTCATTTCTTGGTGCCCTCCTCGGGACTGGCTCCAGTGTTCCTCTAGGGCAGGTGTTATATGTAGATGTGCACGCAGTCCCTGAATACAAAACCCATATTGGGCATATCCTGTGGGTTTCACCGCATCAGGGTAAATTGCCTTCACCCTGGACTTCGCACCAGATCTTGCTAAGCAGTTGTTGACCGAGGAACACCCCTGGCTGGATTGGAGGAGCGTGGAGCGACTCCTGTTGGCGTTGGCCCAGCATGTCTGGGTAAAAGGCCCCGTTGGGGCCACATTTCCCAGCTCTCATCCTCAACAGTTGGGGCTGAATCGTCCAAGGACTGTGCTCCCACTTAAAGACGTAACTAAGAGCCTTGCGCCCAACAGCTCCAGCTGGATTTCCTAAAGACGCCATCCCCAAGGCCGGCGAGGTTTTGCAAAGCTGGCCGCTGGATTGGGAGCTTGGCGTCGCTTGGCATCCTGATCCCACCTGAGCGGGTGCCACCTTTCTGAGCCCGGCTCGGTCAAACTTGGGGCTTCGAGTGAAACGCCCGACTAGAACAGGCCACTTTTCTGCGCGTCGGCGGCGCTCAGCTGTGGGCAGCCTAAACTTAAGGTGCACGGCTTTGCACAGGAGGGGAGGACAACGCCAGCCGGATCAGGGGGTGACTCCCACCTTCGGTTGTGCTGCCCTTTGAGCCTCGACGTTGCATCTGGCAGCAGCAGGTGGGTGCTGGGTTGATAATTAAGATGAACCCTCCGGGCGGGCGGGAAGATGCCTGAATGCAGAAACGTAGCTTGAATTGGAGATCTGGCCTTCGTCTTTGCCGGCTGTATGGAAAGGCCCGACGTTCGCATCCCTCTGATCGCAAGGTGGTCCTTAGCCAGGCGTAACGAGGATCTCCATCGAACTGGGCTGGGAAATGTTTCTGACTCAGGCGATTAGACTTCTAAAGTTCCAGGTACACTTTTGGGCACATGCCTCGATAAGGCCGAGCAGGGCAAATGAAAAATAGACGGTCGAATACCCTGCTCATGGGGCCAGCAGGCTCTGCCGCGCAGTCCCAGGTTCTAAGCAAAACTCCCCCGGCGGATGCGAAATGTGCCCCCTGAAAGCCATGGCCGACCAAACGCTGACATGAGAATCAAACACTGCAGCGAAAAGCCGACACCATTGGAAAGCGCCGTAGGAAGCAGCGTGAATGCAGAGTGTGATGGGAAACGTACCGTTCATTTGATACAGTGGATCCCATCATTGGGATCTCCCCCAGTGAACTATTACAGACTGTAGGTCTGAGGCCAGCGTTGTGAAGCATATAATGCACACGCCATGTATTGTGCACACGTGTGTGTGCATGCGTGCACATGTGTGTGTGTAATTAAAACCGGCTGGGCAAGGAAATCTTCGTTCGGCGGGAAATTTGGGAAAACTGAAATTTTGAAATTTCTCACAGAGCCGAAATGCCGGGGAAAAAATTCAGTTCGCGGACGTCAGAATGTTTGGGTTAAACGACGTTGAATTGGTTAATTCCGCTAAGGTTTCGTGTCGGCGAAGTGGAAGCGTTAGGGCCGATGGTTAAATGTAGCATTGTATCATAACAGGAAAGCCGACTTGACAGCAATTGAAATGAAGTTGAAAGAAAACGTTTCAACATTATTAAAATGAAGCCAGGAAGTTGAAATGATTTGTTTTGACAGTCTCATCAAACCGGCATTAAAATCGACACGTTCCTAGGAAAGGTTTGGATTTTCAGCGAAACTGCCTATATTTATATATTTACTTTATAGACCTCTATATTAATTAGATATCATTTAAATCTTATGGATATTAGCTGGCCGTATCTTTCCTGGTAACAAATATTTTAACAGTATGGCACAAAAATATGTCTTCTATGTATTATCAGGCTGCCGTTACGTATCGTTACGAACTATGGAAACTCTTTTGTACTATGCCATAGAAATCATTTGGAGCATGAAAGGTATGGCCAGCTTTATGCGAGATTGTTGTATTTGATAGCACTGCGATATTCTAGGTGTACTGCGTACAACTGTATCCACAAATATATACCAGGAGCAGGACACAAAATGTCTCTTATTCTGGACGTGTACCGCTCTGACAGCTACAAAAAACCCCTGCAGGCTAACTGGATAGGATAGGATCTGATGTAGCCTTTGCCGTGGGTGTAAATTAGGAGGGCTCTTAATGTGAATGAAACACAGGGGCGCATTCTGGTCCTGTTTCACACTAGCTTTAACCTGGGAGATCTGCTTTGGCTTCCGTGGGGTGACACCAGATTTACCCCCATGCAAACGGAGCTGCGAATCGGTGCTCTTGTGGCTCTGTACCTCGGGCTCCTCCTCCGAGTTGGGATTTTTTGCTCACCTCCTAAGGGCGGTGATGAAAGAGGCCTGTGGTTTCTGTTATTGACAAAGCAGAGAGGAGAAATCTCTGCTAGGAAAGACCCCTGCCATTCTCCGGGCAGGAATGCTGGGGCCCCCAAGATGGCAAAAAGCTGCCTCCACGGTGCAGTTCGTGCGAGGCTGGCAGGGTGCGTTAACAGTCAGCTGGCTCAGAGAGCTTTCTTTGGGCACTAAAGGAAAGAAGCCGGAGGTCCCCGGAAACGCCCAGGCTCTGGGTCGGTCTCGGAGGCAGCTGATGTCACTTTAAGAACGTGATTTGAAGCACGGATGTGCTGGTGAAATGAGGTGTCTCCGTAGCCCAGAGATGGAAGCTTCCCTGTGGGAGCCGGTGCCCACGGCCTGTTCCGTCCTTTGCCTCGCTGCTGCAGGGACACGGCATTCGGACTGCCACGTCCTGCTGCGGGGTGGACTGAAAGCCAGCCACCTTGTTTCATCTCCCTGCGCCTGAGAGTGCCGACCAGGGCCAGGGCTGGACCGGCCGCCTGTGGGGAACGTGCAGATCAGCAAGAACCAGGCTTGAAAAGTGACCTCGGCCGAGTCGCTGGAGGTGATCTGGGAGAGGCCCTGATCGATCCCCGGGCGGGAGCCGTACAGGAGAGGAGGCAGCGTGGAAAGAAATGGCCACCGCCCACGCTAACGCACTAAGGTCACAGGGCGCGGCATTGCGCACACCAGCACCCATGGGGACAAAAGGCGCCCGGGGCGGATCTGCACCGTGCACTTCTGTGCGCCGGCCAGGCGGAGAAACAGGTGCCGGCACCTGCACACAGGCCCACTCTTGGCCGGCTGCTGAGAGGCGCAGAGCGGCGAGTTCAGCCGAGCCCCACGTTCAGCGTCCCCACATGGCCGTGCTGCCCCCCGCTTTCCTGCCGCTACTGGGGCCTGGCCCCTGCGTGTTTCCCATCATCTCTTTCCCAGGCTGGCGCCTTGCAGGAGCGCGCGGCGAGCCGTGCAGGCTGGGCCGTTAGCAGGTGTTTGTGACTGCTCTTTAGCGGCAGGCCCCGTTCCCAGGGCGCTCTGGCTGGCAGCAGAGGTGCGAGGCGAGAACACGGCCCCCGGAGAGCTCCCAGGCGAACAGCTGCCCCCGCCACCTGATGCTCCGTCTGCGGCCCCGCAATGTGACGGGCGCCGGAGCAGACGGGCTCCTGGGAGACAGGGCGAACGGAGAGGGCAGGGCTCCATCCTCACAGCAACGTCCGCCCCTCACTCCTAGTATCCGTAGGGCTCAAGCGCCAGGTGGGGAAACCGAGGCCCAGAGCGGGGCAGCGGCTTGTCCGAGGTCACCCCGCAGGCTGGTGGCGGAGCCGGGAACAGATGTGGCGTCTCCCGAGTTGCTCACCAGTGGTCTGCCCACTAGGATGCACTGCCCTGTATCCACTGCCGACAGAGTGCCAGTGAATTGAGAGATGACCCCCCACCTGCCCCTGCTTTGTCCCCTGCCTCCGCTGGGCCGAGCAGGGTCCCCTTAACCCCGGTGGGGTGTGGGGGTGCCTTGTCCCAAGTGTTTGCCCCCCCCAGGGCTTACAGTCGTCTTAGAGAGCAGCTGGGGAAGGCCAGGCATGGTGCTGAGGGTACGGGCAGCCTGGGGGGAGAGGGGGCTGCTGGCTCAGCCCAGGAGGTGGCTCTGTACCTGGGATTTGTGTGGCCACTCCAGCCCCACCCTGGAGCGGGCAGGGAGCCCAGCCTGTGCTGACGACTCAGGGTCCAGGTCAGCTTTGCAGACAGCGATGCACTCTCTGAACCCACCGGCCTTGCCCTCGACTGGCGCGGCCGGGCGCAGGCCAGTGCCTTTGGCAAGGGGCAGACGCAGGGAGGCGCTCTCTGCTCCGGCAGGCAGGCTGCAAAACGGCTCCCGTGGTGCTCGGACACGTCAGTGCACAGTGGGGACAGCCGTCCCCTCGCCGGCCCCCAGCTGCGTCTCGGGCGATGTTGGGGGCTGTTTAATTTCTCAAGGGCGGCGTTCTCGGGAGCAGCGTCTGTTTTTGAAGTCGCCTTGGAGGCGAGGTTTTCTTCATTTTAAGGGGGAAATTTATTGCTTTACGGTGGAATTTCAGTGCTTTCCGGAGGCGTTTTTATTTGGGAAGGGCTTTGGTTTGGGTTCTACGGTGGCAGGTTTTTACCCGCACCACTACCCTTTCCACGGCAGAGGTTGCCCTGGAGTGGCTCCTTTGGAAATTGGAGCCGTGACTGTCAGGTGGCGTTTTGGGTGGTTCGGCGGGGTCTGTTTCAGGCAGGATCTCTTAGGCCGGCTTGTTTCCAGCCAGGTTTATTGCAGGGGGGATGTCGTGGCTAGAGAGGCTGGTAACGTTGGGGCAGTCGCCACGGTGTTGCGGGGGCAGAGCTTGGAGCTACCTATTGGGCGGGCGCGAGATCCTCTTCATTTCCTGGTTGGCAGAGAGAACAGCTCCTGTTCACGGGGGGGGATCGGGGGGCTGTTACTCGGCCATGTGATGCTGGTGCTAGTTCTAGACCAAAGGACCCTGCCAGCCCCAGCTGCCCCCCCCCAGCCAAGCCAGCTGCTGCCAGGTCAAGGGGCAGAGCCGTGGGGCGAGCTGGCTGGCAGAGCCGTGGGGCGAGCTGGGGCCAGAGGAGGTTGATTTTGGCTGCCGCCCTTCCCCTGGGGGCAGAAAATCCCCCTCCAGGAGCAGGTTCCACACCCGGCACCCGATCACAAGTGCACTGAGCTTGCTGTTCTCTGTCTAACCCCACCCGGCAGCTTCTGGATTGGCTTCCAATGTGGAAAAAAGGCCACGGACCCAGCAGCCCCCCCCTGCATTCCCCCCGTCCTGCACCAGGGCCCACTGGCTGTTGCCCATATAGACATGGAGACACACGCAGGCTCAGCTTGGGGCGTGCGGGCCCGGTGTGTCTGCAGCCCCACGGTGCCCGGTGGGGATCCTGGGGGCGGTGTGAGGCTGGGGCAGATTTTGCTGTGAAGGGCTGAGAGTGGCACAGGGGGGAGAGCAGAGATGAGGGGGGTGGGGGCGAGGGGACCAAGCAGCTGGCGTGGGGGGGGGGGGGCGCCGCACGGCGTGGCTGGAATTCAGCCCTGCCCAGCGTGGGGAGGTGGACCAAGGCCCCTCCCTCCTGCAGCCTGGCGAGTCGGGCACCAGCCCGTGATACTGCGCTTCCGGGGACCGTCCAGTGGGACCTCCCGGCCGGTATGTGCCCGGACCCACCCCCTGGGCCCAGGCCTGGAGATGAGTTTCAGGGAGCGAGTAGCCAAGACTTGTCATTTCACACCTGACACCCCATCACAAGTGCACCGAGTTTGCTGTTCTCTGTCTTACCCCACCCAGCAGCTTCTGTATTAGCTTCAAATGTGGAAAAAAGGACACGCACCACAGAGTGTCTCCTCTGGGGGGCAGTGGGTTGGGATTGAGGGGCACCGGCAGCGTGGTGGGGGGGTGCCCAGGCTGGGCTAGCAGGGGCTGCGAGCTGGGATTGAGAGGCCCTGGCAGGGCCGGGGTGGCAGGGGGTGCGGGTCAGGATGGTGATCTGTTTGAGCTCTTTGCCCAGCTTGGTGGGGCTGGGGGGCTGGAGTCCCTGGGGCTCTGATTATGCAAAATGTTCTCTGGGTGGGGGCGCGCAGCCTGACACAGAGCTCCCGATGCTGGTTCTGCTGGGCATTGGGCTAAGAGAGCGTCCCCTAGTGGTGGGAGCTGTCAGAGATGGGGGGTGCTGGGCTCTGGCCCCAGCTCTGGGAGGGTAGCGGGGCCTAGTGGTTAGAGCAGGGGGCCGGGAGCCTGGACTCCTCTCTGTTCCCAGCCCTGGCACCAATCGTGGTGAACCCGTGGGCAAGTCACCCCTGCTCTCTGCCTCAGTTTACCCCAGTCTGGCAGGCGAGAGGGGTTCGTTGCTGTTGGTGAGTGAGTCCTGGAGACGGGCTGACCGTGCCCTGGCGCCGGCGACTGGGCTGTCCGTCTCACCCGGGGGGCAGGTGGGGCAGTGGCCGTTCGAGCTCTTAGGTGGACGATGCGGCGGCAGCTGGTGACTGGGCAGCAGCGGGCGGGTGGGAGCCAGCTGGGGGGGATCGGGACAGAGACCAGCTGGTCATGGGGCTGTCGGCGCCGGGTCCGGGTCGGTAGCCCCTGGTTTTCCTGAAGCTGAAACCGAGGCACGGGGCCCTCTAGCCAATCGGGGGGGACCCGAATTCTGAGCACCCAGCACCCCCATCAGCATTGGACCCCACTGCTCTCCCGGTGTGGGCGGCTGCTGGCTGGTGGCAGGTCGGGAGCAGGATGGGGGAGGCCTGGGCTGGGGGCTGGGCTTGGCCCCCCCACCCGCGCCTGCCACGCGCCGCCTTATTGCTCCACTTGTCAAGGTCGCGACCTCCGACCTCAGCGCCTGAACCGTGTCAGCAGGGCCCCGGGTTAGAGCAACAGCCTGGGGGAAGGGGAGGTGGGGGGGAGATGGGGGCAGTGGAGGGAGACAGACACATTAACCCCTGATGTGCCCTTCCCTGTTCTCATCCCTGCCTCCCTCGCGGCTCCTCCCCCTCCCGACCCCCGTTTTCCCATCTCAGGGGCTTGGCACCCCAGGGCAGCCCATCACAGCAACTCGTGGGCGGCCCGGGGGTGAAAACGGGAGAAAATTGGGGCACAGGATTCCTTCCATGAGCGGGGGAGCTAAGGCAGAGCCTGGGGTGGGGGGGTGGCCAAGATTGGGGCTCCTTTTGCCCAGAGCAGTGCAGCCCCCAGCGGGGATCAGGCCCCGAGGTACCAGGTGCTGCCCCGACCCTCTCCTGGGGTCGCTACCCCAGCGGGGACAGGTGGGACTTTCTGCCAGGAAACGGCTTTGCCAGCCAGAGTTCCCGGGCGCTGGTCACAGCCTGGTTTGCCCTCATGGACCCATAGGCCACACTGGCCTGGGCTTTCGGGAGCTCCCAAGGATTTGCCCCCAGGGTCTCGGGTTTTTGGGGCTGCCCTGGCCCGCGATTGGGGGCTGCATGCTGGCAAATGGCTGCATTCCTGGGGGCAGGTTCAGTCGGTTGTGCCGGATCGCCGCTTTTCAGCGTTTTCCTGCCAGGGGAACCTTTGAAATTCCAGCTTGAGAATGAAATCGGAGCTTGGAAAACGAAGGTTTCTCCCAACCCTGAACCCTGTTTTCCAGCCAGCCCCAGCCTGAGAGTGGGGTCAGCCAGTGAATGGCGGAACGGGGACCCCCAGCCCACCCGGCTCTAACCACTAGCCCCCACTCTGCTCCCAAACCAAGGAGGGAACCCAGGCGTCCAGCTCCCAGCTCCCGACGCCCAGCTCCACGAGGTTGCCCCATGCTCTGTTCAGTCTCTGTCACCCAAGTCCCTGATCCCCGATCCCCGACCACTGAATTATCTCCTCATTACCATCTAATTTCCGGGTGAGGAGACACATGCAGGTTCCCCAGTGATTCGTGGGGTACCAACTGCTGGCCCACGCTGGCGCCTAGCAGTCCCCCCGGGCAGGGAATGGGGCAGGACAGGCTTTGCACACAGAGGGGGACCCCCACCTCCCTGCTGTGGGGTCTGGAGCTTATATACAGGCACAGCCCTCAGTCCATCTGTCTGTCCATCCCCAGACACACTCATCAGTCCTCTCCCCCCGCTCCCCAGGCACTAGGTGGTTTTTCCATCATGGGACACTGATTCCGCAGGTGGGGCAATGAGGCCCAGCACGTTGGGGTAGAACCCAGGAGTCCTGACTCCCAGTCCCCCTCGCTCTAACCATTAGACCTTGCCACCTCTATTACTCCTGCCCCTGTCCCGGACTCCTCCCTTTCCCCAAACCTCCGACTCGACTGGGGGGGACTCACTCTGCGTCCCCTCCCCGAGGCCGAAGGGGAAGGCCTGGTTTGGGGCCCACAGACTTGGAGCTGAGGCCCAGGAGAGTCGTGACTGTGAAATTCTTTCGCCCCATGGCTCGAATTAACCAGATCCCTCCACCTCTGCAGTCACAGAAGCCCCCCAAACCCTCCTGCCCCCTCCCAACCACAACAAGCCCCCCAGAGTCTCCTGTCGACGGGCTTCACTCCTTGTGGTGGGAGTTGAGCCAGGGTGTGGGGCAGGACAGGCTGTGAGCAATGGGGGGATGGGCATGAGAGTTTGGGGGGGTCTCTCCCCCCCATGCCCTACCCCACATAGCAATCAATTCCAGGAGCTCTAGGCTAATGGGGGGGGCCCACTCAGGACATTCAGCTGTGCCAGCCTGCCCCCTCATTAGACCAGAAGTGTAAGCCCCAGCCCAGGGAACCCGAACGCTTGGGTTCCACACCTAGCCAGTGAAGCAACAGGTGCCCTTGGTGCCTCAGTTTCCCCCTGCGTTAGTGGGGAGGCCTGTCCCCACCCCAAGTGCAGTATGGGGGACATGGCACCTTTAAGAGCTGTGGCAGTGGCAGACACACATCTGTCAGTGCTTGGCGTCGGCTGAGGGGCAAAGAGCCCAAGGGGGCTGGCTGAACGTGGGGGTTCTGGGCTGAGCAGGGAAACGGGAGGCTGGGTGGGAGGGGGGTGGTTTTTCTTTAGTTTTTACATGTTGAGTCCTGAGCTGACCCGTCCCCCGGCCACAGAGCTCCTCCCCACGCATGCTGCCCCACACCTCTCTGATCCCCCTGCTAGAATGGGAAACTGAGGCACAGATGTGCTCGGGATCACACAGTGAGCGGGAGCTGGCAAGAGAACCCCCTGCTCTAACCAGTAGGTGCACCCCCACCTGTCCCAGAGCTGGGGAGAGAACCCAGGAGTCCTGTGCTGTTTCTTGGAGGGCGGGGGGGGGCTGGTTTCATTCTAATCATCCTGTACCCTCTGGGCTGCCCCAGCTGGTCTCTTGGGGTGGTGCCCTGTGGGGGAGAAGGGGGTGGGGTGCAGCATGCAGTTTTTGGGGGTGTGGGGGCACCTTGGGGTTCAGATCTGAGCTGGCTGGGAGAGGGGCAGATGGGGGCTCCCTTTCACACAGCCAGAGCCCCTCAAGTCCTGCAGGGCTGGACCGAGTCCCATCCTGCTCCTGCACTGCAGGAGGGGAGGGGGGGCAGCCTCGGGCTGTGTTGGGGAAGGGGGCGTCCTGGCCTCCCCAGAGGACCCTGGCGTCCGGGCTGGGAAGCTCTCTGTGCCGCCCGGGCCCCGCGGGCCCCAATATAAACAATCGGCTCTTTGTTCCTTTGACCCGCTGGCCATGAGCCAGGCAAATTCTTTGCGTATTTCCTCCGTTGAGCTCCCCTAACCGGCCCCTTCGCACCGGCCCCCGCACAGCCGGAGAGCAGCACTCCCACCACCGACCCCCTGCACCTCACCAGCACCCCTAATGCAGGCCTGCCGGCCGGGGAGCCCGGGGACTGAGGGGCCCAGGCAGGGCTGTTGGGCTGAGGCCAGGGCTGGGCAAACAGGCTGTGGGTCAGGAGCTGCCTGTGGAGCCCAGATGAAGGGTGTGTTTGAGCTGGGGAGTGCTCAGTTCTGTGGGGCTGGCGTTGGAGCCCCATGCTCGCAAAGGGGCCCGACCCATGGGGCTGGTTCCTCTGGGTGCAGCCCAGACGTCGTCACAGGCCGGTGTGTTATGCTGGAGCCTAGAGCTTCGGCAGAGGGCGGGTACCTGTCGCTGCACAGCCACGGGGTGAGAGACAGTGCTTGTCCTGAAGGGCTGCCCCAGGGGGAGGGGGGAAACTGAGGCACAGCACCCCTCCCCCAAGGATGCACGGAGACAGCGCCTGACCTAGAACCCAGGAGCTTGGCTCCCAGTGCCCCGGCTCTAACCACTAGACCCCACTTACCTCCTGGCGCTGGAACCCAGGAGCCCTGGCTCCCGGCCCAGTGTCTGAGTTCGTCTCACAAAGCTTGTTAACGGCCATTGGGGAGGGGGGGTTGAATTATGATTTTTTTTAACAATGAGAAAAATAATGTAGCTTAAGTTCCTCCTCCTGGGGTGTGGGGGGAGGGGGGGAGGGGGCACTCGTGGGGGGGTGTTTTATTTGTTTCTGAGTTTAAAAGAAGCAGAAGGACCTCCCCCCCTCCCCCACTGGGCCTGGGCTGCCTCCATCCATGGGGAGTAGGGGCTAAACCCCTTGATAGTGAACAATGACTGTGTTACAGGGAGGGGGCTGGGAGGGAGCCAGGATGCCTGGGTTCCATCCCTGGCTTTGCCATTTACCAGTTCTGCACCTTTGGTGTCTGTTGCCGTGGGAGGCAGTGGTGAGCTGGGTTCCAGTCACTTCGCTGCTCTGTGCCTCAGTTTCCCTAGCTGTAAAACGGTTAAAAACGATGACTTCCTTTGGGAAGTGCTGACAGTTCTCATGAGGAAAAAAACTCAGGTGAGAGCTAGGTGTAGGAAACCAGCACTTCATTGTGCAGGGTGCTGTACATTCTGTATTAGGTGTGTGACAGTAGTGCCTAGGTCCCCGGCTGCAGGGGGCTGTATGTTAGGTATTAGGTACATTATGATAGTGCCTGGGCCCTTGGGTGTAGAGTGCTGTACATTAGATATTAAGTATATTACGGTAGTCCTCAGGACCCTGGGTGCAGGGCGCTGTACATTAGATATTAAGTATATTACGGTAGTCCTCAGGGCCCTTGGGTGCAGGGCACTGTACATTAGATATTAAGTATATTACGGTAGTTCCCAGGACCCCGGGTGCAGGGCGCTGTACATTAGATATTAAGTGTATTACGGTAGTCCCCAGGACCCTGGGTGCAGAGTGCTGTACATTAGATATTAAGTAAATTGCAGTAGTTCCCAGGACCCTGGGTGCAGGGTGCTGTACATTAGATATTAAGTATATTACAGTAGTCCCCAGGACCCTGGGTGCAGGGCGCTGTACATTAGATATTAAGTGTATTACGGTAGTCCCCAGGACCCTGGGTGCAGGGTGCTGTACATTAGATATTAAGTATATTACAGTAGTCCCCAGGACCCCGGGTGCAGGGCGCTGTACAGACAGAGCACAAAGTGCTGTGTCTAACTCCCTCCCTACTCTGTCCCCCAGCAGCTGCAGCCCAACAAGCCATACTCCTTCCCCGTGGCCCCAAGACCCCCTTTTAGTCACTTCACTTGCAGCCCCCTCCAGCTCTTGGCCTGCTCCCTGCCGCTGCCAATGGGATGGGGAGCAGCTGGGTCGGTTTATATGTAAGAGGGGCCTTATGAGAACCAGCCTGAGACCCCCCAAGCTCATTACATGCACTGGGCCCCGGAAAGTCAATCGCTACCTTATTGGGCAAGACTCAAGTCAGCTCCCGGGGTTGGAATGAGCCCGGGGTGGGGGATGGGGTGCCTGACCTGCTCCCCACGTGTGGCTGGACTGCGGCTGTGGCTGAGTTGGGGGGCGGGGGGCAGGGATTGTAATGAGAAAATTGTTTCCAGCCCCGGAGGCTGCGATTGTGGGTTAAAATTACAACCAGCCCCGCGCCGGCATCTGCTCGTAAATCTGGGCCACTCGCCCCCTGCCCGGCAGCAGGAAACACCGCCAGCTGCCGCGGAGCCGTGGAGAGGGGGCAAGGGGAGTGCTGGGGGATTGGGACTCGAGATATGGTGGGGGTGCTGAGCCCCAGCCCCCCCAGGGCCAGCCAGCAAGCAGTGAGGAATCTGCAATGGCTGGGAACGCATGGCTTCCACTCCCCAGAGCCAGCCGCATTCTTGCCACAGCCATGTGCTGGGTTTGACTCTGGCGGAAATATCCCCCTGGGTTGGCCCTGCCCTGGCCCGGCGCCATGCCCAGGAAGTCACGAGCAGATCTATGCAGCTGTCAAAACCAAAGGACATCCCTCCCTCAGAGTGGCTGCAGCTGTGTGGCCCTGGGTCCCCAAGGCAGATGCCCCCGTGTCACCCAGGGGGAAACTGAGGCACAGAGTGGGGAAGAGACTTGTCTCGAGAACTGCAAGAGTTTGTGGCAAGGATGGGAAGGGAGTGCTGGAGTCCTGGCCCCCAGCCCCCTGCTCTAACCACTAAACTCCACTCCCCATCCAGAGGCTGCTGATAAAGCCTTTCCTGGATGACATTTGCCTTTCTAGTGTCTGTTACTGAGACCCTCCAAACTCGTCTCACCCCAGAGCTGCTGAGTGGCCCTAATGGGCCCTGGGCTGGGTCTCGCCATGGGGACTGTGCCCCATTGCATGCTCTGAGCCAGTCAGCGCCCCCGCTGCCCCCAGTGCTATTTGAGAGCCGATGCCACGTAATGGGGAAAGGCTCCATGTCCCATTCCCCTGCCCTAATGGTGGATCTGAGCCAGGGCCCAGAAATGGGCTGGCACCCGAGGCTCCTGTGTCTGTTCATGTTAGCCCCGACCCCTCATGCCCACGAGCCAGTCCTGCCCCTGGAGGTTCCCCTCTGCTCCTCCCTGCTGGCACCTTGCACCCCTGACTCTGGGGCTGGGCTGGTCTCCTTTGAATTGTGATTTTCCTGCGTGGCCATCTGACACCGCTTAGGGAAGGGTCCCACGCCTCAGCCATGTGCTCAGTCCAGGGGCTGGGGACCAGGACTCGTGGGTTCTCCCCCCACTCTGGGAGGGGAGTGAGGTGCAGTGATTAGACCTGGGGGGGCTGGGAGCCAGGATTCTTGGGTTCTCTCCCTGGTGGGAGAGGGGGGGTGCAGTGGTTAGGGCTGGGAGCCAGGCACCCTGGGGCTGATCCGGTGCTCAGCTTATGGCAGGTGGCAGCGGCTTTCTGCAGATTCCCGCCTGGTGTTGGGGTGGAGGAGGAGCACCGTTATTCACTTAATTAAAAGCAATTGGAATTTGCCGCCATCCTGCCAGGCCTGTCATTGGGAGCGTCGGGTCCACTGCTTGGCACCACGTGCTGGGTTCCCAAGAGGGCTGCCCCCCTCCCGCGGAGCCAGCCTGGGCCCAGAACATGGGTGCAGTGTCGGGGAACCACAGATTCCAGCTCCTGCCTCCTAGACAGCCGGACCTGCCCGGCTAAGTACCCTGAGCTCACCCCGCAGGAGCTGAGAAACACCCTGCAGGAGTCGAGGGGACAAGAAACTGTTAATTCTCAACAGGAGAAATGACTCGGTTGGGGAGTGAGTTTGGGGGTTCCTGATCATTCTGATCATAGCAGCTGTTGCAAATTGGCTCAGCTGAACTGTGCTGAAAAATGTCCTGGTTTTTTTGGGGGGGGTGGGGGGGTCGGGTGGGAAGAGAAGGGTTGAAACTGCCAATTTTAGACAACAGGGAGCTAGAAACCATTAATTTTCATAGGGGGGCCTGGAAACTGATAATCTTTTATGCACGGGGAGGCTGGAAACTGCTAATTTTGGATGGGTAGGAGAGAAAGGAGTATGGGGACACTGTTCTCAGGAAGTTGGTTTGAAGATCTACTCCCCATTTCTCTCCCTGCTCTCACCCCCCAACCCCTCCTCTCCCCACTGCGCTCTGTGCATCTGCTTCTCCTGCCTAGGGCCTCCGTCTACCTGAGTCCCACGTGCTTTTTACTGGCTTATAAAAATAACCTTCCTTGCTTGGCTGCCTTCCCGGAGTACTGGAGCTGGCACTCACGAGTCCCCCGCGCCTGGCAGCTCCTCTCCAGGCACTTGTGTGACAGGATCCTGCCTTCACTTCCTGTCCCAAACTGCTGGGCGAGAGGTGGTCGCATCTTGGTGGTGGGTGGAGCCTTGCTTCTCCCGTGGGCGCATAGGGGTGCCGGGGGGGCGGGAGTGAGGACCCAGTCCTTGGCACAGGACAGACTGGACCCAGGCTCCCTGGGAGCCCGTTTCCGTCCAGCCCCTCTGAGTACGGAACAGGGTCTGCGCCCCAGCTCTGCCAACACCCCTCAATCGCGACCCACAGCTCTTGGCTTGAAAGAGCCGAGTCCCAGGCCAGGGCGGCGCAGGCGCTGGGAGATTTCGGCCGGGCGGAGCGAGGGATTCTGGGACGTTTGTTCCTATCTTAATCGAATTAAGCGGGAGACGCTTTGGCAGGACATCGTGTGTCGGGGGCTGGGCCGGCAGCCGGGGTCCCCTGGGAAGCTCTCGGCCAGCTGGTGTGTGGGAACGGGCGGCTGGCCGACACCAGGACCCTTCCATGGCCGGTGGGGAGGCAGATATTCCTTCCCACAGCCCAGCCCCCTACGGGATGGGAACCCCTCCCCAACCCAGCCCAGCTCCATATGGGATGGGAACCCCTCCCCCACCCAGCCCAGCCCCATATCAGATGGGAACCCTCTTCCCCCACCCTGCCCAGCCCCCTACAGGATGGGAACCTCCTTCCCCCACCTTGCCCAGCCCCATATCAGTTGGGAACCCCCTTCCCCCACCCAACCCAGCCCCCTATGGGATGGGAAACCCCCTTCCCTACCCTGCCTAGCCTCCTATTACTTGGGAACCCCCCTCTCCCCACTCCACCCAGCCCCCTATGGGTTGGGAACCCCCTTCCCTACACTGCCCATCCCCCTATGGGACAAGAACCACCCACATCCCTGCCCGGTCCTCCTGCAGTGCAGGATACCCCGTGCCCGACCCCTGTGGGATGGGAACTCTCCCCCCTCCCCATGTCCCCACCGAGCCCCTGCAAGGCCATGGGTAATTCTTCAGCCTCCTGGATGCAGAAATAGAGGGTGCAGGGAGGGGAGTGGGGTGCAGTAGTTAAAATGGGGGGGCTGGGAGTTGAGACCCTGATGAGGGGCTGTATTCCTGGTTTGCCCCTCAGTCCCTGGGTCAGACCCTTTGCAAAGGGCCAGGAATCAGAGATGCAGCCCAGGAATCTGAAGAATTGGGAACAGCCCCTCCCTCCTCCCCCACCAGCCCCACATCGGCCAAACCCAGTGGGGCCAAAAGCCCTTTCCGTTCCCCTTCCCACTAGGCCAGGCAGCCAACCAGGCCGAGTTACCAACCGGGGCAGAATGCGTGGGGCAGACCCCGCTGGGATGGAGGCAGGGAGAGAGTTGGGGGGCGGGCAGTGGGGCGTGGATGGCAAACAGATCTCTTCCCCCCAGCTCCTGGTAGCTTGGTGCCAGCCCCGTACTGCTCGGCAGCCGGCCGTGTTCTGCAGAGGGGAGGTAATGTTTCGCTATCACTGCTG
Organism: Pelusios castaneus; assembly: GCA_007922175.1. Classification (NCBI taxonomy): domain Eukaryota; kingdom Metazoa; phylum Chordata; order Testudines; family Pelomedusidae; genus Pelusios; species Pelusios castaneus. The sequence continues at coordinate 2,226,717 of ML686092.1, forward strand.
GAAGGGGAGTTTCTCCCTCGCTCGGGGCAGGAGGGTGGCTGGGCCGGGCCAGCGCTCATCCCTGGTACCCGGCTCAGCTCTTTGTGTGGGGGCTAGTCGCTGGGTCCAGGCGGGTTCTGCTCCTGGCTGGGCAGGGTCTGCTCTGGCCCGGTTCTGTTCTTGCTGGGTGGCACCACAGGCCCATCTGGGCGGCCCGGAGACTCTGAGCTGGGCTCAGGGCAGAGGAGATAAACCCCCGGGAAGATGAATGGTCATAAGGTGCCAGGCCCCCATCCTGCCCACAGCCTGCCCCCCATGTACTCCCCAAACTGCTGTGCTCAGCCCAGGCCATTGACACCCCGACCCCTGCCCATCTCCCACAGGGTACCCAGTGGAGATGGAGTGGGCAATGACTGTCCTGCCATGTGGGAAAACCATCAATTAAAGAGCCAGGACTCCTGGGTTCTCTCCCCAGCTCAGGAGGGGAGAGGGGCTAATGGTGAGAGCAGGGGAGCTGAGCTGGGAGCCAGGACTCCTGGGTTCTCTCCTCAGCGCTGCCTCTGTCTGCCTGTGTGATATTGGGCTACACCGCCTCTTGCCCTCGTGCCTCAGTTTCCCTAGCTGTGCAGTGGGCCAACGCTGAGTAGACTGTTGTCCAGAGTCCCCGTGACCCAGGAGCAGGGCCTCTGTGGGCAGCACGGGTGATGAGCAGGCTGGGCGCATACGGCACCCCCAGGCCATCCAGCCCGCGTGGAAAGGGTGCTAGTTCAGGCCCCCCTTGGCATGTCCTCTGGTGGAAAGTAGGTCAGCGGCGGGGAGCGCGTGGGCAGGCGCGGGGGCGCGGGCGGGGGCCCCGCAGCGCTAATGTGGAACAGAAGGTCGGGCGCGATCCTGCGGTTACCTCGGATAACCTCGCCAGGCAGACAAAGGGCCTTTCAGAGCAGCTGGCCCAGCCAGTCCCCCCCACCTCCCTCGCAGGCCGGGCCACCACTGAGCCAGCCCCTCCCCGGCTGGTGTCAGCCCTTCCTAGGCCTGGCTGTAACCCGCCCCCGGCCCCTCCAGGCTGCTCCCCGTCAAGGGGATGGTTTCACCAGGGACTTGGCAGAGCCTGAGGGGCTGGAGTTCCCGGCACAAGGGATGGGTTTGATTTCCCCTCTGGCCAGACAGGAGGGGGGACAATGCCTCTGGCAGCCCCACAGCCCCACCTGCAGGGGGGCCCGGACTGGGATAGCAGAGTTGTGGGTTGTGAGTGCGGGGCACAGCAGGTTGGGGGGCGCAGGGCTGGGATAACTGTGGCTGTGGGTCGGGAGTGCGGGGTGCACCAGACTGGGGGGTGCAGGGCTGGGA
>ML686092.1:2234770-2257777 GCA_007922175.1 Pelusios castaneus
GCCCCCCATGTCTGTCTGTCCCAGCACACCCTCTCTGCCCTCTGTCTGTCCATTCCTGTATGCCCCTGTCTAGCCATCCATCCATCCTCTGTCTGTCCGTCCCCACACCCTTGTGTCGTCTGTCCATCCCATGACCTGGCTATCTGCCTCCATCCCTGCCCCCCATGTCTGTCTGTCCCAGCACACCCTCTCTGTCTGTCTCTCCCAGGGGGAGCTCTCGCTCCTGGCCTCCGGCCCCAGCACCCAGCCGGCCCCGGGTGCCCGCGGGACGGCCCCGCCTTGTGCACAGCGTGCGTGGCCCCGGCCCTGCCGGGCGTGGGCACAGCCGTTCCCGGGCGTTGGCGGTTGCCGGGCGTTGGCGGTTGCCGGGCGTTGGCGGTTGCCGGGCAGGCCCCCCGGCAACCCTGTTGCGGCGCCGCCATCTTAGGCCGGCTGGGGCTGGCAGCGCCCGTCTGGCTCCGGCTCTGCCGCTGCCTCTTCCCCTCCGTCAAATGGCTGCAGCAGGCGCAGGCGGCTCGTAAAACCCGGCTGCCAGCGGGCACCGGGCAGTGCCAAGTCTCCCCTTAAAGAGACAGGCGCGCCCTCGGCTCCGCGTGGGGGGGGCACGGCTGCTGCCAGCTGGCAGGGGGTGGGAGGGAGCCCCTCACCCGCACACCTGGCCTGCCAGCCGCCCTCCCTCTCCCCTCCTCCAGTGCCCACCCCTCACGCCCCATGGGTCCCTGAGGGCTGGGGTGCAAAGTCCCGCCCCCCCACCCGGGCTGCCCCCTCGCCCCAAGAAGCCATCCTGGGGGGTGCTGGGCCCCCTCCCATTCCAGCCCCTGCTGTGGGCCTGTTTCTTGCTGCCCCGTGTCCGCTAGGCTCCCAGCCCCAGCTCTGCTGCACCCCACTCCCTGGCAGCGTCCCGCCCCCCTGCCCTGCATGCCGTCCCCAGCCTCCCTCACCCCACAAGCCTGATTTCTGTGGGCATTGGGGGCACCCCCCGGTGGTGGGCGTGTGTAGTGCCCCACGTCCCTCTGGCATGGATGTGCCGGGGGGGCAGCCAGTGCCTTGGCTCCCACAGCAGCTGCCCCCTACCCCCAAGGGCTTGGCTGCTTGGTCACATGCGCCTGAATGGGGCGAGTAAACACACCGGGTTGTTATTGTAGGGTCTGTTAGTGGCACTGGATCTCACATGCTGGCTTATTATTGTAGGGTCTCTCTGGGGCACTGGCCTGGTCCCTGCTTGGCCCAGTTAACGGTTGGGAGGTCTCATTAGCTCCCCCCATTTGCACCCCTCCCACTGTCTCACGGGCAGGCGAGGGGGCCGTGGGGGCCAGGCACCAGCTTGGGGGAGAGGGATGGATGCCTGCGGCCTGGTCAGCCCCCCCTGCCCTCACTTGGGGATGCCCATGGGGACAGGGCAGGGAACCCCTCCGTGACGGAGCCGGCTGTGTGCTTGCAATGCCCACCAAGGGGCATGGGGGGGTCTGTCCTGAGACATAGGGTTTGGGGGCACTCTCTGGCATGCCAGGCGACCTCATGTTCTCCTTCTGGCACCCCGGGCGCCCTGTGCCCTGCTGGGGTCTGGGCCATCCCTGATGGGGGGGCTGAGCGCCCCCTTCTAAGCCCCAAACCTCCTGGCATGCCCCGGGGTTACTTTAACCCCAGCGCTGCCCTCCTTCTCACTGGGGCGTGGGGCAGGGGCCTGGCAGGATGCCAGCCTGGGGCTGGTATGTAGTTCCCTGCAGCGCTGCCCCAAAGGGGGAATGAGCCATGGGTGGGCACCAGGAGCAGGCAGGGACCCACTAGTGCCCGGGATGGGTGAGGAGGGACCAGCCGGGAGTGGGGGGTGCTGAGCAGTCGTGGGATGGGGCTTGGATGGGTGCTGGTGCCCCCTAGAGGAGAAGGACCCTGTGCCCATTTCCCACCCCCTAGAGGGAAGAAGGGGATTGAGGGGGAGCTGCTAGGGCAGGGGGGCAGGTTCTTATGTTCCCCTCCCCCCGGATGTGTGGGGCAGAGCCAGGGGGCAGGGCACTATGCCAGTCAGGTTGGCCAGCCAGTAACTTGCCTTATGTGACCTGAGGGCTGGGTCCAGCTGGCATCTGCCTCTTGGCTTTCTTCCCCCCCCCCCCGCCTGCCCCACGGTGGGGGGGGCCTGCATTCCCAACCCCTAGGGCTCAGCTCAAATTCTGTGTCTGTGAGTTAAAAAAAACCCAAAGTCCGGTGGCACTTTTAAAGACGAACAGATTTATTTATCGCATGAGCTTTCGTGGGAGAAAAGATAAATAAATCCGTTCCGCTTTAAAAGCGCCCCAGGTCTCTTTGTTTTTTGCAATAGACGAACACGGCTCCCCCTCCGGACTGTGTCTGAGTATGCACTCTGCGTGTGGGCGTGTGACGGTCGTGTGCCGTGTGTATTCTGTGCTACGTATCTTGTGTGACATGATTTGAGTGTTGGGTGTGACGTGCATGTTACGTGTCCCGTGTGCATTCCGTGTGTTTGTGTTCGATTGGTGTATTGGCCATGCGTACGTCACAGTCACGCTGCGCACATGCCAAGCCCTGCTTCTGCGTGATGTTGCATGTGGGAGCTGTGGCCATAGCGTGTGGGCCCATTGGTGCATGCCGTGCAGCCCCACAGGTTTTCGAACGTTGCGTGTGAGCTGCATGTTGGTGTCCGTGTGTCATGTGAGCCGTGGAAGTGCGTGTTCTGGGGTGCAGCTCCCATGAGCGTGGCGTCGGTTAGCATGTGTGCTCCTGCCTCCAGTGTGGGTTAGCACGTGTGCTCCCGGCTCCCAGTGTGATTAGTGTGCAGCCTGTTAATGTGCACGCTCCCAAGTGTTGTGTGTGTCATGTGTGTATTGGCTGAGGGGGCTGGGTGCTAGCAAGCACTGTGGGTGATTGTCGCCTGTGTTGGCAGGAATGTTGCACGAGCCACGTGTGTGAGCACGTGTGCACCACGGGCATTTCCTGGGTGGTGTGTGTGTTTGCGTGTTCAATGGGTATCACACGTGTTTGCATGCTTGTGTTGCGTGGCCACTGCATGAATCCAGTTTGTGTTAGTGTGTGCACTCCCTGCTCCTGGCGTGTGTGAGCGTGAACGCTGAGTAAGCCTTGTGCATTCTCCTGCGTGTTCCTTCTAGTGGGAGCACAGCTTGTCCCCGGTCTGGGGGGAGCTGGCCCCTTATTTCTGGGCTGCACAGTCCCCTGGGCACAGTTCATTTCACGGCCATCGGTGCCTGGAAGAAGACCCCCCACTAGCGGTTCTGAGCAGAGGTGGGTCAGGCCTGAGGGGCACCAGCAGAGCTGGAGCTGAGGGAGCTCAGGGGGAGGGGCACTGGTGGAGCAGGGGGGTTGCCCCATGAGAGGGGATGGGGATTGGCACAGCTGTGAACCCCCCACACCCCATGGCACGACCCACATTCCTGCAGCCTTGGCTCATCCGGCAGGATGCCAAAATGATGCACGTGCTGCTTAGACAGGGGCCAAGCGCAGAGTTGCGGCCACCTCTGGGGTGGGGCCTGGAGGCTGTTTATACAGGGACCCCGCGCCCAGCGCGAAGGTGTGACCAGCTGTGACTCAGGCTGGGGGCTGTTGAAACAAGGAGCCCTCACCTGGAGCTGAGCTGCAGCCACCTCTGGGATGTGACAGCTGTGCATGGCAGCTTTACGCATTTGAGGGCTGGTATCCCACAAACCCTCTGCCCGGCTGCCGAGTGTTTCCCGCCGTGCGACGCCGTTTCTCTCAAGCGATTTAGGTTGGGGGGAGGGACTGGAAGACTCTCTCAAGCGGTTCAGGTTTGTTCTCGTGTCTGGCATGGTGTGTTATGGTGGTGCCTGGGCATTCAGACCTCATTGCGCTAGGTGCTGTACATTATTAGGTGAATCACAAAGAGATGATCAGGCAGGGGGCAGGAATGGCTTTGATCACGCAGCCATCATGGGATGTGTGGAGGGCAGCTCAGAGCCGGCAAAGGAGCACTCCATGGCCAGAGAGGAGGGGGCGCCGTGGGTCCTCTGCCCTCCCGCTTTCCGGGGCCATTGGCTGGGCTGTGGGGGCAGGGGAAAGAACCCAGGAGTCCTGTCCCCCCTGCTCTAACCACTAGGCACTGCTTCCTGCCCTCAACCCAGCTCCAAAGCCAGGAGCCACCCCACACCGGTGTCCCTCGCCGGTCCCCCTCCGTCAGCCCTCAGCCGCTGCCAGCCGCCAGCACTAAGATGGCTGCCAAGAGTTAAAATGGCTGCCAGCAGGCGCAGGGAGGGGGCCTGAGGCGGCTTTGGGGGGGCCAGGAGGGAGATGCACCCCGAGCCGGGGTGGGTGGGGGTGCTCCTGGCTGGCGCTGGAGGGGGCAGAGTGTGGGCTGCAGCCGCAGGTGCTGGGGGCGGCCAAGGCCGGTTAACTCTTTGGAGGCCTCAGGCTCGGAGGAGCCTGGCCAGCGGCACCGTGGATGGAGCCGGGGACCCCGAGGCCTCTGGAGTGCTCGGCTGAGTCCTGTGCCGGGCACCAGCCACGGGGCTGTGACGCCACCCTGCCACCGAGGGGCTGCTGGCACCGCCAGCGCGTGGGGGGTAGTGCAGTGTGTGGCCCAGGCTGCAGGGGAGGAGAATCGCTGGGGGGGGCACAAAGGGGGCCTTGGTGCAAATAAACCCTCCGTAAAGGCAGAGAAGGCGCTGGCAGGAGTTGGCCAATTTCATCCCCCCCACCCCACAGCTTCCCTGTGCCGAGTCGCCTGCCCCAGCCCCCCATCTCTGCACACTGCCATCCATTGCCCCCCAGCACAAGCACTGCTCGGCCAGGCCCCCCAGGCCCCGATGGATGTGTCGGAGCCACTCCCTGGTATGGGGTGCGGTGCCTCGCAGCTGGCTCTGACCGGCTTGGCTCCCCCTGGCAGGGCAGCAGGCAGGCATTTCGTCGGTGCCCCCCACATGCCCACGAACCAGGCCTGCCTGCTCTGGGGGGGCAGCTGCCCCTGCACTAGGGGTGCAGGCCGGGAGCCCGGGGGACGGGCACTGAGCAGCCAGGGACCGGTGGGATTTTCGGGGCGTCTCTCCAGTCACCGGGGTGCCCTGGCTCTGCACTGTGCCCGGCTGGGCCCACACCCCAGGGGTGGGGCGGGGGTGAATGGAAAGCGGGTGGACCAGGAAGGGCTGGGGACGAGAAGGGCAGACAATGGTGCCAGTCCGGGGGGGTGGAGAGAAGACCAAGAGGACAGGGCCGTGGCCCTCACAGGCGTTCCTGGCAGATACTTCCGAAGATCAGCTGGGGGGAGCCTATGGGGGGGGAGCCCGTGGGTGTGCACCAAGGCCGGGCTGGTGCCCCTGGGGTGGGTCTGGGTTTGTTGCTATTATTTCTGTTATAGTAACAACACAAATGACGGCCTGGCTCAGGGCCCCCCATACCAGGTGCCTCCCGGCCCTCGGGCCAGATCGGGGTCCCCCCGTACCAGGTGCTGCCCGGCCCTCGGGCCAGATCAGGGTCCCCCCGTACCAGGTGCTGCCCGGCCCTCGGGCCAGATCAGGGCCCCCCATACCAGGTGCTGCCCGGCCCTCGGGCCAGATCGGGGTCCCCCCGTACCAGGTGCTGACGTCGCTGTGTTTCTGTTACAGAATCCGGACAATCAGAGAGTTCAAACCAGCAAGGAGATGTGGACATCAAACCACTGCCCAATGGTGAGATGCCCACGGCCCCTCTCCACCCTCACAGGCCCCCCACAGCCTTTTCCCACCCCATCAAACCGCTGCCCAATGATGACCCCCACGGCCCCTCGCCCCATCAAATCGCCGCCCAATGATGAGACCCCCCCGTGTCCCCATTGCTCTGCCCCCACCAAGCCACTGAGCACTAGTGAGCCCCCTTCCCTTCTCTGCCGCATCCTCCCACCAAACTGCTGCCCACTGGTGAGAGAACACCCCACAGCCCCTGTTACCCCCATATTCCTTGCCCTGCTTCCCTGCCCAGGCTTTGAGGGGCACAGCAGAGTTGCAGGGGGCCGGGGCCAGGCTAGCAGGGGGCTGCGATTTAGGATTGAGGAGCACTGGCAGAGGCCAGCTTTGCCTGTTCCCCAGTTGCTGCCCCACGGCTCGGCCTACCCCACTGACTCTGTCTCCTCCCTCCCTTCCAGGGCATTTGACTTTCCAGGACTGTTTTGTGACGTCGGGCGTCTGGAACGTGACGGAGTTGGTCCGAGTGTCCCAGAGTGAGTGGGGCCTGGAGGGGAGGGGGCAGAACTGCAGGGGGCTGCTTAGAGCCCCAGGGGATCCTTTCCCCTCCTCAAGGGCTGAGCCCTTCGTACTATCTTGGGGGTGGGTGCTGGGGGCCGGCCAGGTACGAGACTTCAGCAGCATCGTTGTTCCCCACTCTCTCAGTCTTGCTTCCTCCTGCTCCATCATTGTTTGCCCCCCATCCTGTGCCCCCCGAGAGCCTCCTTCCCAAGCAGCTCCAGAGCCTGGTGGGGACAACAGCTGCCCTGCACCTCCACAGATTGGCTGCAGAGCTAAGCCCGCAGCAGGAAGGCGGGAGGGCAGCTGCTAGCGTGGGGGGTTCAGCCAGGCGACGCAGAGGAAGACCCCCATGGCCACGCACCAGCTGGGCTCCGTGTCTGTCCCCTCCACCCGACCTGGGGAATAAGCCAAGGCCGCGTCAGTTGTCAGCAGGCTGGGTGAAGGCCAAGGCACCATCCGGCCGAGCAGAATCGCCCCTCCACTGGCAAAGGGAAACATTTCTAGACCCTGCGGTTGGGAAGAAAAGCTTGAAAACGGGACCTGGGCGCAACCAATGCTGCCTGAGTGTGCCGAGAGCCTGAGCCTGTAGCTCTGACGGGGGCAGGGCCATGGGCAGGCCACATGGGGGACACACCTCGGCCCCGATGGTCACGTGCGTGTGGTGCAATGCCCTGCCTAGGGTGCCTGTGCCCAGCAACTGGTCCACACACAGGGCAGCGCCCCACTGCCAGCTGTAGGGCGGAGGCCTGCATGCCCGGTGCTGCCCCTCACTCGCCGTCTCTCCTCCCCCAGCTCCCGTGGCCACGGCGTCGGGTCCCAACTTCTCCCTGGCGGATCTGGAGAGCCCCAGTTACTACAACATCAACCAGGTGACGCTGGGCCGGCGGTCGATAACGTCGCCTCCTTCCACCAGGTATGGCCCGGCCTGCCTGGCTGGGGGCTCCCTTCCCTCTGCCCGATCAGCCCTCCCCTCTCCGTACCCATGACGCGGGCTTCCCTGAGACCCGACAAACTCATTTCACACACAGGCTGCCGAATGGCTCCATGGTTAGATGGGCGCTGGTGGCCTGCCCCACCCTGGGGCTCATTGGGGCCGACGCGCCCTAGAAGGGAAATGCCCTGGGTCCCATCCCTCCCTCCCTGCTCAGCGTACCCCCCCAACCTCTCCCCCCATCCCCCAGCTCCACCAAGCGCCCCAAGTCGCTAGATGACAGTGAGATGGAGAGCCCCGTGGATGACGTCTTCTATCCCGGGACAGGGCGCTCGCCCGCTGCCGGCAGCAGCCAAGCCAGTGGCTGGCCCAACGACGTGGACGCAGGTACAGGGAACAGGGACTCGGCAGGCGGGGAGGGTGGGGGCTCATCACATTGTGCACCCCTCATCGTACAGCAGCAGGGGTCAGCCTGCGAAAATCCCCACTGCTCCCTGATCTGTATGGGTACCACAGGCACCCCAGGGCTGTGCCGGCAGGCTGAGTGTAGGGAGTGGGCAGGCGAGCTGTTGAGCCATGGCAGGATGTGGGGCTGGGGGGCTGAGTCTCCGCCCTCACCAGGGCAGTAGAGTCGGTCACACCAACAGGCGGTGGGTCGGGCGTGAGGGGCAGGGCTGGATTGGCTCCTTTGTCAACGTCACAAGCCCCCAGAGTGTCCCCAGTGCAACCCTTTTCCGGAGGTAGGGGGTGAGCAGTGGGGCTGTCTGGAGCTGCTCTCTCTGTCTATCTGTATGCCCGTCTGTCACCCTGCCATCTGTCTGTCTGTCTCTCTCCCCCTACTCACCCCCTGCCTTCTCAGTTCTGAACAATTCAGGGTCCCCTGGTATAAGCAGTGAAAAATCCTCTCTAAGGCGGGGGAGTGGGGCCTAGTGGTTAGAGCAGGGGGCTGGGAGCCAGGACTCCTGGGTTCTATTCCTGGGTTTGGGAGGGTAGTGGTGTCGAGTGGTTAGAGCAGGGGGGCTGGTACCTCTGAGACCTCACTGAGCCCATGCCCCTGCCTGCCTCAGTTTCCCCATCTGTGATTGGACCTCATTACTTTGATTTCCATTCTGTCCATGCCCAGTGTCTGTCATTGGAGTCGAGGGTCGGGGGTGTCGTGCTGGGCACTGGGAGCCCCCGGTGAGAACCCCCATGTCCCTCTAGGGCTGTAGCAGGCTTGGCCTGGGGCTTTGAGACCTGCGGATAGCAGACACTGCCGAGTCTGTTCACGGCGCTGAGACACTGGCTGTCTGGGTGAGCTCGCCCCGTCCAAGCAGGCAGCAGATGGGTCAGTCTCCTTGTCGTACAGATGAGGAAACTGAGGCAGAAACTGTGAGAGAGCCAGGATCCAAACCCAGATCTCCTGGCCTATCTGTGGGGGTGGGGACAGGCACCTGCTAATGTGTGGGGTGGGGGCAGAGCCTGACTCTATAATCCCTTGAGGCCAGTGCCCCCTGTGGGGCCCTCAGGTTATTACTCTGGGGGTGCTGGCCCTGGGGTCTGAGTGCCCCTCGCCGGGCATCACCCCCTCCTGCTCCCAAAGGAGCGTCACCATTGTACCAGCAGCAAGCTGGCAAAGGGGGCAGGGTCTGGGGCTGTCTGTGGGGTGAGTGCTAACAGCTTTGTGCCCTGAAGGGCGTAGCCAACACCGAGGGCCTGTGGCCCCCCTCTGTTCCCTGACCCCAGGTGCACCAGACCATCCCTCGATACGTCCCCACCCATTCTCCCCACCCCACTGGTTGACCCAGAGCCAGCAGCCCTGCCTGGCCTTGGGAAAGGGGGTTGTGTCCCCCGCCCCGTGTTTGGTTTCTTCCCGACAAATTGCCCGTTCAGCGGCACAGCTGGTGGGACCTGGCAGCCGTCTGACGGGGGCAGGTGTTCACAGCTGGCTGGCGGCTCTCCCCCACCCCCGTGATCAGGTGTCTGGCAGCTGGCAGGAGATTGAAGGCTCCGGCAGGGCTGCGTGTTCTGCCTTGGCGCCCAGAGGCCCCCACGGGCGGACACGAGGGGCAGGAACCAGCCAGGTGCTGCCTGGCGTGCGGGAGATGCGCAGTGCAGTGTGCCCAGCGGGGCGTGCGGCCCTCGCTGGTGTTAACACGCCCACCTCGCCCTCTCAGGATAAAACTGCTGGTGCAGTGGGGGCAGGGGAACCCCCCACTTGGCACCCTCCTATTGATATGCCTGGATCCTGAGACCCCTAGAGGGGAAGGGAAAGGCCCCATGCGCCATCCTCCACCCCTGGAGCCAGCCAGGCCCTGCCCAGGAGCCAGCGTCCCCTAGAGGAGAAAAGCCCCAGGCCCTATTATCTGGCGCAGCCGCTTCCTCCCCGAGCTAGCCAGATTGTAGCTGTGCCCCTTCGTAATTTCTACGGCGCAATTCAGTACAATCACTCTCTATTTGCACTCAGCACAATGAGATGCAGCCACCTCTGGGTGGGGCTTGGGGCAGGGCTGTTTATACAGGGACCCTCACCTGGTGCTGAGATGCAGCCACCTCTGGGGTGGGGCATGGGGGCCCATGATGCTGTAGTAATCAGTGGGGTGTTGGGTAGGAGACTACTCTAACGTTCCCTTGGCACATTTGGGGCATGGCCGGTGCCTTCTGGTCCCTCCCCACCATGTGCATAAGGCTGTCCCCGGTGCTCCTGGCCTGGTATCTGGGACCCCTCAAAGGGTTTCTCCCTCTGTTCTTGGGCTGGGACCCTGCTCTGCCCCCACCCCACTGTGCTCAGTGACCCCTTGGTCAAAACCCAGGGCCCCATATGCCTAGGCCACCTGCCAGCTGCTCCGACTGCTCAGACGGTTTGAGGGGGTCTGTGGGGGTCCCCTTCAGGGCCCAAAGTACCCCGATGCTGAGCCCTGAGATCGGTGGGAGCCCCACTGCAGATCAGGCCTCAGGGGGCTGACGCGTGCCCTGAGCAGGTGGGACATGCTCGTCGGATGGGGTGCCTGGACTGGGCCAGGCTTGGGGGATCCATGCAGGAACTGCTAGTCAGTGTCATTACCACCCAGCTTGCTGGGCTTGGTGTGGTTCCTAAATCTCCAGCTGCCGGAATCCCGTGAAAGCAGGAGGATTGTGGCTCATGAACATGAAAGTTGATTCCAGCCCTCAGACCCCAAGAAGCAAATCTGCAGCAGCGAAGGATTCAGGCTTTGAAATGACCCTCAGGCTTTTGTAGCCAGCCTTGGACTCCTAAAGCTGATGGTGGAACTGCCAGAGCCCGGCCTGTGGTGTTTGGCCACCCTGGGCCAGAGAGAGAGACGGGAGTTAGCAGGCAAAATCCTGCAGCAGGGTCGCCAGGGATAGGCAGGGCAGGGACGCTGGGGCAGGCAGGGACCCTGGGAAAGGCAGGGCAGGGGTAGGGGGCCCTGACTGAGCAGGGAGTGAGTCGAGCAGGACTAACTAACCCATCTTTCCGCCTGTTAAACCATGCCCTCTCTCGCTGATTCCTTGCCAGGACCGGCTTCCCTAAAGAAGTCAGGGAAGCTGGATTTCTGCAGCGCCCTCTCCACCCACACCACCTCCCCAAGAATGGCTTTCAGCCACCATCCGCTGCCGGTCCTTGCAGGAGTCAGACCAGGTGAGAACCATAGACATTATCCCTGGGGGGTGGAGTGAACCCCTCCCTCCAAGCCACAGTGGTTCTGGCCACGGGTCTCTCTTGCTCTTTCTCTCTCTGTCTCTGTCTTTCCTCTGTCGAGGCAGCTAAAGGGTTAAGGATGCAGGTGACTTTGAGGGGAAGGGGCAGATTTTGTGCTGCATTAGGCAGAACCTGAGCAGCGGTCATTGGAGTGACTTCAGAATAGCTGGGATCTCGGTGGAGTTAATCCAGAGTGACTCCGGAATAGCCAGGATTTCAGCAGCTCTGGATGTGCCTGGATTTTGGTAGTGGCTCCGGAATGGCTTCAAGGTAGCCAGGGTTCAGAAGATTTGGATTGGCCAGGTTTTCAGTGGAGTGACTTCAGAATAGCTGGGATCTCGGTGGAGTTAATCCAGAGTGACTCTGGAATAGCCAGGATTTCAGCAGGTCTGGATGAGCCAGGATTTTGGTGGAGTGACTCCGGCGCTGCTGAGATCAGAAGCTAGCCTGCTGCCTGTAACTCAGGGGCCCCCTTCTCTCGTGGGGAGCTAATGCAGCCCTGGTTCTGGGTCCTGCAGCCTTGCAGCCTGGGCCACTTGGGTCCCAACTGTAGGGCTGTCCCAGGCCAGGCCCCTGTTGGACAGGGAGATCCCGAGCAGGAGGGGAAGCCAGCCTGAGACCTAACCAGCCACGTGCAGGCTGGGTCCAGCAATGTCACAATAGGACATTCCCAGCAGCCAATTCTCCATGGGTCAGGGCTCCTACCGCGTCCCCCAACCCCAACACGTCTCAGAGTAGGAAATGCTTCTCTTGGGTCAGGGCTGTGGGCTGTGGGGGCAGAGCCAGGCTAGCAGGGGCTGCGGGTTGGGACTGGAGGCTCCAGCAGGGCAGGTGTGTGTCACGGCTGCCCAGCCCTTCCAGTGGGTTTGCTCGGCGTCCCACGGGACATCTGGCAGCTCCTGGGGGAGAGGTCACGCAGGCTGTGCCTGGGGTACTGGGGAGACATGGGAGCGGGGGGTGACTGGAGTTGGGGGGTTGCAAAGGGGGCAGGGAATGAATGTGGGGGGTGGGGGTGGAACCGTGATGGGAGTGTAACTGGGGGTCAGAGGTGGGGGCCTGGGGGGCGGTGGGGGTGACAGAGGGTGGAGCCGTTTAACACGGCATCTCTGCCTCTCAAAGGACTGAGCACAACTCAGTCTCTGGGGCTTGCCTCCCGCACCCTCGGCTGACGTGATCCCCAGGTGGGGAACAAGAGGCCCGCGGTGGAGGAAGCCTGGCCCATTGGGAGTGGCAGCCCTGGTCCCTCGTGCCAAGCCGCTTGCCAGCCCCCCAAGTCTCATAGTGGCGACAATGCCTGTGTGGCACCCGCTGGCTGCTCTGTGGGGGCCCCAGGGGAGTTGCTGGGAGTGGAGCTGTGGGGAGTGACACCCCCGGCCCTGCCTCTGCCCATGCAATGGGACTGGAAAAGGGGAGAGAGTGGTGGGGGGCAGGGAGGAATGGAGGCTGGACGATGGGGTGGGGAGAGGGCACGCGGTGGCTATTACGAGCAGATCCCTGACCCCCCCGTTTCCCCTTCTCTCTCCCCCCCAGGAAGCCCCCGGGCGACGGCCTCGGCCCTGCATTTCCCATCGACCTCCATCATCCAGCAGTCCAGCCCCTACTTCACCCACCCGACCATCCGCTACCACCACCACCATGGCCAGGACTCGCTCAAGGAATTTGTGCAGTTTGTCTGCTCTGACGGGTCGGGCCAGGGCGCCGGGCAGGTGAGCCCCCGGACAGGCCCCTCTGGATGCTGCCCGGGGTGGGGGAGCACAGGCCAGTGAGCAAGGCCCCCCCCCACGGCTTTCTTCTTTCTCTCTGTCTCTCTCTCTCTCTCTGTCTTGGGGGGCAGGTGACAGGCAAAGGGGGGGCTGGGGGCACCCTGCCCAGGGCTGCACAGGATTGGGATTGTGGGGGCAGCGGAGGAGGAAGGTGGGGCATTTGAAGTGATCGACCTGAGGGGCGAAGGGCCACGTCAAAGGCTCTGGGAGGTGGTGGTCAGCAGAGACTAGAAGGGTCCACATACCAAAGCTGGGGGTTCCAGAGCAGGGAGGGGGCAGCCTAGAACTGGCGTTGGTCAGGAACGTGAGGCGTTCTAGAAGTTAAAGTGCTGCAGGAGTTCTAGGGGGCGTGGCCTCAGATCATGTCCCAGGAGGTGTGGCCTCAGAAGCAGGTCCTGGGGGCGTGGCCTCTTAGAGCAGGTCCTGGGGGCGTGGCCTTTTAGAGCAGGTCCTGGGGGCGTGGCCTCTTACAGCAGGTCCTGGGGGCGTGGCCTCTCAGCATTCCAGCATTTGTCACCGAGGGCTTTCTGCACCAAATCCAGATGGCCAGAGTAACATGTTGGCATGGAGACTGCTCCTCAGGCTGGCTGGCGCGGGATGGGGCTATGCTGGGCATGGCCTCGGGACCCCAGGAGCACAGGGGCCAGGGCACTTGGAGAGCAGTGCCTGGGAGAAAATTCACTCTGCCCTGTGCGAGCGGCTAGTGCCCCTTGGAACGGCCCTGGGTGCCTCCCCGGAGCCGTGCTCTCGGCCCATGAATGCCTCCTGCCAGCTGGGGGCCACCTGCACCCGTTGCCTGGGCTCTGGCCACATGCGGCTCTGAAGCCCTGGGCACCCGCCCGCCTGGAGCACCGTACCCAGAGGAGACATGCACCCACCAATCACCACCGCTGCGGACAATTGGCTCACGCCACATGCTCGGGGAGAAGCCATGGCCAGATGGAGCTGGGGCTGGGCACATCACCGGCCAGTGAAGACACGTCTCCACCCCACTCCTGGGCTCTCTCTCCTGCGGGCCCGCCCTGGGCCAGCCTTCACAGATGGTGCGCCTATCCACGTCTCCCCTCCCTCCTTCCTGGGCGCACCGTGGACCTTCCCTCGCCAGCGCCGGAGCCCCCGAAGATGGGGCGCAGACCAGACAGATTGTGCACACCAGGCAGCATTTCCCCGGCTGTCACATGGAGAGGAGATGCCATCATCACCGCCCGGCAGGCCAAGGGAGCAACCAACGCAGCAAGAGCCCCACGTGGGCCCAGCCCCAAGTGCCAAGGCGATCTGGCAGAGGGCAAGCAGTTGGAGGGTGTGAAGGGGGCAGCGGGCAGGGCTTAGGCAGGATGTGGGGGGCCAGTCCAGTGATGGACAGACAGACACACACCTCCCACCCTTTGTTTTTTAAAAAAACAGTCAATTTTTTTCATTAAAAAAAGGATTTTTTGGAGACAGTAAAACAGTAAAACACCCAATCAAAGCAGCCCGGTGCCCCGCCCCAAGCCGCCGGCCGGTACTGCATCTTTACCGTCGCCTGTCTCGGCTCGCCGTTCATGCATCCTTGTATTTATGTTGTTCGCAGCCTAACGCTAGCGGCCAGGGCAAAGTCACGGGCTCATTTTTGCTGCCGCCGCCCCCACCTGTGGCCAGACCTGTGCCCCTTCCAATGCCAGACCCAAAATCCACCAGCACTAACCCAGAGGGCGGAGCGCCGACACCTACGTCACCCTGTAAGTGGACGCCCGACAGCGACGACGCAACCCCAAGGCAACCCACCCCCGCCTGGTCCTCGCCCATGGAGCTGCCAGCCAGGCGCCCGGCAGCGGGGCAGGGAAAGAGGGATGGGGGAGAAGAGTGGAAAGCCTAGATACCCATGGAGAGGGAGGGTGGAGGATGGCTGGAGAGACAGATGGAATGATGGAGGTTTGTGTGGGGTGGATGGAGGGATGGGAGTGGATGGATGGATGGATAAAGGGGTGGATGGATGCATGGATGGACAGACGGATGGATGGACAGATGCATGGGTAGAAGAGTGAGGCATAGCTGGAGAGACAGATAGGTGGGTTGATAGAGGGCAGGTGGGGGCAGGCAGATAAGGGGGTAGCCACAGGGTGTGGAGGGGACAGGAGGGGGTAGCTGGAGTGGATAGATGTGGAGGGGGGAGAGCTGGAGGAGAAGCAGGGGTTAGGTGGAGGTAGCCAGAGGGCGAGTAGATAGATGGATAGAGGGCGGGTAAGGGGGTTGCTGGCGGGGAAACAGACAGGTGAGTAGGTGAGGGCATCAGCAGAAGGCGGAGGGCAGGAGACAGGCGGGGGCAGCCGTGGGGTAGCCGGGCGCCAGCTGGCCCGGGCGGGCAGGGTCTCATGCCATCATTGAGTCTTGTGCGTTCTCGTGTGCTCCGCCCCACCTCGCTGTGCCATCCCATGCCATCCAGCGCCAAAGATGCAGTAGCCGCCGGCTCGGCTCGGCCGCCTCTCGGCTTCTTTGTTTTGTTCTGTTTTATTATTATTTTGTCGGTTGCCCTGGCAACTCTCAGGGGCGGGGCCAAACCAAAGGAAAGAAAAATCCCCATAACCCTCCCCCAAGACGGACAGTGCCAGGAGTTTGTGGGGAGGGCGGGGACGGGGCTCAGCAGGTGTCGGCCGTCCCCCCAGCTCAGCGCAGAGCAGGCAACCTTTGCCAGGACTCCTGGGGAGGAAGGGAAGGGAATGGGGTCTAGTGGCTAGAGCAGGGGGCGGGACTGGGAGTCAGGACTCCTGGGCCCTTCCCAGGCAGCGCCAGGTGTGTGTGTGGGGGGGGCGGGTGGCATCTCTTCCATTTTCCTTTGTCTTTCTTTCTTTCCTTCTTTCTTTCTTTTTTGGACTCTCTCCATCCGTCCCCATGACACCCCCCCTCCGTTTGCATTCTCCATTCAGCCTGGGGGGGGTTGCTGGGAGGTGGGCGGGGACGGGGCTCCAATGTCAGCCCAGCGTGTGCCCACTGTGGCTGCGCCTGCTCCTGTGGGGCAGGGTGGGTGCCTGGGCGGAGAACAGGTAAGGAGGAAGCCGAGATTTGTGGGGTGCGGGGAGGGATTTGTGCTACTCCCGACGCTTCCCCCTGCCAGCCGGGCTCTACTCCCCACAGCCTCTGCCCCCTCCCCCAGCCTCTGCCCCCTCAGGATCCCAGCCCTCCAGAGACCTGGGTCAGCCCAACCCTCAGCACCGAGTGCCAGGGCCCTGAGCTCACGAATTTCTGGCAGGGGCACCGATCACGCTCCCCCCATTACATCTGGCCATACCGCCAGCTCCACACACACAGGCATCTGCTAGGCCAGGAATGCCGGGGGGGTGACTGAGTCCTGGGGCAGCTGCTTACCACATGGCCCAGGCCCCCCAAGGGGAACACTAAGTGGGGCAAAGCATGGGGGCCCCCAGAGAGTCCCCCAGACACACAGCTCTGTCAGTGCCCCTCACTCCCCCCTGGCAGCCCTGATTTGGCCCATCTCCTGGGGGATCATGAAGATCACCCACTCTTAGGGGGGTGCTTGAGGTGGGCAGAGAATTATTTTGGGGAATGTATACTACTAGCCGCCTTGTGCCTCTATCCTGTGCTCCATCTGGGCAAAGGGCACCTCTCCACCATCCCCCTCCCCACAATCACTGCCCCCAGCCTGGTGACACCCCAACGCTCTCCCTCTCCTGCCCCCCGTTCCCTAACGCCCTCCCCTCTCTCCCCCCAGCATTCGCAGCGCCAGGCTCCTCCACTGCCAACCGGTTTGTCGGCATCGGACCCCGGGACGGCAACTTTCTAAACATCCCCCAGCAGTCTCAGGTAGGGGGGGCGTGATGCTGCGGGGAAGAGGAGGGGGGTTACCCAGTGGGGCGGGGCATTGGCCGTGCCCATCCTGCATGGTGCAGGGGCAGGAAACCTGGAGTGGTCAGAGCGGGGGGCTGGAAGCCTGGACTTCTGGGTTCTGTCCTCGGTCAGGGAGGGGGGTTCGTGATCAGAGCTGGGGGGGAAAGGAACCCACTGTTTACACTGGTTTAAACCTGCCTGTGACCTGGGGCTCTGCCAATCTGACCCCAAACCTGGCAATTGATCAGTGAGACCCTGAGCCCATGGGCATGACCTCCTGGGCAGATGCCCAGGACAGAAGTTGCTGTAGGAGCCCAGAGCCCTCTCCAGATGGTCCTGGCACAGGCTGGTGGGGGGTTGTTGTGTGCCTGCTATCATCGGCTCAGCACCCTCATTCCCCAGAGGAAGCTGGGGCATCAAACCAGTTCCGTTTTTGTCCCCATGGCCCCACTTGGGAGGCTGGCTCTGCGATGGGGGAGAATCAGATAAACCTTCTTCTCTGCCCGCACTGATGGCCCCTAACTTAACGAAGGCCTGAGTTATCCCTCGGGTGCGCTTCTAGAGAGCGAGAAGATATCCCTCTGGCTAGGCCCCTGTTCTGGCTCTGGGAGGCAAGGGGGGGTCTAGTGATCAGAGCCAGGGTGGTGACTGGGAGCCAAGACTCCTGGGTTCTATTCGCTGTGCCCCATCAGCATGGGAGACCCTACCCCACATGGGAGGGCTTTGCTGAGCCCCCCTCCTGCCCCCCGGCCTCTGCACTTGGGCCTCGGCGAGTTAATGGGAGAATGGGCCAATAAATCCTCGGTTGAGGAGGTGACCCCCAGCCCCAAGGCTGGCCCACTGTCTTCGGGGGTCACTGCCGGGGGCTTGTCAAACTGGGGGGTGACGAGGCAGGTGCTGTGAGGTCTGATGGGGTTCCCCTTTCCCCCTGCTCTGTGGGGCCCCTCAGTCCCGACCTGCAGCTCCAGCTAGTTCTGGCCAGTTGTGGGATTGAGCAGTAAAATTGCTGTGGGGCTGGAGCAGGGGGGCTCGCCAAGGCCCCCACTCCTGAGGCCTGAGTTGCTCCAGGAGTGGGGCAGGTGGGGGCTGAGGGGAGGGAGCTGCGAGACGAGGCAATGGGCTCCTCCCCCAGGTGAAGGGGAGCCCCCCAAGCTGATTCCCAGCAGCCCTGTTGTTTCTGGGGAATTAATCCCTCCCCACTTGTTAGCAGTCCCAGCCAGACAGGGACCAGGGGCTGCGTTAATGGGGCTGACCAGTGGAGTCGTTAATGTCCCCAGTGGAAAAATTACACGTGGGGCCGGGGGGGGGGGCAATAGAGATACAGGCCCCTCCCCCTTCCCTTGTCCCCTCCCAGACTGCCCCTCCTCTCTCCTCACCCCTCCCCACTGCCCACTTCCCGGCCGTTCCCCTCTCCCCAGGCTTCCCCGCCCTGAGGTCTGGCTGCAGGATTTGGCTCTTTTCCCTTCTTCCCAAACTTTCCTGAAGTGTGGGGGGAGGGGGGGCAGGAGCTCCGCCCCCATCCCGTAACCAGAGTCACGTCTGACCCGTCTGGTTTCCCTGAGCAACCAGACATGATGTCACACCCTGGTGAACTTGGACTTGGGGGGTGGCTTAGGGAAACAAAGGGCCTGGCAAGAGGCACAGGCGAGGTGTGTGTGTGGGGGGGGGCCTCAGCCTGCCCCACATCCAGGCCCATACCAGTTCCCTGGCTCAGCCCACCTCCATCCCAGCAGTCTCCCAGTGCCCCTGGCTGTAGCTCTCCCTCTTCCATCAGTCTGTTCATCCACGTTCCCCCCTTTGCCCTCCTCCCTCCCTGTGATTTCCCCATTTCTACTCTCCCCCGGCCCAGGGGTATGGGGGAAACTGGAAGGGTCTGACCCCATTGTGGGGGAGGTCTTTGCTGGGCCACAGCCCATCCCTGAATTGGGGGTCCCTGTGCCTCTGGTTACAGCTGGGGGGGCTGTTTCCATAGTAACCAGTGACTTTCCATCATCCTTTGCCATAGCAGATGGAGGGAGGACAAATGGGGGGGCAGGGATGTGGGGGGAATTCCTGCCAGCCTCCCCCCCCCACGTGGCCGCCAAATGGGGCCACAGCACCATGGCCACTGGCCCTACTATGGCCCTGCCATGGCAGGAGGGATCCCCCCCCATGTCTGTGGAGATGTGACCCCACCCTGGACAGGGGAGAAGGCGCCATAGAGCCAGCTGGGGAGCCTCGCCTTGCCCCAATGCGGGGCCAGGACTTCCTGGAACCACGACCTGCAGCCACTGGGTGCTTCCAGGAGGGGGTGCCCCCAGCACCCCTCATGGCCCTCACCCAGGGAGACTGAGGGCTGGCGGGCCTCAAAGGGATCCAGTTCCCCACCATGTGGGGCAGGGTGCGGCATGGGGGCAGGGCGAGGTACATAGCTGCCCCGCCCACTTCATGGCCCCTCCCATAGCATGGGGAAGGAGGAGCACTAGATTGATCCTTCTCTGATTGGCCCGTGGTGCAATGGAGTGACAGCTCCTGAGTGGTTTATTCCTGAGCCGCTGCCTTCAGATGTGCTTAGTGGAGGTGTACGTCACAATGTCTGGCCAATCACAGCGTGAGGCAGCCTAGGCATGCTCCTCCCTCAGCTGTGGGGACTGGGCTCTGATGGAGTTATTGGACCGGCGCCTCCTGATTGGCTGGGAAGGTCAGATCTCATGGTGCCTCTCAACCAATCAGAGCCTATATCTCCAGAATTAACTCCAGCTTGCTTGGCTGAGGATTTGGGCCTTGAGTAATGAGCAGGACGCCTGGGTTCTCTCCGTGGCTCAGGAGGGAAGTGGGGGCTAGTGGTGAGAGTGGGGGGGGGCAGGGCTGGGATCCAGGACTCCCGGGTTCTCTCTCTGGTTCAGGAGGGGAGTGGGGGCTAGTGGTGAGAGAGAGCTGAGCAGGTCTGAGCCCAGGACTCCTGGGTTCCTCTCCTGGCTCTGGCCCGACATGCTGGATGGCATTCTCCTGGGACTAGGGAGGATGCTCTGAGGAGCTGTGACCTGCTGGTCCAGGGGTGTTAGGAGACGCCAGGTCAGGCCCCCCAAGAGCAGAACTGAGGCCCCGATGGGCATGTGGCAGCAGCTGCTGTGTTCCTGTGGCAATAACATGCTCAGCACCAGGCACCATCCTGCACGTCACAGTGCCTGGAGCTGTGCCCAGGGCTCGTGCATCAGGGACCCACTGAGCCCCAGGGAGGTGAGTGCGAGACTTAGGTGGGAAGAGAGGAAACGGCTGGAGTCTGGATGGATCTCACAGGCCTAACCACCAAACCCCTGATCCAGAGCACGGATCCCTGGCAGTGCTGCTGGCTGGTCAGAGGGCGCCTCCTGGTGGCAAATCCCCCCACCTGCGCTGGCTCAGCCCGTTCCCAGCCAGTTCTCGCCAGCCCCAATCAGCCCCAGAGCGGGTCAGCCCCCTCACGTGGTGGCAGGGAAACTGAGTAAATTGGGGTGGGGGTTAAATTATTAAGAGCTGGGAGGAAGGGGCAGCTTGTTGTTGGGGTGACAGTGTTTGGAGGATCAGGGGAGATCTCTCTGCGATGCGATCTCCCAAAGGAGTTGAGGATGTCTTTGAGTAAGGCCTGGGAATGGATTTCCCACCCACCGCCCCTGCGTGTGCCCCCAAAACTGGTTCCATGAGGAGCAGAGAGCCAAGCGTTGCTGGGGCTCAGGGTATTTAGCCATTTTCTTTCAGCCACAGCGCCTGGGTGAGGATTGGTACCCCAGCTCCATGGGGGAGAGGGGGATAGGCAGGGGTCATATGCTAAAAGTGACTGCACAGCTTGGACAGAGAGAGAACAATGGGTCAGATTTGTAAATTCCCATGGACACCTGGGTGCCTAAATCCCTTTGGAAAATGTGGGGAGGGAGGTGTCAGGCACTGGCCCTGTTCTGCCCAGCACCACTGTCGGGGCAGCATCTCCCAGCCCGGGGGCCGGGGTGCCGGCAGCACCCAGGATGTGATTCGAGGCAAAGCAGGCCGGGCCTTGGGACAGCAAAGCTAGACAGGCAGAACGGGGCTCATAGGAGGAGGAGGAGTTTCTGTCTGAGTTGGGAGTGAGGGGCATCAATATTTCACCATCTAAATGAAAAGAAAGACCATTGCTCCATATGGGTCTGTGCAGAGAGAGGAACTAAATTTATTCCAATTGGCACTCCCAAGATTCCCATCCCGAGTGTTAGCTAGGGAAAGGGGTGAGGATGGGGAAGGAGGTATGAAGTGGACGGATGGCTAGAGGGGAGTGTAAGGGAAGATGAGGGGTGTGGATGGATGGATGGAGCAAATTGCTAATTGGACACAGTAAAATAACCCGTTCACGTCTGGCCTGTTTCTGTTCCAGTCTTGGTTCCTCTGATGGGATCTTCAAGAAAGAGAAAAAATATAATCTTCCCCTAACGCCACCCCCCATGGAAGCGTCCGTCCCTCGCCCTGGATCTTCACTGAGCTGCTCCTGTCCAGACCCCAAGGGGGCACCCTGCTCACCCTGTGGAAGAGAACACGAGCCAATTCAAATCGACGTGGACGAGGTTGGTCCTCTCCGATGCGGAAATCCCAGCGTCACCTTTGGGAAATGACATCACAAAAAGGAAACCCCGCGACCCTCTCAGCGATCGCCACAGACCAGCCGCACGGGAGAAAACGGAGACAGTCTCTGTTCCTGGGGTGGGAGATATCCAACCCCAGCCACGTTTGGTTTCCAAACTCGAGAATCGCCCCGCCCCGCCCCCACTCCCCGGGCGCTTCTGTTTGTTGGGAGAGAGGGGAAAGGGCTGGGATCTTTCCAAAGCTCCACCGTGACTTAGCTTGCACGTCCAGCACCTTTCACCAGCCCTGGGCGTAGTCTGTCACCCAGGCTGTGTCTGGATGGGAGCCCCGCAGTGTGATCACACCTAGCACAGACCGACTAGAGATGGCTTTGATTTGGTAGCGCAGGGGCGTGGCCGCACTCGCTCGCCCAGGATTATACACCCTCTGGTGGTCCCCGGTCCATAGACTGTGATCAATTTCTGAAGGGCGGGTGCCATTGAAACCCAGGAGCGTTGCGCCATCGGCTGGCAAAAGTTCTGAGCCCGTTAGTCGGCAGTCTGTGAGCTGTAATCTCACCGTGGCCGCTGTCCCAAGCAGCCCTGGTCTGGCTGTGACCTGAATGGAACGGACCCAGGCGTCCTGTCCCTTGAGCAGGCTGGAGAGTTCAACATTTTCCCACCTCGAATTGGGGTGAAAAATTGAAATCGCCAAGCTATTTGTCCACCAGAAAACGGATTCGTTTCTCCTGGGGCGGTCAAAAGCTGTCACGTTTTCCACTCTGTCCTCTTTTTCTAGGGCTTTACCTAGATTTTTCGTCTAATCCGCGCAGGTTTTGAAATGCAAAGCCATTTCAAACCAGAAAAGTGGAATTTTGCCCTTTCTGAAAGTTTTTGTCTTCCACTTGTCAGGGGATGCAGCCGACCCCCCTGTTGCGTTTTCAAGGGAAAGATGATTTGTCCCAAATTTACCAGCCAGCTCCAGGTGATGTAAAACTGGGGCCGCTGTTCACGGGACGGGCCTTAAATCGGTTTTAACTTGCCCCTACCACTCTTTCTCTGGCTTTGTCCACAGCAGAAAGCGGAGCTGGTTTAACTTACGTTTAAATCCACAATTTAAAGAGCAAATTTAAACCGGTTCAAAAGGCCTGCAGTGAATGGGACATTCTATCAGCCGGGCCAGCCTGGGCCGAGAGAAGGGGTTTTGCACGGATGTAAGAGTGTCCACGTGGCAGCTGGCACCAGTTTCATTAAACTGGTTTGACTGACGCCAGGCCAGTTTTGCAGGGAACAAACTTAGTGCATCTAAGTCACGGTGGTGCTTTGGAAACCCAACCCTCTACGCCCAGTGACAAACAGCACCAGGGCTTTCATCCCGGGGTGGCCAGATTCCCCAGGCGCCAGGAGGATCCAGCCCCGGTCGGGGGTGCTGAGAGCTTTGGCGAATTGCAGCGAAGGGCTAAAAAATGTCCGTGCATCTGAGACTTGAGGCTCCTCCTGGCTGTCCTGCCCCGGCTGGCCGCGGGCTGCATCCATGTCGCTCCCATGGGAGCCCCTCCGGGTGCTGGGGCCAGCTCAGGACCATAGCCCTCCAATCCGCAGGGCCTGGCCCCCCTCACCCCAATGGCACCCACCAGCACCGAGCACTGTCACCAAGCTGCTCGGTGGCCGTGGGGTTCGGGTGGGGTCTGGGAGGGGTTCGCTGCTCTTCCCCACAAGTAAGTGCCGCGTCCCGTCGTGCAGGGAGTTGCAAGAAAGGAAAAGGAGAGACGCCCCGGCCTCCAAGCCCGGCTGCAGGGCTAATGGGGGCCGTGCCCCTCCCTTCCCACGCCCCCCGGCTCAGCCCCTTGCTCGTGAGGCCCCCGGTGGAGGAACTGGGGATTCTGCCGGGGGACAGAGTTAGACCCAGCCCTTCTCCCCTCAACTCCCGGCTCTCTCCAGCCCCATCAAATACAGCGCTGGAGGCGGGAGCTCTTTTGAAACACCCCCTTCAGCTGAGGATTTCCAGCAGTCTGCCAGTCCCCGGGCTGCTTCGCACTTCTGTGTGTGTCCCCCCCCCCCCCCC
>ML686092.1:2267777-2284516 GCA_007922175.1 Pelusios castaneus
GGGGGGGGAGGCGTGGCGGGCGTCTTGTGTATCAGCCACACCAGAACACCCCTCTGGCAGTGGCTGCCTGGGGCTGCTGGCCCCCGTGTTTCCCTGGCACGGCTGAGCTGTGTCCAGTGGGCCGCGCAGGGGCCGCGAGCCGGGACTCACCATCCAGGATCTCCTGGTCGAGGTGACTGGGCCGGCGCTTGAGGCGGCTGGTGGGGAAGAGGCTGAAGGTGGCAGAGGTGCCAATGTAGACGCTGGGGAGAGGGGCAGAGCGCAGGGTGAGGGGCCAGGCTACCAGGGGTACACGGAGCCCTTGCGGGGGGGGGGGGTATCATGGCACAGCCCCACCCACTGTATGCCAGCCCTGCCTTGACACCCCTGCCATGCAGCACAAAGGGCCGGGGGGGGGGAGCTTTGGTGGGTCGGGGGAGTCAGGGTCCCTAAAACTGTTCCATCTCCCACCCCCAGCCTAAAGCTGACTCAAGGAACTGGGGGGGGCGTGAGGACACCAGCAAGCCAAGGCCAGCAGAGGGTCCTTTCTTGGGGGTGCTCCAGGGGGAGGGGGTTACACCCCACTTGGTCCCTTGTATGGGGGGGTTACATAGTATTAACAGCCCTGAGACAGTCTTGCCTCCCCCCCCCAAAAACAATCAGCCCCTTCAGCTTCATCCCCAGCCCCCCCAGCCTCCGCAGTACTGACCTGTTGAGGAAGGGGTGGGGGTGGTACTGGGGGGGCAGGAGTGGGCTCTGCAGGCCGGCAAGGGGCATGGGGGCTGGGGGAGGTGCGGGGGTCAGGGCTGAGAGCTGGACCAGGGACGGGATAGGGTGCAGGGCTGTCAGCTCGGTGGTGGGCACCTCCGGGGGGGTGCGGGCGCTTGCTGTGACCCAGGCTGATGACGGGGACGTCAGGGGGCAGCGGGGCAGGGGCTGTGGGGGGCGGGCTCCCCTTGGAGTCAGACGTCGGGGTGGTGGGGGGCTGGCTAGCAGGTGAGTGGCCAGAGGGAGGGGAAGGTGGGGGCGGGGGGCTGCAGGAGGGCGGGGGAGTCCTCAGCTTCTCCATCATCTTCCAGGCGTAGCGCGGCGCCCCCGGCTGCAACCAGGGCTCATCTGCTGGGACAACACAAGTGGGTTGAGATTAAGGTGGGGGCCTGGCCCCTCCCTAAGCCATCCAGCCCCCTCCATGCTGTTCCTGATCACACCAAAGGGTCTGCTTTTGAAGATGGGGAAACTGAGGCACGGTGTCCAGAAGTGACTCAGCAAGGATCACCCCGCTGGCCAGTGGTAGAGCCAGGAGCACCCAGCCCATGCACCACTCAACTTGCGAAAACATGTCGCTCCAAATAACCAGGAATAGCGCACGGCCGTCATTTCAGAAGGTGTTTCTGAATTCCTCCAACATTCTCGGGGCATCAGGCCCTGAAATGCCAGGAGCAATGGGGCTGGAGGGGGGGTTGGCCTGCCCCATTCAGCCAATGGTTTAAAGCTTGTAGCCTCTTCCAGCCACACATTTGCCACGGAGTAGTTAAAACTGGAGTAAATACACTGGTGCGAAATGCCGTGTGAATGGTTCCGCTTCAGTATTAAAAACTGATTTGGTTCAAACCAATTCCCAAGTGATAAATCAACCTGGCCTAACCAGTTCTCAATGGGAAATCCAATCTGCAGAGCTGGGCAACTAATGGGTTTTTCAGTTCTCTGGCAAAGAAAAATTGGGGGGGTCGGAATAATTTGTTGGCAATTTTCCAGCATTTTGGCGAATGAAAACATCAGGATAGAAGTTGATTCTGTGGAACGAAGTGTTTTGCTCAATTTTGGAGCTTCTCCCCCTGAAAAACAATTGACCCTAAAATCAGAGTGATTTCAAACCGAAACCTGAAATGTTTCCTTTGCAAAATGTCAAACCGAAACAGGCCAAGTGGTCCTGAATATGATGGCGTTTCCCAGCTGAAACAGTTCACTGAATGCGACACGAAGGCCCAAATGGTTTCGTTTCACCAGCCTCTGTGTATGGCCCCACACAAGGGGTCGGTTGGAAAATGTCTCCTGGCTCTTCTCTGCCCCCCAGGTACCAAAACCCATAACAAGTCACCCCATTATTTAAGAGACACGATGGGCAGGGGTGGATCAGAGCTTTTAATCGTCCAACGTTTGCTAGCGGACGAAAGAAACTTTCCCTTGTTCTGGGACTCGCAGCCTCGTTAGTAAAAGATATTCCCTCCCCCATTTCAGATCCTAGGACCAGCACGGATACGAAATCCCCGCAAACCGCCCTTGATTTAATTCAGCTCATTGCTCCACTGAGCCCCAGCTCCAGCTGCTCAGTCCAGTTATGCCTAAATTTGGGGGGGGTTCACCTTCCTCTGTAGCAGGGGGCACGGCTCACTTGCTGGTGGATTCTCTGTATCTTAAAAGGCCTTAAATCCTGATTTGGGGACTTTAATAACTCAGTCCTAGGTTCAAGGTTTATTGCAGGGCGGGTGGGGGAGGCTCTGTGGCCTGCGTCGCGCAGGAGGTCAGACCAGATGATCGTATTGGTCCCGTCTGGCCTCAGAGTCTATGCTGCCGTTGTCTGATGTGAAACCGAACAAGCGGAGGGAGCATGACCCCAAATCCCCACAAATCCCTTGCAAGCGATGGCAACGGGAAACATCCCAACAGAAATTGGGCTCCGCGACGCAATGCGGCTTTTGTCCTCTGCTGCGGCTGGGCTGCGGCCTGTCACTAGCAAAGGTGCACCGCTGAAATCGCTCTGGCTTGCTAGAGTGGACGGGGTCGAGGGCGCCTGGCAGCCTTCTGCACCTGTTTCCCTGCATCGGTGTCTGAGGCCGCGCAATTCGGCAGCTGGAAGACGGAGACCAGGCCCAGAATTCAGAATCCAGCTGATGTAGCTACTCTTGGCTCGTTGGGGAGTTAGCGTCGCCCCACAGGGCGCTGCAATCCCATAATGCGGAGAGTTGTGTGTCCCCCATGTTATCTGGTGTATGTTTGGGAGGGGTGTCTGGGGGCGCCAAGGGAAATAAACACAATGGGTGTGAAATGGAAAGAAGAGACACATGGCCGCTGGTACAGGTAAGGTGGCGTTTTCCAGCCCGTCCTGCGGGTTTTGGCTGCCCAAAGCGCCGACCGGGATGGGAGATTTCGCCACCTTCACATCTGACCGCAAGGTTTTTAAACCACACTGACCCCAGCACCTGCTGCAAACACAGCCTGCATGGAACCTGCCCTCACATTTAAATTCTCTACCGGAGAAACCTGCCACCCACTAGTGGAGGGGGGGACGGATCAAGGCCCCTATTGTGCTGGGGGCTGCCCAGACACAGCGCGAGAGGCAGCCCCCTGCTCCAAAAAGCCGCAAGTCTGAGGATCAGATGCTGGAAGGGTTATTTTCCCTATTGTGCAGATGAGGAAACTGAGGCACAGAGGTGGCGCTCAGTCACACAGGAAGTCCTAGGATGGGGCTGTGGGCGGGCGGCCACTCTTCCTTTCCACTGCGGGTCGGGGGGGAGCTTGGGGAAGGTGGCGTCCTGTGCACACGTGCGCAAGATGGAGTCTGAGTGGCACGGCCCAGCAGGGGACCGTGGCTCCAGAGCTTTGTCAAGCCGGGCCTCAAATGTCTCCAAGGGTGGAGATTCCCCCCCGCCCCCCGGACACCCATTCCAGGGCTTCACACCCACCTGGGGAGAAAGGTTTTCCTCGACCTCCCCCACTGCAACCTGAGACCATTGCTCCTAGTTCTGTCCTCTGCCACCACTGAGAACAGCCCAGCGCCATCCTCCCTGGACCCCTTCAGGCAGTTGACGGCCACGATCAAATCCCCCATCGCTCTTCTCCTCTGCAGACTAGGTTCCCTCAGCCTCTCCCCATAAGACAAGTACTCCAGCCCCCAATCATTTCATTGCCCTCTGCTGGACTCTGTCCAATTTGTCCACATCCTTCCTGTAGTGGGGGCCCAAAACTGGACACGCTATTCCAGATGTGGCCTCCCCAGTGCTGAATAGAGGGGAACAATCGCTTCCCTCCATCTGCTGGCAACCCAATGCAGCCCAATACTCCATGAGCCTTCTTGGCAATAAGGGCCCAGTGTGACTCCTATCCACCTTCTCGGTCTCAGGAACCCCCAGGTCTTTTTGCAGAACTGCTGCCCGTCCGTCCGTCCGTCCCAGTCTGTAGCAGAACATGGGAGTCTTCTTCCCTCAGTACAGGACTCTGCACTTGGCCTTGCTGACCCACAGCAGATTTCTTTTGGCCCCGTCCTCCAATTTGTCTCAGTCACTCTGTTCCCCATCCCTGCCCTCCAGTGTATCTACTGCTGTCCCCAGCTTACTGTCCTCTAAACACTTGCTGAGCTGAATCCACCCCATCCTCCAGATCATTAATGACGATGTTGAACCAAACCGACCTCGGCGCACTCCACTTGTTAGGGGCTGCCAACGAGACATGGAGCCGTTGATCACTACATGCTGAGCCTGGCGATCTAGCCAGCTTTCTAGCCCCCACAGGCCATCTTTCTATCCATTTCTAGTCCACTCATCCAACCCATATGTCTCTAACTTGCTGGCGAGAATACTGTGGGAGACCGTATCAAAAGCTTTGCTAAAGTCAAGGTGTATCACATCCAGAGAACCAATCATCGCTGAAGGCCATCAGGTTGGTCAGGTGTGATGTGCCCTTGGTGAATCCGCTCTGACTGTTCCTGATCTCCTTCCTCTCCTCCGACTATGGCTGGGAGTCATTCACGCGAGTGAGATTCCCAGGCCAGCCGGGCTGTTAGGAGCAGGCTTTAAGCGCCTGCCATCCGATAGCCAGCAAGAGTTTTGATATTGGGAAGCTTGTCCTGCCTTTTGACCCTGCAAACAGCCCAAAGCCAGCACCTCGGGCACACGCTGCGTGTATGGACATAGGAAATTGCAGCCCTACTCACTGGTATTGCTTAAATCAGCTTCCACCAGATAACAGGAAGGTAGCTGAAAGCTGACTTTTAAAAAGGCTCCAGAGGTGATCTTGGCAATTACAGGCCTAACTTCAGTGCTAGGCAAACTGGCTGAAACTCTAGCAAAGAACAGAATGATCAGACACATCGAGGAACACAGTTTGGTGGGGAAGAGTCAATAGTGTTGTAAAGGGAAATCACGCCTCACCAATCTACTGGAATTCTTTGAGGGGGTCAACAAGAGTGATCCAGTGGAGATAGCGTACTTGGACTTTCAGAACATCTTTGACAAGGTCCCCCACCAAAGGCTGGTAAACGATCATGGGATAAAGGGAAGGTCCTCGCCTAGTAACTGATAGGAAACAAAGGGTAGGAATGGATGGCCAGAGTCCAGACTGGAGAGAGGTAAACAGTGGAGTCGCCCAGAGATCTGCACTGATACCAGTTCTGCTCAACTTTTGCATAAAAAAACCTGGAAAAAGGAGCAGACGGCGAGTTGGCAAAGTTTGCGGCTGATACAAAATTACTCAAGCTTGTTAAGTCCAAAGCAAACTGCGTAAAGTCACAAAACTGGGTGATGGGAGAACAAGGAGAGCAGATGAAATTCAGTATTGATAGGGGGAAAGTAATGCATGTTGGAAAACAAACCTGCCACCTACACATACAAAGCGAAGGGTTTTCAACTCAAGAAAGAGCTCGCGGTGCCACTGGGGAGAATTCTCCAAAAACATCCCATCAAGGTACAGCTAAGTCAAAAAAGCAAACAGATTGTTAGGAAAGGAATCACTAATAAGATCAAAGTGCCATAATGTCACTAGATTAATCATGGCATGTCCACACACTGGTTCTGGTTGCCTCCTCTCAAAAAATTGGGAAACGTTCAGTGAAGGGCAAGAGAAACGATCATGGGGTGGAACAGCTTCCATATGAGGAGAGATTAAAAAGCCCAGGACTGTTCAGCTCAGAAAAGAGATGCCCAAGGGCAGCAGGTTTAAAAGAAAGATGAGGAAGTACCGCGTCACACGACGCACTGTCAGGTTGTGGAGCAGCTTGTCAGGGGAGACCAAACAAGATTAGCGAAATTCATGGCGGCTGGGTCCATCAGTCGTTATTAGCCAAAATGGCCATGGAACAGCTCGCTTCTCTGGGTGTCTCTAACCCTCCGACAGCCAGAATCTGGGCCCAATGACGGGATGGATCACGCCACAAAGTGTGGAGCAGCTGGCCACTGAGACTGGGAACTGGGCAAGCTGGACCATGGTCTGACCCGCTCTGGCCAGTCGCCACAGTGTAACCCAAACCCTGGCCTTCCTAGCAGAGCCTGCGGATGGACCCACGGACCCCGGTGAATTCCTGGCAAGGACCGGCTCATTTTGCAGACGCCGATTGGAAGTTGGCCGGTTACACAAGCAAGAGGGATAACATGCCCCAGCGCACCCTGCGGAGCTCACCAGGACGTGTGACAGGAACTGTGTCCTCTGAGCAGGGCAAGGGGTCAATCGGGTGCCAGGAAAACAGCCAGGAGTGACTACCCCTGAGTGTGCCCAGTGCCCCGGAACGAGTACCCCTGAGTGTGCCCAGTGCCCCGGAACGACTACCCCTGAGCGTGCCCAGTGCCCTGGAATGACTACCCCTGAGTGTGCCCAGTACCCTGCAGGAAATACACCCGAGTGTGCCCTGTACCCTGCAGGAAATACACCTGAGTGTGCCCAGTGCCCTGGAACGACTACACCCGAGTGTGCCCAGTGCTCTGCAGTAGCTACATCCCGGCTCGCTTTGTACCCTTCCTGCTCAGCTCGCGGGACAAGGCCTGTGCTAGCCTAGAAGAGCGATTGCCCCAACTATACCTGAGTCAGCCTCTCCCAGGGGTCCTTCCCGGCTGCCAGGCCCCAATACAGCGTTCTGGTCCTTTCTTATACAGGACCTGGGATCTGCCAGCACCCGCCTGTCCCCCCAGAAGACAGTCAGCAAGGACAGGCCCCGTATCAGGTCCTGGGACAC
This sequence comes from Pelusios castaneus, assembly GCA_007922175.1. NCBI lineage: Eukaryota > Metazoa > Chordata > Testudines > Pelomedusidae > Pelusios > Pelusios castaneus. The sequence goes on from ML686092.1 coordinate 2,274,697, forward strand.
ACAGTGGGGGCAGGACTTGGCTAGCACTGAACAGTAGATCCAGGGCAGAGAACCCAGGAGTCCTGGGGCCAGCTGCTCCCTTCTACCCCTCCCTTCCCAGGGCTAGGACAGAACCCAGGGTCCTGGCTGGCCCTCAGGCCCTTGGGACACCCAGCTCTCTGCCCTTTTGTCTCTCTACCAGGGAAACTCTGGAAAGCCATCGCAGGCTGTGCCCAACCTGTCCAGTGATGGGGAATCCTGCAGCCTCCCTGGTCACCTGGCCCAGAGCTGGACTCGCCCTGGAAGTAGGAAGTTTTCCTCGTATCAAACCTGAACCTCCCTTGCTGCAGGGTAAGTCCTTCCATCTGTGGGCCTGGAGAGGCATGGATCCCCATCCTGTCCCTTATAATTGACCACGTCCCCCGTCAATCAGCTTTACTAAGTGCCCAGGTTTTTTTTAACCTTTCCTCCCAAGCCAGGTTTTCTAACCCTTTTCGTCTTTTTTGTCCCTCTCCTCTGGACTCTCTCCAGTTTGTCCCCATCTTCTCTGATGTCCAACGCCCTCGTCACCCTGACCCCAAGCAAGCCATGTTACAGCAAAGGGTCTAAGGCTCTGTCTACACGTGTTAATTTAAGTCAGCTTAGCATGTCCACACTCAAATTTTAAGTCGACTTAGAGGGGACCCTGTCAAATCAACCTAGATCGTCCACACTGGACGCCTAGGTCGACTTGTAGGGCTAGGTGGACCTGGGAGAGGTCCACGGTGGCAGGGGGGCACCCCTTGCCAAGTGCCAGGGGGCTCAGCCTTTGCCCCATTGTACCTTGGTACAATGCGGCAAAGGGGGCCAGGGACCCTGGCAGGGCATAGGGGCAGGGTGGGCAGGGCTCTGCCCTGCCCTGTGGGGGGGATGCCAGGCTGTGGCTGTGCCAGCAACCCTGGCAGGGAGGGCAGTGGGGAAGCCCTGGATCCCCCTAAGTCGACTTAGGGCTACTCCACATCCACACTGGCTAAGTCGACTTTCTAAAGTCGACTTAGCCAGAAAAGTCGACTTAAAACGAGGTTTAGTAAAGTTGACTTAAGGAAAGTGCAGTGTAGATGCAGAGTAAATTAAGTTGACTTAATTTGTAAGTGTAGATGCCCCCTAAGTGGCCAGTTCAAATCCTGCGCTCAGAATGTGCAGCTCCTAGCACAAGTGGTCTGTGTCTGGGCACCCATACTACATCTAAGAAACAGGGCCCTGACAAACACATGGCCCAATTCCCTCTATTATATGGTCATAACATTTTTTAAAGCTTGAATTTCACAGTTTCGGATATTTCGATCTCGCTTTCCACAGGGCTGTTGCCCCGCATGACAATGTGCAAAATAGAAATGTGGGAATCCCAGAAGCCAGGGTTTCTCAGATTGGGGTCCTGCCCCCAAAGGGGGTCTCCAGAGTATTGTAGGGGGTTGCCCTGTTACCATCCTTACTTTTCCATGGTGGGTGGCAGCCAGGGACCCTGGCCAGGATCCGGCACTCCCTGGCCCCCCGGCTCTGAAGGTGACACAGAAATAAGGATGGTAACGCCGAAGCCCCCAACAATAGCCTGGCGCTCCCCTTTTGGGTCAGGACCCCCTGTTTGAGACATGCTGCCTCTGATATAGGGGATTTCACAGTCAATGACCATGAATTTGGTAGGACCCCACTAATCAATAATAATGATCAACAGCATTCAGCCCAGTGGGACCCTGTGGACTGGGGCCATTAGATCCTACCAGAATACATCTAAACATAATGTACAGCACCTGACACAAGGAAGTTTTTTCTGTGACATGGCCCTACCATACATCACCTAATAAATAAACTCTGCCCAACAGGTCAAGTCACTGAACAAATAACATTGATTAAAAAAATTAAATGCAATCCAACAGCCGCTCCTCATCTGATCTGTGACTGCAGGGCCCGCCAAAGGTTTATTTCCACGCATTTCCACTCCAAATTGGTCTAGACCCAAGCCCCAGATGTATTTTGATTTCTATTTCCATTCCCCAGCTTGGTGGCCTTTTTCAAGGGGAAGGTGACTGAAATCACCAAAAGAGAAAAGAAAAAACAAAATGTTCTGCTTCATGTGGCTTGACACCATCTTTTGTCTGGGCGGCGGAGCGATAAAAACACAGAGAAATAGAGGAAATGGTTTTGAAAATGCCTTCCAAATTGATGCAATCGGAGGCAACTTCCAACCCGATTTGTTTAACCACCCCCCCACCAAACAAAACTCGGAATCACAGCTAATTTTAAACAAAAAAAGCAATTTTAAAGTTAACAGGGAGCTAATTCTTCTAGAAGCAATTCCAGCTGGTGGTTGCCAGTGAATAGTTTCTGGATACTTTCATTACCTTCTCTCGCCTCTGCAGAGACTGAATTTCACTGATTATATTATATCCATGATTAAAAAGGGATGGGAATTAAAGACGAAAATGACCCACATTGGATCTATGATGGTAACCTTGGACAAATTTGAGCCTTGTTAATATTTTGCCAACCGATGCTAGCTGCTAATTTAAAAAATTGGAAGTAAATGTATGTATGTGAATCTTGGTATATATCACAAGTACACATCCATTTTATGAGCCAGAGCCTCAGCTAGACTATATTCTCATGGCCCCACGACTCACGGCGTTATGGAGGGCTTACTTTGTTGACAAGGACGCTGTAGCTTGTCTTGACTGGATTTCATACACCAAATAATAATACATGGCGTTATGAAAATGTACATTATTTGAGAATCCGCCCCTATAGCCATAAAACCAGATTGACTTTATTGGCTTAGGATTTGTTATATTATGTAGAAAGTATTAGAGTATTGTGACTGGTTTCAATGAGACCTTTCTTTCTTTCTTTCTTTCTTTCTTTCTTTCTTTCTTTCTTTCTTTCAAATATTTAAAATGAAATATACTAAATTAATAAAATATAAATATAATATGTATATATTTATCATGCATAATATAACCATTTTCTATAATATATACCTATATAATAGATACACACTATATAAAATGTATATATGTTATAATATCATACATTAATTAATATATACACATTTTATATAAAATGTATATTATATGCAATGTGTGTCTATAGCATATATTACAAATATCACATATACACAACAGAGATAATACGTTTCTCCCTCCTTTAATAATTGTGCATATACAATATTTTTCACACATGCATAATAAGAGCTGAAATGTTTTGAAATGTTACTAAAATGTGAGACAATAAATTTCCATCTCATGAAATCAAATGTTAACAACATTTCGCTACTCACTAATTAATTTAACGCAGATACTAAAGTATGTGGAGAACACAGCACACGTGTGTAACAAGAGAGAGACCTGATAAGATAAATATGAGCCAGACTAGGGCAACCTAAGGAGGATCATCTCTGAATCAATTAAAAAAAATTAAAATGTGAATGGAAGTGCAGGAATTATTTTTAAAACTATGGATTAATAATTAGAAGAATAATCCAAATTAACACATATGAAATTGGTAAGACATTTTTTGACAAATGTATTCAGCCTCAAGAGTCTACGTTTTGGCCAATTTCAGATTTCTAATTTTAAAACAAAATTGTGTTGGGCAAAAGAATCAGGAAATTTCAGTTTTATACTTTGCTCCTCACAAGATTTTTTGATCCTGTTTGTTTTAGCTGATTTGTCTGAATTTCTAATAATAAATTAGTATTAATCAATACTAGGATAAAGCACAAGAAACCATGCAAATATACAAACTTCAGGAGCAAATAGTCCCTGATCGACTGAGCTTGAGGGAGCTACTCTTTTCCAGAGGGGCCAGTGCACCAATGAAAGAATTATGGCAAAAATTAGAAAGCATTGCAGCTACAAAATGGGAATAGAAAATCTCGATTTCTTGGGTTTTAACTCAAATCGATAACAAGCAAATCGCCAAAGAAAAAAGGAAGCAAACTGAAAACACCCCGACCTAAACGCAATAGTTTTTTTGATAATCCCTAATTTCAACAGTTTCCATCCTTTGTCCGTTGCGTTTGGGAAACTGGCTCAAATCCACTCCTGTTGGGGCTAAAGGGTTGAAAGTTGTCCCAAGAAATACACAACCCTGCACAAACCACACCAGCAAATTTCCCTCAATATTCACCTGATCAAACATTTTAAACCGCCCCCCACAACCCAAGAAAGAATAAAAAGAATGCCTCCATCCTCAGCCTCCTAATTCCATTAAAAGCAGGTGACTCTTCAGAATGCAACCTAAATGTCAACCCCAAATGAACCTGATTCTGGAAGGCTGACCCCTGGGGTGTGTGGGTGAAGGCCCAAGAGCGGCACGAAGAGTCACTCGGGGATCGTTAGAGAGAAACCACCGGGAAGCGACTGAGACACCAGTGGTGACGAGTGCGTCTCTCTGCCCATGGCGTGCCTTACCCCAAAACTGTGCCACATTCTCGCTCCTGGCCACCACGTTCAGTGTCCATGATCTGTGGTTCTGATTTCCGTCTTCTCAGCTGGTTCCTTCAGTTGGGGCTAGGGTGACAATTTGGTTTTCGGGGTGGGGGGGGAGGTTAATGGGGGGGAGGGATTGGAATCAAATTGACTGAAACGTCTTTCCCGGCCTCAAATCCCCCCATCCTTGCTAACCCCCCCTTACCCACACACACGCCACCTCTCTCTCTCTCTCTCTCTTTTTCCCACGGGCAATATGTGGCCACTAAGATTTGAAGAAGCCTGGTCCACCTCCCCCTCCAGATCTCCTCCCCCTTCCCCCCCCAGCGAGGTTTCCTGCTTTTTGGGCTGGGGATGTTCTGCTGTTTGTAGATAAGAGGCAGAGCCTTGTCTGTGCTCTGCTGATAAGGAAACCCCTAAACCTAAGTGGGAGCCTTGGAAAGAAAACAAGAGGAAGCTGTAGTGCAATAACAGACCAGCAAAGAGGAGTGTTAACAGAGGGCGCGGGGGGGGGGGACTCGTTAATTACACGGCTCAAATCATAATAAGCTTGGATCTCCTGCCTCCCCGGGCCGGCCTTGCCTGCTTCGGGGGTTCCTCAAAGGCACCGAGCACCCCGCCTTAGGGTGCCTGCAGGGCCTGTAGTGCCCCAGGGTCAGTGGTGAGCGGGGGGCCAAAGGTGAAAAGCATTGTTGCCAGCTGTGGCGTTGGGCCCGGGGAAAAGTCGAGGTTCGGCATGGGAAGGGGGAGGGGATTTTCCCATTACAGTTTGGGGGATGAATCCTGGGCAGGATCTGGGCCGGGGTGGCAGAGATCAGGGATCCTGCGGGCTGGCACATGGCCAGCGGGGGTGGGAGAGACGCCGCAGGAGGTGCAGGGGCAGAGATCCCAGGACCAGGAAGGCGGTGGCAGGCGCAGGTGAGATCCACCAGACTGGGACTCAGGGGCCCTAGGTCCCAGTCCTGGTCCTGCTCTGTGCCTCAGTTTCCCCTCCTCTCAGTCTGGGCATCTGTGGATATCTCTCCCAATAATTATCCATGTCTAGTGCTTCCGAAGACACCTGATGCCTCTCAGTCCATCCTGGCCCACTACCTGCCTATCCACCCATGTGCATCTATCGCCTTGTATAGCATTGCTACATCTTTCTCCTGGGGAAAAACTTTTAAGTCTCCCCTTGGCAAAGCAAAATGTGCTGCCTGTATTCCGCAGCTTCACACGTGGCCAGACTTGAACCCCCCGGGCTGGAGGTTTCAGGGGGCGCTGGGGGGGAGGAGGGGGGCTTGGAAAGTTTCAGCTGTTCCAGAGAACGTAGGTAGGAACAACACACTGGGGCTGGCACAGGTCAAAAAATTCTTCTCCACACGCAGGTGAGTGGTTCTGGTGCCCCCGTGTGTCGGAGCAGGGCGGTGCAATCTGCCGGGACAGGACACCCTGACATCAGGGAAGTGGCTTTTGCGATCAGGACATGTGTGGGGCCGAGTGACAAGCCTCTGGGGCAAAAATCGGCGCACACGTGCTCTGTGGAGGCTGCCCAGGGGCCCAGGGAGCCAAAATTCCCATCACTGAGCATGCTCCAGCCCAGGGACAGGGGCTGAGCCAAGGTTTTGCCCCCCGCTTGGCTGCTGCGGGCAGGGCTGGGCCCAAGAACGGAGAGCAGAGCCTGGCTCTCCTGGGCCCTCTGGACCATGGCTGCTGGGATGTATCAGTTGGGGGGGATGGGCAGGGGCCGCAGACTGGCTGGGGGGTCCAGGCCAGGGGCAGAGTGAGGCAGTTTTACATTCCCTCCCCCACCATGGCGGCTCTAACTGGCACTTTGGGGAAGTTCCTGCAAAACAAGAAGTTTCATTTTTCTATTAAAGGGTTTTACAGAGGCCTCCATCCCCACCCCCTCCCCTGACGCTGGTGTGGTTCAATGGTTAGAGCAGTGTGTGGGGGGGGTCCATTCACTGACTTGCTGCCCAATGTTGCAGCCCATCTCTGCCCGCTCTGTGCCTCTGTTTCCCCATCCAGAGCCCTCAGCCCCGCTCCGAACGTTTGCATTGCTCTCCCAGCTGGGGGGGGGGGGGGGGAAGTGGGCCACGGTGCCCTTCCAGGGTCCCCAGGCCTGAGGTGGGGGCTGATTTTCCTTTTGACAGCATCCTACATCAGTCACCTATTTAAATCAACGCTAAGGACCCCTCCCCTCTGGCTCCTCTCACCGGAGATCTCCAAGCACATTGGAAACGCTTCAGAATGAACCCAGGACAGATTATTAACCCTCCCGCACTAAGGGCCACCTGGGTATCATGCCCCCGAGAAGGGCAAGGCCTCCTCCCCCTCCCCCGCCAGCCAGTGTCCTGCCTAGAAGGGAAGGGCCCCATGTCCCATTCCCACCCACCCCGCCAGCCACACACACCTCAAGCCTGACCCACAGCCCTTTCCCTTCTGCTGTGCAAAGTACTGTGTTCTCACTGCCCCACTCCACCCCAGAAGTGGCTGCATTTCGCTTCCCTGGGCCTGGTGCCTGACTGCCTGGCACCCGCACACAGGGGAAGCTGGGGGCGCTGAGCAGGGGCACATCGAGTCATACAGCTACTCCTGCGGCCAGGGCCTTCTCCTGGCCCTGGGGGCCCCCAACAATTGCAGCCATGGCACATTCTGAATCACTTGTTGAGCTTCCTCCCCCCTCAACCCCTGCTGCCACAATCCAGACAAGGGCGGGGGGTTGAACTGAACTTGGGTTTCCTCTGCGTTCCTGACAGTTCCTGCCTTACATAAGTGCCCCCAACTGCCAGCCCATCCCCCTGGTATCCTGTCTGTAACAACAGTCCGCACCTGATGCTGCCACAGAGGAGAAAACCGTCCCCCCGAATGCCCAGCAGATCCGCCTCTGAGCGCATGTGGTCACTGAAGCTGGGGGCCAGGACCTCGGGTTCGCTCCCCAGCTCTGGGTGGAGCTGGGCGGAATGGGGCCGAAGAGCCCAGCTGGGGGGATGTGCACAAGGAAGAACGAGTCTGTCTAGATGGCAGAGTTTCCCTGTGGGCTCCGTTAGCACAAACAAGGCTTGCCCGGCGCCCTCCAACCCCCAGGACTCTGCCCAGCACAGTCCTGCGCGGTTTGGAACGGGTCAGCTGCAGCGTCGCAAAGCAACTGCGGTACCGTCCCGCCACTGCATTGAGTGTGGGGCCTTCTTGGCCCTGACCCCTGGGCCTGTATGTGGACTTGAAATCTTACACACACCCGTATGGCCGACCTCTGCTTGTGACTCAGGGCGCCTGGATTCTATTCCTAGCCTCAAGCAAGTCCCTCCTCACCCCTGTGCCTCAGTTTCCCCTTCCACCTGCTATCTAATTCTTCAGGCAGGAGCTGTCCCTCATCATGGGTCTGTGGCATAATGGGGGGAAGGGCTGATCTTAGGGTCTGGCCCCAGAATGACAGGGGGCCCTGACTCTGGTCAGGGTGTGTGCAGCACCTGACACAATAGGGGCCGAATCTTGGTGGGAACATCTGTGCATGAGACATGTGAGTGTGGTACGGCTTGAAACAGAACTGCCCCCGTGTGTCATTTGCCCTATACTTTGATCGCCTCCCAGCGATCCTTCTCTAGCTGGTGGCGGCTACGTTCAGCAAGCAGGAGCGATTCGCACTCGGTCCCAAATCTTACACAGCTTCGCCCCCCGCTGAAATGGCACCGGAGGCAGCCAGTCGGTCTGGTGCAGGGGGATGGGGCGGGTGCTTATTAATAACGGCGGGTCTTATGGAGGGGGGGGGGAAACTGAGAATAGCCGGAAATTCTCTCACTTCCCCCTCCCCTTGGAGCCACTGCTCAGGAAAATATTAGTCAGAGCCATTGGGCCACTTCACACAGAGCAATAACTTGTTTAGTTCTCATTGCTTCCTGCCCCAATCCTGGAATTGACTCTCTTGGAGCAGGGACGCGGCCAGCTCCACGCACGGCCAGCACAGCCCTGCTCCTTGATGAGCCGGGGGGGGGGAGCCCCTGCTGGCCAGGAGCCAGGCAGCGCTGGGCAGATAGCAGGGGGTGTCGGGGGGTTAAATTCAAGGTGCAGCCCCCTGAGTTGGCGGAGGTCAATGAATGTATTTTGGGGGAGTTACAGGGTTTGGAGAGCTCGGGGGGAAGGATGGGGGGGGGCCAAGGCCTGGGAAGGACGAGGTGGGGGGCAAGGCCTGGGAAGGACGAGGGGGGGGCAAGGCCTGGGAAGCACAAGGTGGGGGGCAACGCCTGGGAAGGACGAGGGGGGGGCAAGGCCTGGGAAGGACGAGGGGGGGGCCAAGGCCTGGGAAGGACGAGGGGGGGGCCAAGGCCTGGGAAGGATGGGGGGGGCAAGGCCTCGGGAGTTGGGGGATGGGAAAGGACTGGGGGGAGCCAGGCGGTGGGGCAGGCCACGGGAGGGAGCTATTATAATGAATTATTGGAGAGTCAGGGTGTGGGGGACCGGGCAGTTCCCGGGGAACTGGAGTGTGGGGAATGGCCCCTGCCTGGCTAGATGCTGGGATGTGTTTCAGTGACTTGGGGGTGATCCTGGGCCTGGACCGGGAGACCTGACAGGCTGACATTATTTTGCTGCTTTGACTTTGGGGGGGGGAGCTGAGAAATGATGCCCCCATCCTCTCCCCCCCATGTCTGCTGAGCTTCTCTGAGCGTTCTCCTGCTCCATCCACCCCCTTCCCGGGCCTGAGTCTGACCGGGCCATGGCCTGCCCACAGCTCTGCTCCCCCCCCAACATCACTGCCCCCCCATCCGCTCAGCCATGGTTAGGGGCATTCTCCATAGTGACTCTCCCCATGGCAACAGACGGTCCCCATAGCGATGGACGCTGCCCATGGCTACAGATACAGCCCTTAGCAGTAGGTGCTCCCCATTCCCAAGGTGACAGATGCTCCCCATGGCTGGAGGCGACCCCTGGCAACAGTGGCTCCCCATAGCAGCACTCCCCATGGCGACGGACATTGCCCAGAGCAAGGTGGACCGGGCCCTGGTTCTTCTTTACGGGCCTGAGCTACTTGCAGGGGGGTAGGGATGGGGCCCTGAGGCCCCCCCCCACTGCAATAGCTCTCTCACTTTGCTGGAGGCCTCCAGGGGAGGGGACAGAAGGAGATGGGGGGGTCAGAGAGGGTAGGGGGCTAAAATAAGCTTCAGGGGGCTTTTTAGCCCTCTATCCCCCATGCTTGTGTGCCTCTGTGCATGGGTGTGTGTCATGTGGGCATGTGTTTGTGTGTGTCTGTGTGTGTGAGACTGTATGTGCAAGGTGTGTCTGTGTGTGTGTGAGAGGCGGTGTGCAAGGGGCGTCTGTGTGTGTGTGTGTGCGCACGCAGAGGATATCTGTGTCTGAGTCCATGTGTCTGTGTGTGCAGGGGGAGTCTGTACATATGTGTG
>ML686092.1:2287559-2298823 GCA_007922175.1 Pelusios castaneus
ATGTGTGTTTGTGTGTCTCTCTGCGTAGAAGCGTTTGGGGGACTCTCTGCTGGGTCTCCACGGTCGCAGTTCCTGGCCGAGGGGCAGCACGGTTCTGCGGCTGGTATAATAACCGAGCTGGACCCTGCGCGTGGGGGGAACTGGCCATGGCCCCTGGCCCAGCCACTGTCACAAACCCTGCCTAGATCTAGTACAATCTCACATGCTCGCACTGCTGGGCACGACCCCCCCAGCTGCACACACTGTCACAGGTCTTGCACCATGCCCACTGTAGCACACTTCCACATTCACTCATGTTTGCACACTCATGCATAGGCACAGGTGCTTGCACTCTTCATGGCAGAACGCACACCCACGCACATGCATGGAGCCCTACCACTGCTCACAAGGCTGTGCCCCCTCTCACACAGACATCGCACAACTGTGCACCCTCACACATCACACAGCTGCACACCCATGCACGCCTGCTCACACCCGGCCCCACTTGCATGACCTCGCTCCCCTCGCTGGCTCGGCTGAAGGCAGGATGCACCTGGCCAGCCAAGCAGGACGCAGCCGGCTCCATCTGCTTCCGGCCCCTTCCTGCCTGCAGCCCATGAGGGGGCACATGGGGGGTGCAGAGAGTGGCCTCTGGTGCAAACAGGATGCGCATGGCAGAGACCCCTCTGCAGGTGGCAGCCCCCCATGTGACTGGGGCTCCGGGCACAGACTCCGAAAGCCTCCAGGCAAAGAAGTCTGGTTCCCAAAGGATTAATGTGGAGGACCCCCCCCCCAACACGCATGACATTCACTAATTTGCAATGCCGGGCACTTCCCCCACCCCACCCCCTCGGAAACCCTCCAGGGCACAGGGCCGGGGGAAGGGCAGTTAACTGTGCTCTGTGGGTGCTGAGATTGTATTGAGTGGGTGTGTTTACCGGCTGTGTGTAGGAGGTGTGGGCACTTGCATGGGGGTGTACCTCCCTACCACATTGACACCCCCAGACCCAAGGTGTTACCTGTGACCGCCCTTGCGGGCTGGGCCCTCTCTCCTGCTCACAGGCTGCCCAGTTCCTCCTGTGCCCCCCCCATTTCCATCCTGCATATGGGGAATGGGGTCTAGTGGTCAGAGCTGGGTGGGGGTCTGGGAACCAGGGCGCCTAGGGTCTCTCTGGCTCTGGGCGGAGAGTCATGCGGGGAGGTGCTGTGCCAGTGGGGGTCATGGCGAGATGCCCTTGGATCTAGGCTATCCCCCACCAGAGTTGACTGCATGCACTGTTCAGTCTCTCCCCACTCATCCTGTTCTCGTCCTGGGTCTGGGGCTCCGGGCTGAGCTGACCCCCTCCCTCTTGGATCTCAGCCGCCATGGAAAGCGAGTGTAGGAGGGCTTGGACACAAGCCGGGAGATTCCCTCTCCAAGGAGAGAAACAACAGAGTCCTGTGGCACTTTTAAAGACTAACAGATTTATTTATCGCATGAGCTTTGGTGGGAGAAAATCCCATTTCATCAGATGCTTTGAAGATGGGAAACTTACAGAATGGGAGGAAATTAAATGCAGAGGAGTGTATGACATAGGACCAGGTCAGGCTGTAACAGCAAATCAAAATATGCAAATTTGACTCGGTTGCCTTGGGATTAAACAGGGACTACGGATTTTTCTCTCATTACAACAGGTGATTTGACCTCACCTTCCTCTATGTGCTGTTCCCCAGTGTTTGAATCCTAACACCTATTTTGATTTGCTGTTACAGCCTGACCTGATCCTATGTCATATACTTCCCTGCATTTAATTTCCTCCCATTCTGTAAGTTTCCCTTCTTCAAAGATCTGACGAAGAGGGATTTTCTCCCACCAAAGCTCATGTGTAAATAAATCTGTTGGTCTTTAAAAGGGCCCCAGGACTCTGTTGTTTTTCTGCAATAGACTAACACGGCTCCCCCTTTGGAACCCCCCCAAGGAGAGATGCCCAAAGCTGACACCAACATCCCACAGCAAAGGGCCCAGCTCTGGGTGGGGAGCAGGGGCTAGTGGATAAGTGGAGCGGGGCTGGGAGCCCGGACTCCTGGGTTCGCTCCCCAGCTCTGGGAGGGGAGTGAGGTCTAGTGGCTAGGACCAGAGAGGGCCCTGAACTTCCTTCAGCAGCGCCGCTGACCTACTTCCCCCACTGGGGGGCGCTGCTGCTCCGCCCACACCGCAGCTGGAAACAGCTGGTGCCAAAGTGCTGCCGTTCCCCAACTGGCCGCTGGGGGGAGCCCGGAGCAAAGGTGCTGGGGGCTGCGAGGCGCCTGGGGGGTGGGACGGGCTAGGCCCGGCTTGCAGGGAGGAATGGGCCGGGGGGGGGGGGTTGACTGCAGCCAACATCCAGCACAGCTGGGAAACCCCCATCCCTGCAGCTTTGCCATGGCCGGGAGGGACGGTCGGACCATCTCGTCCCCCCATATCGCACAGGCTGTTTGTTCCCATGCCCCCATGCCATGTGAGCAGGTGCCACTCTCCCCGGGCTCAGGCAGCTGGCCTGGCATTGGAGACACCAGTGGAGGGGGGGAACCTGCTGCTCACCCAGGGGCGTCTGGCGACAAATCACCCGCCCGGTCACACTCTGGTGCCTTGTTTCTAATCTGAGCCTGTCCAGTGTTGCAGCCCCGCCACGGGCTCTTGCTCTGCTTTTCTCCATGAGATCCTGGACCCCGATAGCCCCAGGCAGCTTCGCTGACATGCTCTGTGCATGTCCCATCGCCGTCTTCTTTCCGATAAGCTAAACCAATCAGGCTCTACGTCTCTCACTGTCGGGCCTTTTCAGCTCATTTTTGTGGCTCTTCTCTGCAGCCCCTCCGATTTTCCAAAACCCTCTTTGGAAGACATATGGCGCTAGGTGCCTTTAGGCCAGGGTTAGTCAGATGGTGGACTGCAGGCCAAATCCGGACCGCCAGACGCTTGTAAATAGACTCCAAACTCTATTTTATTTACTGCCTATCGTTTTATTATTATTATTATTTTGTCTGGACCTTGACCAAAAAAAAAAAAAAGCCTGGGTCTCTACGAGGGGCCGGCAAAGCTATTTTGGTATAAATGCACCTGAAAGAACAAGAGCCACACAAAACCTGGGCATTCACCAGTTCGGCAGCTATTTCTTGCCTTAGGCCACATCTACACTATGGAGATTATAGCTCAGGCCTCATAACTACGCTGATAACCCATCTCACACTGATACCACCTCCCTGAGGGTATCTCCACACGCGAAATGTGACAGACCTACACAGCGCAGTTACGGAGACGTTCGCTACAGAGAAGACCCTGTCGCCTCCCCAACAGGGCGAGTCAGCGGAAGAATTCTTCTGGCCTCTGACCACTGTCTACACTAGGGCTGAGGTAGCTTAACTACATCTTGTGGGGAGGGAGGGATTTTCACCCGGGGCCAGGTTAGACCAGCCAGCCCGGAGAGAGGGCAGTGGATCAATGGAGGCAGCCTTCCCTCGACCTAGGCCTTGTCTACACTTAAAAAATAAGTCAACTTAATATAGGCTGATTTATAATCACCACCGTAATTACAACGGGGGGCTGGTGTCCACCCGGCTCTCCTTGGGTCAGTGGAGGGCATCCTCACCCCCATAGGCGCCTCGCAGCCTCCAGCACCTTTGCTCCCACCAACCTGCTGGGATCCACACAGCCCTATGGACTGCCCCCCACCCCCATGCCCCAGTCCCAGCAGAGACCCTGGGGAGGATGCTGGGGACTTCTTCCCTCCGCTGCTGGGAGCCGGTGGAAGCTACCTGGGGCCTCTCCCTTCCCAGCTCTCCACTGGCATGGGCAGCCGTGTCAATTTCATGGCCCGCCCTGTAATCAACAAGGCTTGAGGACCAGGTGGAAAAGCTCCTGGATTTCTCCCCCCAGCTCCCAGCTGAGAGCGGAGACCAGCAACCTGGGCTTCTCGCCCTGCCCCCAGCTAGGAGCAGGAACCAGCCCCCAGCGACAGCAACCTCTTCTTGAGCTTTTTTGTCAATTTCACTGCTGAAATTGACACCACCCTGTATCTACCGGACTCTGCGACCTCCTAACCAAGCCGATAAAAGCTCCTCACCTCTCCTCGAGGTGGTTTTATTTTGTCGAGAGAGCCGGGCAGTTTTCTCGGTGGGGGTGACTGCACCATGTCCACCACCTCTGTCCTGGCGACTCAAAACTCTCTAGTGCAGGCCACGTCCTTGCAGACGGGGTGTTCACACTCTCCGCACTGACTCTTTGTTACTTTGATGGCTCTCTGGCTGGAGCAATTGTTCCTGCTTCAAATCCCCCCCAGCAGGGTCGACCTGTGGGCACCAGACGTTGCAGGGTTAGGGGTGCTGGACCACGGAAACGTCTCACTTTCAACGCAGCCTGCGGGAGACACGGCAGACGGCTAACCTGGCCTGCGTGTGATATGACTGGGCTCAGCTCTAGCCAACTTCCTCACTGGGTTTTCAATACGAAGGGCTTTTCAGAAGCCACCAGCTTCTCAATGGAGCAACAAGACGCGTGTGCGAAGACCCCGTTGAGACTGCTCCAGCCACAGATTTCTTCCTCACCTGGCGCTTGGCGCTGTCCCTGTTTACTCATCCTACCAGCAAGGTGAGTTTGCCCTCCCCTGGGGGCTGGTGGGGCCGGACCTCTACCTCCTCCTGGGATGTTCATGGCAGGATTCCTCAGAGGTTAATTAATTCAGGGCAGAGGGCGTGTGTCGGAGGGAGGCTTTAAGATTAATCAGCTGCCACATACAACAACAACATCCTCTTGGCTGCTGGTGGAGAGTGGGTTGGACATATGAGGTGCGGCATCCCCCCCCGCAAAGGAAGGAAGAGGAGCTGGGCTGAACCTGAGGTAAGGGTGCCCCTTTCAGGGTCGGGACACAGCCTGTGCCATAGAGATCTTGAGGAACCGTGAACTGGGTCAATTTCACTCCACTCCGCTGCTTCCAAGCAGGGCGTCCAGCTAATATGGTGCAGCCTTGATCTCTCTATCTGCCTGCTTCTCTTTGAATCCGAGGCCCTGCCTGTCCTGGGGGAGCTGCCCTCATGGGAGTCCCACACTGCGAGATGTGCTGTGCGGACAGGCCACCCCAACTCCCCCGTTTATGGTGAGGTGGTGAAGTTATGCTGGGCTGAAGGGAGGGGTTGGGTCAAAGATCTCCAGTACAGAAAGGGATCTGTGGGGACCTGGGGAGCTCTGCAGGGACCAAGGTTTTTGTCTTGTTGAAACGCCACATCCCAATGCTCTCCAGGGCGAGCCAGAGGCTTTTCACAAGGCCCTGAAGTGAAGACTCTAACCACAAAATGCCATCCTAGCCAGAACCCAGGAATCCCCTGGCTGCTCTAACCCCGCTGATCCCGTTCCCCTCCCAGGGGAAAACCTAGGACACCTGGCTCCCACCTGCCCTCGCAGTGCCAAGGACAGAACCTGGATTCCTAAATTCCTAAAACAGTGCCTGCCTGACCACTCTGCCTCTTCCAGACTACTGTGGTAGAAGCCCTGATTGGTGACTGGCTCCGTGGCATCTCCCAGTCCGGGTTTGCTCTGCAACAAACTTCTTGGCAGCTGCACTGTGCACCAGACCCATGACCTGACCTGTGATCCAGCCCTTCCACTCCACAGCCACATGCGTCTGACTCAGAAGCACTGCCCGCTCTGGCCTGCCCAGGCTGGGGTGAGCAGGAGGGAGGTCTGAGGCCAGCCTAGAAGGGGAGAGCCCTTCCTTGCAGCGCTGGAAGTCTCGGGGGGGGGGGGGGCAGGAGAAGATGAGATCTCTCTGGTAACGCAGCCCAGACTATCTCATTCCATCCCTACCTGTGGAGTGGCAGAGCTGAGATACAGGAGGGCTCTGGAGAGGAGGGAGTGTGGGGTCTATGGTTACAAGGCGGGGGGGGGGGGGCTGGGCTCTATCCCTGGCTCGGGGAGGGGGGGGTCTAATGGTTGGAGCAGGGGGGCTGGGAAGCACCTTCCCTCACCAGGATTAGCCAGAGGGAATTCTCCCCAGCTGACGCATTCTCACCGAGCCACCTTGGCTTCCTCCTTCCCAGCAGCAGCCGGGTGGGCGGGAATAGGGCTGGCTGGGTTATTCTGGGTTAGCAGCTTGCTATAAATAGCCTTGGGAGGCTGCTGAAATCAGCAGACAGCCTCAAACATGCCAGGCAACAGAGCCTCCTGGGAAGGAACCCAGGAGTCCTGACTCCACCACTCCCCCCCGCTCTAACCACTAGACACCACTCCCTACACCAGAGCCAGCAGTAGAGCCCAGGCTTCCCGTCCATCCTAAGCCGTGCGGCTGGGAGGGGCTCAGCACAGATTCCTATCCCCCGCTCCACCCCCGCTGTCTGACAGCACATTGGCGTGCACATGCCGCGGATGGCAGTGGGTTTACTTGAAGGGTATTTTGTGCTGGCTCCGGGAGAGGAGTGCAGAGTGGGCAGGACCTGGGATCTAGCCCAGCTCTGGGGAGGGTCGGGGGTAGGGGTTGCAGTAGAGGGGTCAGGACTCCTGGGTTCTATCCCAGAGCAGTAGCAGGGAGAATTCATCCCTTTCTCCCTCAATACTGTCGCTCACGTCTCTAACTCACCCCAGGACCCCTCTAGGAGGCAGAAAAGCCCCAGTTCCCACAGCCTGTCCCACTCCCAGCCCCTGCTGCGGCCACCTGCTGACTCTCCAGCCAGCCCTGGGACGTTGACTAAGATCAAGCGGATTTGGGGGCGTCTCTTGGTCCCTACAGTGCAGCTAAGGGGGGGGGTTAATTCTCTGATTATCCCAGCTTGCCACGACTCCTTGCTGCTGGGCTAGTGTCTGGGGCCGGCTGGCCAGTGGCTTCTGGATCTTGGCACCGGTCAGCTCCTGGGGCAGGGGATGAGCCGGAGCTTGAAAGCTCGCACATGGAGAAGGGCCCCGGATGCTGGAGGAAGGATGCAGCTTCCCAGCTGGGCCTCACACCACTGGGCAACGCTCCTGGACCTTCCCCAGACAGCACCCGGCATGTGCCGATGACACCCTGCACCAGAGAGCTGACATCTCAGGGACCTGCAGCCATACAGGAGGCCACTGCTGGCTAGTTCCAGCCCCTGCCCCTAGTCCAGTCCTGGGCCTCAAGTCACTTTATCTTCTAAGGTTGCTGGGTGGAGTCCTGGGGCCTGGCGGGGCAGGGTTAGGCACCTGGCTTGTGTTTGGCTTCCTAATCAGCTGGGGCGTGATTGAAGGGTGGCTGCAGCGTGACTAGAAGTGGCTGGTTATGGGTCGGGAGTGTCACATGATGGTGGGGGGGAGGAACTGTGGGTCATCGGGCAGTCGTTTCCCCATCACACTCTTAATAATCAACTTTTCTGCTGGGAGCCTCTTCTGACACGTGCAGGGAGGGAGGGAAGCCACAGCCGCCCAACCCCCCTGCACCCGAGTTCCTCTTTCCAGGACCTGATAAAATGTCCCGGTGAGCAGAGCTCCCTCAGTGGTAATCCGACGGCTTGCAGGTGGCACCGGGAGGGGTCGGCGACAGCCAGTGGGATCATCCCTGAGACCGGAGGGGGCAGGGTTTGATCCCTGAGGACGCTGCTCTTCCCAAAGCAGCTGGTGCGAAACTGACAAGCGTAAGTTACGCACTTTTGCCAGCTTCATCATGGCTGCAGGTGCGGGCCGCTCCCCGCCCCCTACTCAGGGCTCTGTCTCCTTCTCATTTTCTGTCTCCTTCACCTGCTTCCTGGTTCACCCTCTTCCTGTTCAGTGACGGGTGCTTCGGCCATGTTCTGGCGTGTCGCCCCTCCAACCCAGGGCTGACATGCCAGGGTGTAAGCCGCACCGTGCGCTCGCTAGCCGTCTATCTCTGGGCTTTAGCTGCTGCCCATCACCGTGGTCTCTGGGCTCCTGCCGTGTCCACTCGATGGCAGCTGCTGAGTCCCTGGTGAAGTAAAATGGGGCTCCTGACACTTTGCCCCTGTCGGGCTCAAACCTCTGCTTGGGGCAGGTTTTTCTGCACTGCTTGGCTGCAGTCTGAACTCCCCCCAGCTGTCCGGCTGCTGGCTTTGAGAAGTGTGGGATTTTTGGTGAGCTGCCATATTTGACCAGGGACAGGCTGGGAACACCCCCAGCAATGTGGGGGTGACCCAGTGGACAGGACACAAGGCTGGGATGCAGCACACCTTGGGGTCTGGCTCTGTCACTTCCCTGCTCCGTGCCTATTTCCCCCACCCTCTTTCATCTGCTCACAAGCTCTTCAGGCTGGGACCTGCCTCTGCCGGGTGTCTGTGCCGCACCATGGGGGCCTCAATCCCATCTGAGCCCTGGCCTGGGCCGCCCCTGGTCTCGGTTGGGGGCTGACATGCAAACGATGTTTCAAGTAAACCACAGAGGGTGGCCAGGGTGGGGGGGGAAAGAGGGTTGTCAACAGTTTTGGGGTACCGGCTCTAGGGACTGCCCAGCACCCTAGGCAAAGTGCAGCTTCGCAGTGACGTTGCTGCTGTGTCCGGTCCCTGTCTGATGGTTTGCTCCCGTCTCTCCCAGGACTGAACAACCCTTGGGACTCGCCCGTTAGCCTCCCAGACCCTTGAACAATGGGCTTCAGGGCAGGGTCTGAATGAGGGCTGAGTGCCTCTTAGCATAACAAACCAGCCATTCCCACCCTCCTTCCTCTGATGATCTTATTTACTATCTGCCGGCAGCAGGGGGGTGCGGGTGCCAGTTGCCTGAGTGAGAGGGACCCAGTGAGCTAGACGGGCTCTAGACTGTTCTGCTATCACGCAGACACGGTACAGCTACTCTCCATGGCTGGGCTCAGTGCTCGGGGGGAACCTGGGTGGTTTCACTGGCTACATGATCGAATGCTCCATTCGGTTTAATACACTGCCCATCTGTGCCCTAATTAAAGAGGTGGTTTGAACCGCTTTAGTTACACTGGTCCACCCCAGTGTGGACATTCAGATTTTTATTTACGTCGATTGGGAACAGGGCGGCGTTAAACTGAAATAAACCTGGCTACACCCGATCCTGGTGTTTGCAAGGGGTTCGCTAATCTGGCTTCAAACCCCGACCGCCTCATGGGAGCCAAAAGCATGTGGAAGCCGGGGCTTTCTCACGTGAGATGGTCCCTGCCCCACAGGGCTCCCAACCTGGACACTAGATAGGAGGGGAAACTGAACCACAGAGAAGGAAAAGAAACTCTGGCGAGGTCGCACAATGAGTCAATGGCAGAACTGAGGAGTCCCGGCTCCCACCTCCCAGCTGCCGACCACAAGAGTGGAACTGAGAACCCAGGAGTCCTGGCTCCCTGACCCATCTTTAAATCTGTGAAACACACTCCCATTCCGGAACTTGGAACAGAACCCAGGAGTCCTGAGACCCAGCCCCCCATTCCAACCCACTAGACCCCACTCTCCTCCCACAGCTGGGATCAAACCCAGGGGTCCTGGCTCACCTCTGGCCCTAACCATTGCCTCCCTTGGGAAGACTGGGTTCAATGCTTTCGACCTGAGCAGAGCACCCTACTGACCGTGGCTGCATCTCCCCACAGATGGCAGGTTACCTGTATCTCTCCATGCTGCTCCTGGTGGCTCTGCCGACCCTCGGTGCCAGCCTGCTCTCCTCCGGCTCCTCCCTGCGTTTCATCGCCCTGGGGGACTGGGGCGGGGTGTCCAACCCCCCCTACCACACGGCGCGTGAGGTGGCCACGGCCAAGGAGATGGGCCGCACAGTGGCGGCTCTGGGTGTGGACTTCATCCTGTCCCTCGGCGACAACTTCTACTACAATGGAGTGCAGGACGTCAATGACAAGAGGTTCCAGGTAGGAAGCCCCTGGGGCCCCCCCACAGCACATAGGGACTGGAATACAGCACTTTTTTATGCAGAGAACCCTCCCCAGTGCTGAGATGCAGCCACTTCTGGGGTGGAGCATGGTGGGGGGCTGTTTATACAAGGATCCCTCATCCAGTGCTGACATGCACCTGACTGGGTTGGTGCAGGAACTGTTTATACAGGGATTCCCCACCCAAGGGGGATGCGGCTACCTCTGGGATGGGGTATGGCAGCTATTTACCTGCACACAACACCATCATTTGAGCTTAGGCCTGGGAGATTCCTGTCTCCATCTGAAAACTGCAGGAACCACCTTGCCCTCCACCCCCACAAAAAAGCTTCAGGTGTCACTCTTTTGCCGCAGCCCCTTTACTAGAGGTGACTCCCCCACGAACCAACACAGGAAACCAGCTAGCATGAGCCCCTCCCCAACTGCACTGGTGGGTGTGTAGGGGCCGGGACGTGCAGCACAGTTCTGGCATGCAAGGGGTTAATATAATCCGGTTGGGGAACGATTTGGTTCCAAGGATCAGCCAGGGCTGAGACGCCTTCTGAGGGGGGCTGGCAGGAGGGACTCCCCCAGTGGTGAGATGTGAACAGTGCCTGTTCTCTGCCGTCCCCTCCCGTGGCAGGACACTTTTGAGGCCGTCTTCAAGGCGCAGTCGCTGCGCAAGGTGCCATGGTACGTGGTGGCCGGGAACCACGACCACTCGGGGAACGTCTCAGCCCAGATCGCCTACAGCAAGGTCTCCAAGCGCTGGTAAGGGCCCCCTTCTGCAATCCCCCTCCCCACTCAGAAGGATGGGGCTGCATCCCACTGCTCTGCTCTGCCAACCCCAGCCTGCAGGCCCTGTGCTGATCCAGGGACTGTGGGGGGCACGTGGAGATCGGCTCTAATTTAACCTCTTCCCTCCGTCCCACAGGAACTTCCCCAACTACTACTACAGCCTGAAGTTCAAGGTCCCCAAGAGCAACGCCACGGTGGCCCTCCTCATGATCGACACCGTCACCCTGTGCGGCAACTCGGACGACTTCCAGAACCAGCAGCCCCAGGGGCCCCGGGACGCGGAGCTGGCCCGAAGCCAGCTGGCCTGGCTCCGCAAGCAGATGGCCTCCTCTCGGGACGACTACCTGCTGGTGGCCGGCCACTACCCAGTGTGGTCCATAGCTGAGCACGGCCCCACCCACTGCCTCGTGAAGCACCTGCAGCCGCTGCTGCTAAAGTACAAAGCCACCGCGTACCTGTGTGGCCATGACCACAACCTGCAGGTGAGCTGGGGGGACCACTGGGCTACTGCGCTTCTCTGTTATGGAGACGCCCGTCAACGCCCATCACACCCCACCCCGGCCACCCAGGGCAGCCCTGTCCCTGCAGGGAGAGTGACTCAGCCAGGCAGGGGCGTAGGAACCCAGGAGTCCTGACTTCCAGCCCCACCCCTTCCCCGGCTCTAACCTGTAGACCCCACTCCCCTCCAGAGCCAGGAATCCTTGC
>ML686092.1:2298833-2373130 GCA_007922175.1 Pelusios castaneus
CCCTCCAGAATAGAACCCAGGAGTCCTGGCTCCCAGCCCCCCAGCTCTGACCTGCTAGGCCCCAAACAGTTCTGAAGTGAAGGAGATTTAAGCTCCCTCCCTGTGATAGCTGTACTCGAGCCCCCATGTCCAGTGGCCCCATCCATCCATCCCTCCCCAGAGAACGACGCTGTCGGTCGCTGCCGTTCTGTGCTCGCCGGGAGGGACACTAGCTTGCAATGTGCCTGTCACAGAGCAGTCCCAGAGGGTACAACACACCAGCTGCAGGGGAGCACCCAGGTGCAGATCTGCTCTAACCCCCCCCCCATCCCATCTCTCCCATCAGTACCTGCAGGACAAGGCTGGCGTGGGCTATGTGCTGAGTGGGGCCGGCAACTTCATGGAGAACTCACGGCAGCACTTTCACAAGGTGCCCGTCGGCTACCTGCGCTTCTTCTATGCCGAGCCGGCGTCCCTGGGCGGCTTCGCCTACGTGGAGATTGACCGCAAAGAGATGAGCGTCACCTACATCGAAGCCAGCGGCAAGTCCCTCTACAAGACTTCCCTCCCCCGGAGGAGCCGTCTCTGAAACCCTCACCTGCCCCTGGATCTAGGGGAGCGCAGGAAGTGGGAGGATGGGTTCAGAGCTCCCTGCTCTTTCATTTGACATTGAGAGAAAACGCTGCTAAAAGCACTGATGCTGTCTGATTTTTAAGGCACCTGCACCTGATCTCAGGGGAATCTTCCCCTCTGCCCCCAAGTCTGCCCCCTGAAATACCACCAAAGCTTTGCAAACACCTCCTCCCTGTATCCACCAGCTGGCTGGAGAAGCCTCTCCCCATATGTTGCTTGATCCCCCCTTCCCACTGCAATAGATCACTCCAGTCCCCTTTGATTCCCTCCAAAAGGATTTTGGCTTTGAGGCCCTCTCCCTTAGTTCCTATAAAGTCTCCACCTGTGTGCCCCGCTCCTCTCCCAACGTCAGGGGGAGCCCATAAGCTGTGTTTCCCGTCCCATCACACCACCTGTGTCCCACAGCAGACATTACTGTGTCTCTGCCCTGTCTCGCCCTGCCACTGGGAGGTTGGAGAGAACAGCTCGTGCGTTTGCACTGGGGGCAGGGGCAGGAATAATCGCAGGATGGGGGAGTCTCCTGCCATCTCTGCTCTCGGCTGCAAACTTTCCCCGGCACTAGGCAGGCTGGCCTTCTGGTTCAGATGCAGATCTGGGTTTGGTCCCCGGTGAATTTCCCGTCTCCACAGGCCAAGGGTCCTCCATTCTCCCACCCTTGGCCTGTGGAGACTGCAAATTCACTGGGGACCCCCTAGCCACAGCCCCTCTTGCAATACAAATCCCAGCCAAGGCTGTCGGGTGAGCTCCTACCTCATCCCACCACCCCGAGGCGTCATGACCTCCCCTTCTCAGGTACTAAATCCCCAGAGCCACGAGCTACGTGGCCTGGGGGCGCTTTCTTTTTGTTTACGGCCCAGTAAGCTGTGTTGTGCCAGGCTCAATACTGCCCAAACCGGCTTCCTGCTGTTCGTGTTTTCTGAGTTGGTTCTTTCGTACTCTCAGATACTGACTGCTCCTGGGTTTCTGCCCGGTCTAAATTTAAAAGGAGGGTGCGTGTGCAAGCCCGTGTGTCTGTCAAAGACTTTGAACTTCTGAAGCAACTCCTTTTTCCACACTTTTTCAGCACCATGCCTCTGATCTGCTCCATGAATCTGCTTCCAACAGAACAGACTCTTTGTAGTATGTTTCTTGGGAGTCTGGTCAATAAATTGTATTTTAAACAGTCTGTTGTTTTTCTCTCCACACACAGGAGTGCGCACCTTGGAACCAGTGACATTTATGTCATATTTGGGAAATTGAGGGGGACTAGGAAGGAAGGTTGCCCTTCATTCCCGAACTGCAGCCCCGATACCTCAGCTCTAGGCTCACATGCAAACAATCCCAACCCACAAACCCCTCCTCACTCAGCCCCACGCTCCCCTGCTAATGCCCCTCAACCCTGAGCAGCATTTCCCCAGCTCTACGCTTCCTCTGTGCACACCGCTCTGGTGGTGCCCCTCAATCACAACTCACATTCTCTTTTCCCTGCTAGTCCAGCCGAATCTCTGCCGACACCTCTCCATCTTGGCCCTCAGCCACCCGCGCCTATTCTAGACCTAAGCTCCCTGCTCTTGAAGCTCTGTTGATATCTCTCAATCCTGACCCGCAGCCCCCCAGCTATTGAAGGCTCATCGAGATATTGTCAGTAGTCCCAAGACACCACGCACCGCTATGGGTATCTCTCGAAGCCAAGGGCCAGGAATGACGATCCATGTGATGTGCAGGAACAGCCTCTTCACAGATCTCCATGTCCTAGCCTTCCTTCTCCCCCACACCTCTACCTCCAGAGGGGGAAGCTGTGTTCCTGACCAGCCCCCACTTCCACATCCTCTATGAACCAATCCTGTGTATTCCCCAGCAAACAGTCATTTGCAATGTAGGCCCTTGCTTAAAAAAACATAACCCCTGGCAGTTTAGGGAAAAAAAACATAGGGAAATGCCCCATAAATCTGCAGCTATTTTTAACATCCCCTCTTTTGCCCCTCCAGTATGGCATGCCCCACAGAATCCAGTCCATCCTGTGCTCTGTCCCCACCCCTTGACTATGAAGAGGAATGTTTCTAGACTTCTGAGAACAAAAGAGGTTCCCTAAGGCGTAAGGAGGGGATTTGAATGAAATCTTGAACGTGAGCAGTTTAGGTGATGAGTGCCCCTGTCATTTTGAACTCGAGTGGATGTTTTTGTAAAAGACAGGCTCGAATTCAAACAGGAAGTAATTCAGGGCCATTCTCTCAACTAAATGGTCACATTGGGCCCTTCTGGCCCTACGATCTACACAGCTGTGTCTATGCCAGAATGAGTCTCACCTTCCAGAGCACATGAAAATACATCTGTATGACCTAAGGTGGGACTATAAACTGGGACATAGTCTGGCATAGAAACTCCTATTTTAAAAGTTCCAGAGGGGTTGCCGTGTTAATCTAGTTCAGCCAAACAAAGAAGGAGTCCTGTGACCCTTTTAAAGACTAACGAATTTATATTTCACATGACCGTCTGTTGGAGAAATCCCACTACGTCAGATGAAAGCTCATGGGAAAAATACATTTGTTACTCTTTAAAAGTGCCACAGGACTCCTTGTTTGTTTTCTGATTTTGAAAACAGCTCTTTTCAGCTTAAAGGCAGCAGGGAACAGGTTTAGGTGGAAATAAACCACGTTTAAAACCAAAATTAGCATCTTCACAGGGGTTTGCTCCAATTTAACTATATTGATTTATAAGCCTATTTCAGGTCAGGTCTTATTTGTATTACCATATCTGGGAGCCCCCATTATGGTCCAGGATCCCAGAGTGCTACCGGCTGCCCAAATACAGAATAAAAAGATGGTCCCTGCCCCAATGTTCTTCCAACTGAAGTACAGAACAGGTGACAGCAAGTAGATACAGCACAAGGAAGCAATGGGACATCACTGGTCAGGAATCGCCTAGTCATTGTCCAATTTTTTGGTGAGGGGTCGCATGGAAAAAACCATAAAGGTTCTTCTTTGAAAACTGGTGCAATTTTGTCTCCTGTAGACCGGGCCTAGTAAACAGAAACACCTATTGTGTTGAAAACCTCGTGCATGAGGATTACAACTAGATGCTGACAGTCCAATGATTAGCTTCAGGCCTGGCCTACACTTAAAACTTAGCTTAACATAGCTAGGTGCTCAGGGGTGAGAAAAATCCAGCTGGCTGAGAGCTGTATGCTGCTGTAGATAAAGATAGGCTGACAGAAGAGCATTTCCATCAACCTAGCTACCAGCCCCTCAGGGAGACGGCGTTCCTATAGAGATGGAAAACCCTCTTCCCCTGACACAGCCCATGTCTACACTACATGATCACAAGCAGCATAGCTATGGCGCCAGAGCTATTGACGTTGTAGCGTTCGTAAGTGTATGCATGGCTTGGCTCCCCCAAACCAAGCAAGGTGCAGAAATTTACACAGCGTCGGAATTGAAACTCCAACTGCTTTCCTGGCCAGTAATCCCAAGTGGGCAGGGCAGGGTTGATTTTAAATAAGGGTTTTCTCTTTATCTATTAACCAGAAACTGGCTAAATCCAACCAGCACAGACCCCTAATTAGTCTGTTCCTTCTGCTCTTAAAAGGTCAGTGCCCTGGCCTTGCCCATCAAAGTTGGCTTATCGGCAGGGCCAAGCAGGTTTATGACCGTTAACAGCCTCTAATCAGCAACTCCAGGCCAGAGCTGTTTGTGCTGCCCTTTATCCAAGGCCGAAGGTCTCTCTTGTCATGAGGAGCAATGGTGAAGGCGAGGTTCAGGACCACACCTGAGCATTGCCACCCAAAATAACCCCCTTCTGCACACAAGGGAGGGAGATCAAAGCCTCGCTCAAGATCCCCAGGCACTGCAGTAGTGGGGGGGAAATGGGGGGAGCCCATGCATCCCAGTGTGAGAGTAAATTCTGCCCCCCAGACCCATCATCCCACCCAGCCCCCACTGCCTGCTCCAGAGGGCAGGGCAGGGCTGGGGCATGGGTCAGCCTCCCAGCTGGCAGCAGCACAGGATGGGGCAACCTGTGCTTCTGAAGGTCCCAAAAACTTTTCCCTTGCAGTGGGTGGGTGGGTGTGTTTCCAGAGGGAGGGGACCACAGTCCCGTCCTTTGTGGCACCCCCAGGATTTTTCTCAGGAAGGGGCACCCCACCGAGTGCCCCAGCTGGGCCACCCCAGACTTGGTCCTGGCTGAGGGGTCTTCCCTTCAGTCCCTGGCGCTGCTCCTCCTGTCTTGGTTCCTGTGGGTCCCCCATCTCTCAGGTCTTGGGGTTCCTCCTTCTCTGGGGTCCCCACCCCCCATTCCTGGGGTCCCCATCTCTCAGGGTTCCTCTCTCTCTGGGGTCCCCACCCCCCATTCCTAGGGTCCCCCATCTCTCAGGTCTTGGGGTTCCCCCCCTCTTTGGGGTCCCCACCCCCCATTCCTGGGGTCCCCATCTCTCAGGTCTTGGGGTTCCTCCATTTCTTGACCCCTTTCCTCCATCTCTGGGGTCCCACCCAACGACGCCCCGGCCATCTTGGAAAGGACCAGGAGCACGAGGTAGGAGTCGGGGGCGGGGCCAAGCGCCCTCCACTCCCCGCCCTCCCTCGCGCCACTTCCGGGGCCGCGGCCCCGCCCCTCGCCCTGCTTTCCGCCGTCAATCAACGCCGCTCTCGCCAATGGCGGGGGCCGCCGCCCATTTCTTTTCCGGTTCCGGTCCGCGGCCGGAAGTGCCGCCGCCGGTCGCCGTTGGAAACGCGGCGGCTGCTGGACTGGGGCGGGAGACAGGTGGGGGCCGGAAGTGACCCCTGGGGGGGCGGGGGCGGGTCTCGGGACGTCGACCCCCAGCCCGGGGAGCCGCCGTTCCTGGGGGGCGGGTCTGCTCCCCCCCCTTGGAGCCCCACGTGCTCGGCTGTGCGGGGAGCGGGAGGGGCAGGGGGTCGTGGGTGGGGGAAGGGAAAAGGGTGGATGGGGCAGTGAGGGAAGGAAGGGGGCTGGGGACAGGGTCATGGGGGAGGGGTGGATAGGGTCGGGGGGGGCGGGATGGGGAAGGGAAGAGGGTGTGGGAAGGGGCAGGGGTCATGGGGTGGATGGGGCAGTGGGGGAAGGAAGGGACTTGGGGGGCTGGGGAGAGGGGTCATGGGGGAGGGGTGGATAGGGTCGGGTGATGGAGAAGGGAAGAGGTTGCGGGGATGGGGAAGGGAAGATGTGGGGAACGGCAGGGGTCGTGGGGTGGATGGGAAGCGGTCGGGGGGAGGGGAAAAGGTTGTGGGGGAAAGGGAAGGTATGGGGGGGCCGAGAGGATGGGAAGAGGTTGAGAGGGGAGGAGCCAGGACACCTGTGTGATCCCCTTCGGCCTGTTGGGAACTGACCCCCTGTCTCTCTCTGCACCTTGCAGGCCAGCATGGGCCGCAGGAAGTCCAAGCGGAAGCCCCCGCCCAAGAAGAAGATGACGGGCACCCTGGAGACACAGTTCACCTGCCCCTTCTGTAACCACGAGAAGTCCTGTGATGTCAAGATGTGAGTGGGGGGCGTGGAGGGGCCTCTCTGACCCACTGTCACGGGCCCAGCAAGCCTGGCTGCTGGGCGGGTGCTGATGAAGGTGTGAATCCGGGGGGCTGTCGCTACTCAGGGTGTAAGGCAGGAGCTGATTCCCACCTGAGGCTGAGTCAGGAGGTCCCCATGCTGGGGGTTAGTCATGTTACTGGGAGACACCAGCATCTCATGCTGGCTGCTGCAGGAGACCAGATGCTAGGGCTGGGCTGTTGGCTCGGTCCAGCGTGACAGAGGGAGGAAATGGGGGCCTACTGGTTTGATCCAGAGTAGCAGCAAGGGACTAGCGGAAAAAACAGGCTCGATAGTAATACCCAGCTCCTATGGAGCAGCTAGAGTACGGGGCCAGGACTCCAGATATGTTGATTCTGTTTCTTGCTCTGCCACTGGGCTGCTGGCTGACCTTGGGCATGGCACATTACCGCCTCAGTTTCCTTGTCTGTAAAATGGGGATATTAACACCAACCTCCTTTGTAACGTGCTTTGAGATCCACAGATGAAAAGCGCGAAATAAGAGCAAGGGCAGTTGTTGTTAGTGGCATTTATTTTAGGGCACTTTTCGTCAGCAGGCTGATGAGCCTGTTTGCCAGGTCTGGCATGGCAAGGAAGAGGAATGCTGAGTAAGCTGGACTAGTTGGTTTCTTCCAGCTGGAGCGGGATATCAGGCTAGAAGGGATCCATTTGGTTTGGTCTGGCATGGGGCAGGGGAGTACAGGACTAGACTGACTCATTGGTTTGGTTGGTGTAGTGAAGCCTGTGTTTGTGGCAAGGGTCGTATGAAAGCATTTCAGTAATTAAGCAAGTTATTCTTTAAATGATGGGAGTGAGCAGCACAATCAGGGCTTTGGAGTTTTTGCTATATCCCAATCTGCAAGTTGTACTGAGGTGTGTGTCCTGGATTGTGTCCATGAAAGTAGTAGTCAAGTGTAGCAAGATTTCCCCGTTAAGAATTTTTCATCTCTTGTTTTCCTGTTCTTGAGTGTATAATCAGATACCAGAACTCAGGTTTGTGCCATCTCAAATGTTTCCTCTCCCCCCGTTCAGAGCTTGTGGATGGTTTTCACATTTTCACCTTATTTATCTTCTAGCCCTAATGATGTCTAGATGTTTATGTCTCTTAACTTCTCATAAAGCCTGAGATGGAACATGGGCTGTTGGTTAAACAGAAGATCAGGAGTCAGGACTCCTGGGTTCTTTTTCCAGCTCTTGCAGCTGACTTGCTTTGTGATCAGATTGGGCAAGTTGCTTCCCTTCCATTCCTTTGTTTCCATGTCGGTAAATTGTGACTAATTTAGTAACTCTGAAAGGGGTTGTGATGCTTAATTTGTTAGTTACATTTTGTTTCAGTGGTTGCTGTGGAAGAGTAGTGTATTCTATTAGTCAATTTCTCTATCACTTACTCTTGTTTGTTTGCTCTTTGAAGGTTCATTTGTCCTGCCTTTTGGAAATATTTGCTATTGGATTATTGTTTTTATGTTCCAGGGACCGGGCGCGGAACACTGGCGTAATATCATGCACTGTGTGTCTGGAAGAATTTCAGACTCCCATAACATGTATCCTTTATGCTGCTCATGACTGAAGCAGGGCATCTTTCCAGTAGTTTAGCAGAATAAGCAAGGAGTCCAATGGCACTTTTAAAGACTAACACGTTTATTTTTCGCATGAGCTTTTGTGTGTGAAAATCCCACTTCGTCAGATGCTAGAAAATGGAAAACTTAGAGTATGGAAGGGAAAGAGAAATCCTGTGATTACATTTCACTGTACCAGGTCAGATTACCTCAGCAAATCAAACAAGCTGAATAGATTCGAACGGGGTGGAGCAACAAATCAGAAAGTGGTGAGGTAGAGAGGCGTGAGAATCACTGTAAGGAAAAACAAAGAAAGATGTAGTTGTTTTTGCCCATGAATTGAAGAAGGGAAAGGAATTTTCACTGTAGTTACACATCAGCCTCAGAAGTCTTAACGTTCGGGTTTTGCTCGAGCCCCCGGAGCTTTGCCACCATGACGTGTCTGAGTGTCACAGTTAGAACTTGCTCTGGCTGTATCAGCGGCAAACTCTCAGAGCTCTGCCTAGGGTTAGGTGCTTTCCACCGGCCTGGCGCACAGCTTGTCTTATCTTGGCACTTCCTGTTCCAGCCCATGGTGGAAACTGGAAGCAAAGAGGCAGCATCTAAAATAACAAGGCAACCATAGATCAGTACTCATAGATTCCACGGCCAGAAGGAGCCAGTGGGATCATAGCCCGATTTCCTGGCTACCGCAGATCAAAGGATTCCCCAAAATAATTTTGTTTGGATGTTTTCCTGTCATTGACTCCAAGAAAAAAACTAGCTTGATGCATGTAGCCATTAGGATCCGAATCCAGAAGCGCACGTTAAAAGGTAGAATTAACGTCCCACCTTACTTTCCCCTGTTGAGTTTTATCAGCCTGTAGCACGGTGGTTCTCAAGCTTCGGTGGGTCGTTACACACTTGGTGATGTGTCGTGACCCAACAGTACGCTCCAGCCCAACCCACCCCAAGCCAAATCCAGCCGTCTCCTCAGCGCTCTGCAACACACTGCTGTGTGGCGATACAGTCCTGACAGTGGTTGAGAACTACCGCCTAGCAGAATGGAACAACTGATGGGATAGCATGTTCTTCGTCAGAATCGTGGTTGGCATGACGAGGAGTTAAACGTGGTTATTGTTAGCGAGGCTGTCTGCTAACTTCTCATAGACTCATAGACTGTAAGGTCAGAAGGGACCATCAGGATCATCTAGTCTGACCTCCTGCAAAATGCAGGCCTCAAGACCTCACCCACCCACTCCTGCAATAGGCCACCAACCTATGACTGAGTTATTTACCTCCTTAAATCATGATTTAAGGACTTAAGATACAGAGAATTCACCGGTAGGTGAACCATGCCCTGTGCTACAGAGGAAGGCGAAAAACCCCCAGAGCCCAGGCCAATCAGCCCTGGGGGAAAATTCCTTCCCGACCCCAAATATGGCGATCAGTTAAACCCTGAGCACGTGGGCAAGTTTCAACAGCCAGTTACCCAAGAAACAATTCTCTGTAATAACTCAGAACCCACCCCATGTACTCTCCCCTCTTAGGCCACTTGTAAATCCACCACACGTAGCCAAATATCAGTCAATTTCCAAAATAGGCTAATCATACCATCCCCTCCATACATTTATCCAGCTCAGTTTTGAAAGCAGTTATGGTTTTTGCCCCCACAACTCACCTTGGAAGGTCATTCCAGAACTTTACACCTCTAATGGTTAGAAACCTGCGTCTAATTTCAAGCCTAAATTTCTTGATGGACGGTTTATAACCATTTGTTCTGGTGTCCACATTGGTGCTGTACTCAAATAATTCCTCTCCCGGATGTTAATCCCTCTGATGTATTTATAGAGAGCAATCATATCCCCCCTCAGCCTTCTTGTGGTTAGGCTAAACAAGCCAAGCTTCTTGAGTCTCCACTCATAGGGCAGGTTTTCCACTCTACAGACCATCCTTGTAGCCCTTCTCTGCACCTGTTCCAATTTGAATTCATCCTTTTTAAACATGGGGGACCAGAACTGCACACAATATTCCAGATGGGGTCTCACCAGTGCCTTGTACAGCGGCACTAACACCTCCCTGTCTCTACTTGAAATCCCTCTCCTGATACATCCTAGAACCGCATTAGCTTTTTTCACGGCCACATCACATTGGTGGCTCATAGTCATCCTATGATCAACCATTACTCCCAGATCCTTCTCCTCCTCAGTCCGTTCCAACTGATGCGTCCCCAACTTATAGGAAAAATGCTTGTTATTGGTCCCTAAATGCATGACCTTGCACTTCCCATTATTAAATTTCATCCTATTCCTGATACTCCAGTTTACAAGGTCAACTTGTGGTGGGTTCAGGCTCCCAGTCTTTAAGACGGAGATAATGACCCTGGCCTTCGAGATCGCCTGATGAATAGTGCCAGGAGGGGACAAAGTGGCCGTGGTGTTTGCCCCACGGTTCTGTCACAAAGGGCTGGCAGAAAGCAGTTGTGCGGAAGAGTCTGAAAGGTGCAAAAAAATATTTCTTGAACGCCAAGTACAAGACGAATTCCATGCTTCAGGGGAGCTCGGGAGGGTGGGGGTGTTGTTTTTGGTGGCCTCTTCCTTGACCTTTGACCCTCTCAGATCTTTCAGAACCGGTGGACGTGTACAGCGATTGGATAGATGCTTGTGAGGCGGCCAATCAGTAGCCGCAACCGGCCATGGAGCTCACTTGTGCTAATTTTGGATATTACAGTACTTCGTTCGTGGAAAAACATGCGCTCGTTCCATCACATGAGACAATCGGGGGGTTTGGAGAAGGTGTCTGGGGTTTTTTATTAGCTTTTCCATCCAAGGATCTTTTTATAGCTGTTGTTCCTTTTTGTGAATTATCCTGGGGCCAATTTAGACCCTTGCACATGTAACGCTGTTAGCAGACGGTTTGGAAATGCTGTTCTAGTTACGGAGGGGAGACGAGGGTTTTGTTTTCCTCAGCCCAGCAGTTTGAAAGTTCACAAGATAAGAAATGACTTGTCACCATGATTAAATTGCAGCAGTTAATAAAAAAA
This sequence comes from Pelusios castaneus, assembly GCA_007922175.1. Lineage (NCBI taxonomy): Eukaryota > Metazoa > Chordata > Testudines > Pelomedusidae > Pelusios > Pelusios castaneus. Next base: position 2,309,535 of record ML686092.1, read on the forward strand.
AGTCCGTCACTAGTCCTAGTCTGGGCCAAGAAATGTCCTTCGCAGTGCTGGCTGGATCCCCGTTGGAATAGGCTGTATCTTGGCTTCCACCCTGCTTTTAAAATCAGTTGAAAGGTGGATACGGAGGAAGTCTCGTCTAGTGGTTAGGGCAGGGCAGCAGGTTGTCTGGAGTTCTTTTTCGGTGGCTTCCGGTATGATCCTGGGCAAGTCGTTTCCCCTCCTAGGACATCAGTTTCCCCCTCTGAGCTCGAGTGACTAACACTCGTAGCTTTGTAAAGTGCTTTGAGATCAGACACAAGGTGGGATCGAAATGTAAGACACTATTGATGACGTACTGTGGACCCTCCCCCTTCAGCCTCAGTTCTGGGGGTTGCTTTTTGGCTAGCTCCCTCCAGTGGGACTCGTTGGCGTGGAATAGCCCCAATCGGATATATTTAACTTTGACTTACCTAAACAGGGGGCCCTGTGATACTTGATTTCCATACTCCAGTGTGGAGTAAACCAGTTGAATGAGCGGTTTGTCAGAAAACAGGCTAAGCATCCTGGCAGAGACGTCTGCTCTTTTCCGATGGGTCCCCTTGCAGCAGAAGGCCTGGATTTGCTTATCCGGCCCTTAAAAATCAAACTGCAGCAAAAGTTCTGTACTGAAGGGTGGGAAGTGAATCAGGCTGGGGGAGTTGCCTGAATACCAGGTGTCTGGGCCGGGAGAGAGAACGCCCAGGCTTCTGTGGCACGGAAAGCTGCGGATCAAATAGCAGCTTTTGTTGCTCCACTTTCTTCAGTCGAGTCACGGTGACAAGTGTTTTTTACCTTCTGACCATCCAGGCGCTAGGCTGAGCCCAATCTCTGCCACTTAGGATTGCAGAGCTGTTCGGTGGTCTCTGCCGGCACGTCCTGCTCTGGTTTAGTTTTGGGATAACTTCCCTCTCTTAGATTCAAAACATTTGCCCCGTTCTGATGCGGCAACTGCTTGTGGTCTTGCAAAAAAGCAATCGCTTGGCCGTTGGTGCTGCTGGTTTTAGATGGTAGCGCGTCCTTGGCTGAGCTGGGGCCTCTGGTGGAAGGGGAGGGGTCGTTTGCAAGAGCGGCCGTGCGGTGAATCAGAGTGAGAGATGGGTTGGGGGGCTAAATTAGCCCCCTCGGCCTTCCTTGGCTTTTACCTGCTGCTTTTAACTTGGGGAAATTGTTACTGTATCAAAAGGTTCCTCGGATCTTCTGGGTGGTACCGGGAGCGCCTGGAACCCCTTTCTGGCTGCTGATTGATTTACGTGAGGAAGCTGAGGGGTTGGGGATGAAGCTGTTTTGAATTCCAGGTTGGGTTTGGACACCTTTCCCTCAAAGCTTGTGGGAAGCAAGCGGCAACCCTGGGTTTGTTTTGGGAGGGGGGGGGCTCTTTAGAAACTGTTTGCAGTGGTAGAATGTGCCTGTAATAAATGCCATTATGGGAGGGGTAAGTGGTCTTCGTTCTCTTTTGTTGTCATTGGTGTCCCATGGATTCTGGGCTGACTGACGGGGCCCATTTCCTGAGGCAGACATGTTTGCGCGAGCTGGGCGCCTGTATACGAGAGACAGCCGCAGATGAGCAGTGGTGGAAGGAAATGCTGAGCTCTTTTCCCATCTCCAAGCACATTCCCTCTCTGCCCTGCACCTCAGTGTCCCCTTCTGTAAAATGGGGATTGATATCTTAAATGTGCTGTGGGCTTTCTGCCTTGCAAGGCTCGGAGTCCAGATCTATTGACTGACTGCCCCTTACCCATCCCCTCTAGCTCTTAGCTGCTTGAACACTTCCAGGATGTCACAGAACCCAAGCCCTGAGTCTCGGAGCCTGGGTCATCTGACTCTGGCAGGCTGCCCTATAAAGAACAGCGTAGAGCTTCTCCCTTGGGTTCGGAGACCCACCCCCTTGCTGGGGTTCACCATCAGTCACTGTTAGGCCGGCCAATGCTGCCCAGGGGGGTTTCCCCATGTAGCAGACGTGCCCCTCGGTTGATTCTCACTACAGCAGAGCACAGACTTCGCGGCACCTTCCCCTGAGCCAGTCTCTAGCCGAGCCAGTTGTCAAGACGAAGCGTGTCTTGGGGTCACAGCACGGATAGGGCACTCTTCCTTTCGCATCTGAATGAGCCGGCAGGGGCGGGGTTGTGGGGACAAGGAGAACCCGCTGAGCAGGCGCTGTTTGTCCGGGAAGATTGTGCTGGGTAAATAAACAGCTGGGAAAGGGAGCTGATACCTGGGGATGTGGGGGTGGTATGGGGGGAGCTTTCAAGGCCCTCGTCGCTGTAGGTCCGAGCTTCCAGCAATTAACTTGTATCCTTTAAAAAGGGGGGTGAATGTGGCCCTCACAAGGGAGGGGCTGATGACACGCGCTCTGCTGCTTTTGCTTATGGGTCTCAGCTGGGCCCCTCATTCTTGACCTATACCCTGCCCCTCCCAGCTCTGCCCGTGCGCCTCACACTCTGCCCCTCAAACTGTGTTCGCTGGTGACCTTGCACGAGCTGGGTGACTCCAAAGGCAGAGGGCTGGTCGCTCAGACTCGCAGCGGGGGGGTTGGGGGGGAGCTGCCTTGAGCCGTGACCGCCCGGAGGATGCGATGTTCTCAGCACTTGACCCCTCTCTGCTTGATGTTTCCATCTCAGACTCTAGCGTAGGCACAGACTCCTAGCCACGGAGGAGTGGTAGGGCCTCGATCGGCCGTCTAGTCCGGTTGGAAGCCGGACGTAGCCCGTGCTGGGGTAAAAAGACGCAGCCAGAAGCAGTCTGTGCGGTGGAGATCCCACCTCCCCAAACTATCGACAGAAACTTTGTGAGCGGGGCTGTGTCCACACGGGACGTTGGCACAGCTAAGGCAGCGAAGGAGGGTTTTTTCTCCGCCACCCCGGTCCGACCTGTTTATGCCAGTCTTGGTTTTAAGCCTAGACTGGCCCGCAGACATCAGTGGTCTTCTAAAATTCTGGGCATGCGACCTTTTTCTGCTTATGCTGGCTTTCTTTTGCAGAAGACTGGAAGTAAGCCGTGCCTCTCTTCCCCACTCCCAGCCCTGCTGCAAGCGTTTCCTCAGGAGAGCTGGGCTGCCCCGCAGCCCCCAAACTCAGCTGCCCGGGCACGCCTGCCGTTTGACCTTTCCTTTCAAAACCCACTTCAAACCTTCCTCAGTTCCCTGGGAATTCAGTGCCGACCGGGTTTCTTGCTTGCATTTTACAGAGGCCTGCTAAGTCTCCCGCCTAGAACCTAGGTTGCTGTCCCGGACCTGAAATGGAAACTTGTAACCTGAACGTGACGGGAGGCCCGTCCCTGCCTTGCCTGTCTCGGTGATGGAGACCTGGAACTAGCTCTGTGGGCCAGCGCTTTGAGAGTTAGCATGGCTTTTACGGGGGAAGCTGGGGGGGATCTAAGGAGACATCCTTCATCTATCTGCAAGCTGGTCAACGGTGGATGATGTGCGGAGGATGAAAGCTGTTAGCGTGTGTACATGTCACCCCCTGGTGGCTGATCTCCTTTCAAGCAAAACAATCCGCTGTTTTGAGGGTTAAGGCAGGGATTTCAAGTCGTATTTGTCAAGATCTTTTCTGCCTGGACCTTTTTTATCAAGGTCCAAAGTTCTTGGTCAAGGTCTAGTCAAAGTCCAGACCCCAGAGACGTAATAAAACAATGACGACAACCAATAAAGAAAAAGATTTCAGGGTCTGTTCAAAAGCACCTGGTGGTCCGGATTTGGCCGCCGGACCGCCTGTGTTAAGGGTTTGTGTGGGAGCTAGGTCTGAGTCCCTCTGCAAATGGTGAAGTCCAGAGGAGTCTCTGCGGGAGTCCAGCAGCTTTTGTGGGAGGGTCTCAAAGCTTTTTTGTAACAGTATCAACCCTCTAAAGCCCCTGCCCCAGCCAAAATTGGGCGTTTCAGACAGGCCTGGGAGCGAGGCACCAGGGTCGCGGTTTCTGAAAGCTGGCTCAGTTACCAGCAAGACCTCGGGCGAGTCGCTTCATCCCATGCTTCACTTTCTGCCTTGTTAAAGGGACCGTGATCCTTCCCTGCCGCGCAGGGCTGAAGGGGGCAAATCAGTGCACGGGGGACAAGCCACAGTGATGAAATCTGGGAAGTACCTGGCTAGAGACTTGGCAGGTCTTGAGAGCCGTAACTCAGACTTGCCGTTGATACCTGCTGGAAAATGGGGAGCATTTATAGATGACGCCTTATCTTCCAAGCAACGAAACACTTGCTGATTATCTGCAGCCTGGTCACACGTTCCCGACTAGCTTGTGTCAAGCCAGGCATCATGGGAGGGGGGAGATCGGTGTACGTGTCGTCTCTGCAGCCTCCTCTGTTAAAGGGACCCCAGGGGCCTGACCCTCTGTCTGCACTCGCAAACCCAAGAGTGCCAGAAATCAGCATTTGGGGGGGGACCAGGGTTGTTTTTGATTTGCTTGTGCATCTGATGGCGCTTCCTATATGGCCCCCTGGTTAGGGCGCTGGCTAGAGACATGGGGTAGGTTCCTGGTTCACCACCAGCTTCCTGCGTGACCTTGGGCACGTCACGCTTCTCTTTGCCTCAGGCCCCCCATCTCTAAATGGGGGATAATTGCCCTACCGCAGTGGGGTGCTGAGAATTAACACACGAAAGATTGTGGGGTGCTCAGGTACTATGGTAATGGGGGCCGGAGGTACCTAAGAGCTTTCCCTTCATGCAAGCGAGGCACACGGAAAAGCGGGTTCCCCACACTCTGACAGAAGGGCAAATGCAGGTGACGGGTTTTGACATCAACCAGATCTCATGTTGACCTTCCCTTTTATAAGCAGGTTTCACCACCGAAGACACATGCGCAGGGCGCTCTTAAAGAAGCGAAGTTTGGATATTTTTTTCCTTGTTTTATTGTGCCACAGTGAGAGATTAACGAGTGCTCATCAGCAGAACGTTTCAAGCGGCTGTACGATCAGTTTATAAATCACTCGAGCTGGCGGTTTTTTAGGAAAAGGTGTTTCGTTTGCCTGCGTGCAGAATGAGGGAGACGTCCCTAGGCTTTGAGAGGCGGCCCAACCTGTTGGAAGTGCTTATCTCAGTAGTTCACACTTTTATTTTTCCCGTACGTTAGATTGCGACCGAACTGCTCCTAACGACATGGGCGATGGCAGAGGTGGACGCACGGGTAACTCCTCCGTGAACTCCACCGTGTTCGCGGGAGGGGAGAGGGTTTCTCATTCCGCCGTGCGACTGGAAAGCCTGCTGACACATAAACTTGTTAGGCCAGGGGCTGTGTGGGTGGGGGATGGAAAGTGGGGCGCGTATATAGAGTGGATCTCATACACACACACACACACACACACACACACGGAGAGTCTTATTCACAGAAATGGCACCTGTCCCTTTGCAAAGCACAAATGTTAGGAGAACAGAGACTGCAGGGCAGGGACGAGGGACGGGTCAAACCGGGCTCCGTCCCCTCCTGTCTGGCTAGTCTGGTCCCCCCGTCTCTGCTTTTCTCAGTCCACTAGTGCTGTGGGGATGTCAGCGCACCCCAGGATGATATGCAAGAGGGGGAGGTCCAGCGGGACGATCCAGCAGGAAGCTGTCTCGACCTAGAGGCGCTCAGCCATCAAGCGGTCGCAGGCCAATTCATGAACACTCCAGCCCGCGGACGCCGGGCTGTGTGCGTGTCTGAGTGGAAAGGCTGGTGCTAATCGTGAAAAAACACTAACGCTTGTGGCTTTTCACATTTACGTCTGTCCCCCAACCCCACCCTCCGCGGGGCGTTGCGTCTGTGTGCTGTCAAGCGTTCGATTATACGTTTAAAACCAACGTAAATAAAGGGGGGCTGGATTATTTTAGGGTTGGGGCGTCCCTGTGAGCTGGCTAGCATTGGGGGAGCAGTCGGGGGGTTCCTCTTTTAAAGGAATCACTTGGGGTTTTTCAAAAAAAAGTTTCTTCTTGCGCCAAGACCGCGTCTCTGTTCAGTCCATGCCCAGGCTCGTGCCTCATTCGGAGTTGTAGAAGTTGTGTTGGCTGTGATTGTAGTCGCCCTCTCCGAGGGTGGGGTAGTTGGGTTGGAGGCAATATTTGGGGTCGTAGACCTGGCGCGGCAGCCCGTACACAGTCATGCCTTGCTGCGAGGCGCCCTTATTGCTGCCCATCTGCAGCGAGACGTTGAGGCTGTCGCAATGCTCCATGCCCAGCATGGGCTCAAAGATCTGCCGCTTGGTGCCTGGGGCCGTCATTCCCGCCTGCGAGGGGAGAGCGGGTTAACCGGGCAGGAGGGGGCGGGGGGCGTCCCCATTTCTAACACCGCTTTCCCGCCCCCCCCGCGCCTGTTCTTTGGCGTCTCTCTTACCTGGCTGGCTCCCTTGTTCGTTCCCATTTGTAAACTGATGGTGGCCTGATCCAGGGGCTGGTCGGTGCCCAGTTTGGGGTCGTAGAGGTGCCGGCGGGTGCCGTACGCCGTCATGCCCTGCTGGCTGGCAAACTTGTTGGTGCCCATCTGCGAGGGGAAACCGAGTCAAACCCATTGCATGCGCGGCCCAGGCCTCCATGCGGGGCTACTTCTGTGGGCCTCTGCTCTTGGCACAAGGCTTTGCCCACGAGCGAAGGGAGCAGATGCCTCTCGGCATCCGGAGTGCTGGTCCCCAGGGCGGGGTGAAGGGGGACTGCCGGTTCCCGGGCTTTGCCGTGGGGGGGGGGGTCACCCTCAGGGCCTCTGCCTTTCAGGAGCTGCCATTGCCCTGGACCTCCTGCCCGGGAAACTGCTCTCTGCTCCGGAGGGGCAACCTCTGGTGTTGATCAAAATGGGGCTGTCCCATGGTAGAGAGAGAAGCCCCAGATAGGGGGGCAGGAAGGGCCCCTGGTTCAAGCGGATGCCCGCGGAGATGGGCTGGGTCGGCTTTTCTCTCCCCCCCCCCACGCCAGGGGCACGGCAGCGCCTTGAACTGCCCGTCGTGGGGGCCCCGTTCGTCTGGGTCCCCTGGGCCCCAAGATGGGGCTTGGACCAGATCTCTGGCCGCCTCCCTCGGGGCCGCCCGGGGGCGCGTGGCAGGCGAGAGCCGAGACCTGCAGCCCGATGACGTTCCGTCCTTCCTTCAGCTTCTCGGGCTGGAAGCGGCGCTGATGCTTCTCGGCGTATTTGACGCCCATGTTCACCTTGTTACCTTTTGTCTTGGCCTGTGTGGGAACAAACGGGGCCTCGTGGGGAGAGCTGGAATGGGAGCTCTCCCTCGCCCCCACTGCCCCAGGAACCCGGGGCCCAGCTCCCATCTGCCCCCTGCATGATCCTCTGACTAGTTCCCTGTTTCCAGCCTCCGATTAGATTCAAAGCCAAGGCCAGAGCGGACAGCCGAGGGGCCGGGGGCAGGAAGAGCCCTTGCCCGGGATTTTGCCCTGTCAGTCCCACCCCAGGAGGTCATGCCTCTCTGCCCACAAAGAGGTCACTGTTAGGCAACCCCCCACTTTTCTGGGGCGTCTCCCAGCCCCTGCAGTCCTGGGGGAGACTGCGACCCCAATGTGGGGTGGGGCCGAGGCGTCTATAACAAACTAGCTAGTCCTGGCCGGCGCTGGACTGCAATCTGGAAAGCGGGGACCGAGTTCCTGAGGCCCTAGCGTGGGGCATGGCCCAGCTGGTTCTGATCCCCAGCCACGTCTGCAACGCCCTCGAAGCAGGGGGTGTAAGGACGCCCAATCGCCGGCGCTGCCCCTGCCCCACACCTCTGCCAAGGGTTGACGGCTCAGCCCGGGAGGTATCTCGAGGTGCCTTCAGCACCCAGAGGCTCCAGCCTGGTGCGGTTGCCCAGCTGGCTGACGTGGCTCTCACCTGGCTCGCCAGGGCAATGAGGGTGGATTGCACCTGGGTGTGGTTCGTGTTCTCAAAGAGGTCGTTGGCTTCGAAAATGTCGTGCGGCTTCACGCCGTAAATTGTGATGGCCTTGATGAAGTTGCTGATGTTCTCCAGCTGCGGCAGAACGGCCGATGGTTAGCGAGCGGCTGATCCAGCCTGAATGGCTCCCAGGCAGTGAGGGGTCCCCCGCCCCCCATCCAACTGTTTCTGGGATTTCTACAGCAGGATTGAAAGGCCCCAACCCAACCGATGTCCCAGCTCACGGCTCCAGACTCTGGCAACCCCTCCTTGGTCCTCTGCGAAGCCCGGCCCTCAGCGTCGGACTCCAGAGCACAACTCGAGGGCGGGCCCTGGGGTCATCTGCCGTCCCCTGCTCTCAGGGCGGCTTTGGGGGCGTTTGCTCAAGCGTCAGTGAGGGCTGTCTTGGGGACAAGGGGAGAGTGCACATGGCTGAGGCTTGCCCAGCCCACCCAGGCGAGGAAGCCGGCCGTGCCCTTCCTCCATTCCTCTGCCCATAAAGCTGTGCCTGTCTGGCAGCCTGTGCCCTTTCCTGGGGTGTCTCCCAGCACCCATGGGGAGCCTGGGCCCCCAACCCACAGCGAGGGAAGGATGCCCTGATGTTTGGACTAGCTCTGGTTTCTGGGGTGCCCCGGTGGGTTGTAAGCCATGCCCTGGGGCGAGGGGATATGAGTGGACCCCAAAGATGGGGGCTAGGGGCCAGAGCCCTCACCTGGTGCCAGTTCTGAGTGGACTCGTTCACCTTCTTCACGGAGCCGGGCTGGAGTTTGTTGATGAGTCTGAAAGGAGAGGGCCCGAGACCGGGTTTGGTTTGTCGGCCGCCGGCTTCACCCGCCACTGAAATGAGCTGGCTGTGGGGTGGGACGCAGATGCCGATAGCCAGGGCCCAGCCTGCCAAGCTGGGAGGACGCCCCCGGCCGCGTGACACCAGTGGAGCCGTGGGGTGTGGAACGGAAGGGCAGGGGGTTGTCGGTGGCCGGGGCGTGGGGTCTGTAGGGACCTCACATTCGTGATTCGCCCCTCCTGCCACAGCCTGGGCCGAGTCCTGCAGCGGCTGGCTTCCTTGGGCTTGGGGACCGTCCAAGGACTCCGCCCGCCCCTGCTGCGTGTGGGACGGGATGGCAGGGTACAACTGCCCCCGTTGCCATCCCAAATCTTGCAGAAGGGCACCCCGGGATCTCTTCCTGCCCCCAGGAATCCTAAACCCCAGTGCGGGGGTGACACCCCCCAAGGCTCCTCACTTGCACAGGATGACACCGTCCTTCAGTCCCTCCATGAAGTTGTCCCCGAGACGTTCCCCCGTCATGTCCTCAATCCACGCCCGCAGCTCCTGTTCCCGCTGGGGGTCGTACTTCTGGGCCAGCTGTAAGAGAGCCACAGGATGTTGGGCGTGGCCGGGTGCCGGCTTTGGGTGACGAGCGTGGGGCGGCCCCGTTTGAGCAGCGCTCCGGATAGCAGGAGCCCTGGTGAGACCAGTGGCCACATCCCCTTGTGGGAGGCAATCCCCCTACAAGTGTGAGCTGCATCAGCATTGTGGGGAGCCCGTTGGCAAGTGTCCCCCATTGCCAATCTCAGTCCTCTGCAACGGGCTGCCCAGTGCCCTGACCGCCTGCATGGTGTGACCCAGAATCTAGGTCCGGGTACAAATACTGGGTGGATTTCCAGGCTAGCAGGGGCCAGCTGGGCCTTGTGGGGGGGAGTGTGGGTTGTAGACCTTTCCGCTGCAATCCCTGCCTGTGGGTGAGCTCCCGTCTCTCCCAGAAAGTCCCAGCTCCGCGTCCCTGGCCCTTCACACAGCTGCCCTGAGGGTTAATCACCACCATGGGACAAAATCTTCCCCTCCAGCCATTGGAACTAGTTGGGTCATGAGCCCCTCTTCCCTGCGAGGGGGTTTTTAGGGAATTGTGAACCTGTCTATCCAGCCCCCGTCATCTGGGCATCCTGGCACCTTGCAATCAGAAATGGGTTTGTCCTCCCAACGTCCCAGGAGGCAGGGCATTATACAACTGGGGAAACTGAGGCACAGACCCACACTGTTGGTGGGAGGGACTTGTTTGCTAGAATGGGGCCATCTCATATCAGCTCAGTGCTTAATAGGGATCAATTTGTGGGCCATTTTGGTCCCCCACTTCCCTTCCCATTAGCTCTTGAATGGCATTTCCATGGCAACCCCAGCAAATGGTTTCCCAGCAAAGAAATGCTGGCATGTTGTAGAATTAGATGGGTGATGGAAATGATTTAAGGGCCTGGGAAAAAACGTCTCCTGCTGAAGGGAGACAGCAAAGATTGGAATTGCTTCCCTTAGCGAGGAGGCAAGTACAAGAAGACATGATATACAGCCAAGATGCCGACTGCGCTGGGAAAGGGGGAATAGGAGTTTCTGGTCTCTGTCTCCCCCCATGAGAACAACGGCCCAGGCACATGAAGGCAGCCGGTTCAAAATGAGTGAAAAACCTCGCTCCGTGTGTGAAGGTAGACGGCCGAACTCCTTGCCACAGGAGGGCGAGAACTTAGTAAGATTCAGAAAAGGCCTGGACAAACTATCCCGAGTCAGAAGAGCTGGTAGCCTGGGCTGGGATATAAAAACTCAGGCTTAAGGATTTTCGCCTCCTGGGGGCAAATTATCCCAGAGCTGCCTCCCATGCAGGTCTGGCGTCTTCCCTGAGCCCCGTGGACCTGAAATATGGTCTGGTCTGGCAGGCCGCATTCTTCCTGAGACAGTTCTTGTCCTGTGGCCCCGGCCCCCTGGCTAAGTTTGCTAGTGAGCAGCCCCCACTTTGGGAGCCCTGTCCTGGGATGAACGTGGCACGTGGTGCCCTCATCTCAGATGGTTCCCCTCGGCGCCACCATCCTACAATTGCTAGCAGCCGCTGGGCTTCGGTCTGCACCAGCCGAGCTCCCGGCAGCATCTGCAGGGGACAGAAGAAGCCCAGGCTGGGTGAAGGGGGCCCAGAAAAACCAAACTTTTCTCATGCAAAGGGGAGCCGACCTGCCTGGTGCTCGTGCTTGCTGTGCGGTGCTCACCGCCAGAGCCAAACCTCTTTATTTGGAGATGTGCTTCCACAGCGGGTGCCTGCCCTCCTTCTAAGGGCCAGCTGAGTCCCCAGGACGGCCCCCCATGGCCTCAGAAATTCCCAGACCCTGCCCTCCTGGGAATCCCATGCTTGAGTGACAGACAGCTCTGACATGTTTACAATCCATCTCTGCCAAGCTCCCTGCTCTTGCCCTGTCCCACGCTGGCTGCCAGTAAAGGAGCTAGAGAGGGATTAATTCACTGCCACTCAGTTTCTGAGAAGTCCTCTGTCCCTGGACCATTAAAAACTAAACTCCTGGAGTGTCCCAAAGAGCCTGGGGCTTGCACACAGCTAAGGGCCACTTCCCTGACTGCAGAAATGCAGCCACCTCTGGGGTGGAGCGTGGCAGTTGTTTAGCACCCGATGGAAAGAATTCTTCCTTCCTTGTGTTAGTCCACTGGCTCCCCAGGAGTAGATTTGGCTCCATGTGCATGAAATAACGGTGGCGGAAAGCTATGATCCCAGCTGGCATTTGGCCCCAGGCTCCTGCTCCTCTTGCACCAGGACTACAGTGCGGCCACGACGCTGGGTTTCCGGTTTTCAGGTGCTGCATAAAGCCGATGTCCTCCCTGCCTTGGGGTCTTTCCCGCTGCCCTGGCTCAGGTCTGTGGGGGAAGTGAGGGCCTGGATCACAGCCTCTGCCCTGCCAGGCTGTAAGAGACGGTCTGCAGCCGTTGTGTGGGGTGGAGCCAAGGGGGGGCGCAGCAGGAAGGGATTTGGCTCCCCTGCCCTGACCACCATGGCCTGATCCCTGTAGAAGAAAGTCCCAGGCTCCAGCTTTGAGGCTAATGCGGCCCTAAGGTCTAATGGACAAGCCAGCCTGGGCAGGGGCTGCTGGGAAATGCATTCCCAGGAGTCCGCACCTGCCAGCACCTGGCACCTGTGCCCCCCTTTGTGAGGGCACCCCCCTCCCCACCCCGTTGCTGCAGCCAGGCGCGAGAGCGAGTGCTCACATTCCTAGGGCCTGTCCTCCTGGGTGCGAGGGGCCCGGCCTGTCTCACAGCTCCAGCCCGTGCCAGGGCCGTCTGCCAATCCAAACAGGCAACAGCCCCTGCAGGAAGAATTCACCAAACTTGGGAGAAAAATGGGACCGTGCCTGTCCCAGATCCATCCCCCGGCCGAGGTGCGGGGAGGAAGGGAGGTAGTGAGAGAAGACAGAACCCAGCCCTGCCTCCTTCTCCCCAGAGCAGGCTGGCGCTAGCTGCTGGGGCTCGGGGTAGAGAAGATGGGGACGGGCTGAGAGGAGGCGAGGCCCAGGCACTGGCTGGTTCGGGAATGGGGCTTTTCAGCTCTAGGGGGTGCCAGGGAATGGGACACAGACAGGGATTTTCCTACCTGGAGGGTGCTGGCTCTGCTCTGGGCCCAGGCCAGGGGCCTGGCTGGCTCAGGGGGGCAAGGAATGGCACATGGGGCTTTGCTGTTACTGAGCTATCACTGATCCAGCCGGGTGGCTAGTGACTGAGTTGTTGGCATTCAGTGACTGTGTGAAATGAGTTTGATGGGTCTCAGCCCAGCTTCCAGGGACAGTGGGTGTTAAATTTGGGGCAGTTCCCTCTTCCCCTCATCTCCAGGCCGGGCTGCCCCTGTTCTGCCTTCACCTCCTTGGGCTGCCCCTCAGTGCAGCTCCAGAGCACAGAGCCCTCACCAGCACTGAGCGATCCCACCGCACCCACCATGCTGCTGCCTCAGGAGGGAGCACATACTGTGCCCTGCACAATGACCAGCTACAACCCCTTGCCCCACCTGGCTGGCAACCCTCCCATAACAAATCAACCTCCATCCCCCAGCTGGCCTCAGCCCTGCCACAACAAAACAGACGAGCAGGTGCCGAGATGATAATTCGGGGGAGGAAGGAGGCCGGTTCTCTTGCTCCCCTTGCATGTAGGCCGCCCCCTCCACCATCCGTTGCTGTAGTAGCTGGGTTTTGGGGGACACTTTAGGGCTGGTCACTGGGTCAGGTGCTTAGAAGGGGGAAGGGTTGGGAGTCAGGACTCCTGGGTTCTGTTCCCAGCTCTGGGGAGAGACTGGGAGCTGGAAGAGGTGAGGAGGCAGGATTTGGGTTCTACATAGCCTTGGGGAGGAAGTTACTTTGTTACTTGTGACCTCGGTTCCCTATTAACGAAATAAAATGAAGCTAATGGCTCCCCCACCCCCACTCCCGGTACAGCGCCTCGGCAGGGAGGGCAGGAGGAGGGGTTCAGTCCTTCATCTGTCTGGCACGGCGGCGAGGAGCCCCGTAGCGCCAGCTGCAGCGGTGGTTTCTCGGCTGGGACCTCCTCTCCCACTGGCAGCCGTGCTGAGACCCAGCAAAACTCCTTTCCCTGAGACCTCCAAGCCAGCCGTAGCTCGATGGGAACAGCTGCTGCCCCTTGCCAAGATGCCAGTTGCTGCAGGAACCCCATGTGTGACCTGCCCAGCTGGTGCCAGGTCCCGCTCTTCCTCACACCTGAGTTCCTGCCTCCTCAGCAGCTTCCTGCACCACCTGCCTCCTCCCTGGGACCTGACGTGGCTCAAATGATCCACACTGCAGTTTCCCCCCTTCCTAGAACCAGAAACAGAACCCAGGAGTCCTGGCTCCCAGCCCCTGCTGTAACCACTAGATCCCGCTCCCTGCTCAGATGGAAGGAATAGGCCCCTTTTGTGTTCCCGAGGTGTCCCTGGCCACCCCTTGCAGCCGGCCATTCCCAGCCAGGAGAAGGACCCTGAATCCCACCCAGAGCTAGGGCCAGCTCTGGGGCCCCATGGCTCTGGTGCTGAGCCAGCTGACCCCCCCTTGTACCCTCACCCTGGGGGGCTCCAACCAGCAAGTTTCACAGGCTGGCAGGAGGGTGCAGATGAAGAGGGAGCAGCCAGAGAAGGGCCTGGGGCACTGGGCCCCACTCCATTGCTCCCTCCAGGTGTCTTGAGGAGGGTCCCCCTGGGGTGCCCCTGAAAGGGGTGAAGGATGGGGGTCACAGGGTTACCACTGGTGCTGGCTGGGCCTGGCCCAGCCCCAGGATGACTGGTTGATTTGGTCCCCATCACAGGGTGGATGCAATCTGGGGTGGGGGGATAATGGGGGGGCCCCAGGCTGAAGTCCTGGGAGGGGCCTCACTCCAGCTGCCAGGACAGATCCCCCTTGTTGGAGCAGCTGGCTTGGGCAGCTGGCATGAGGAAGCGGCTGAGTGGGGGTGGGGGGGTCTCCATCTCTAAGGCCAGGGTGTCCCCCCCACCTGGGATCCCTCAGCGCAGACAGCCGGCTGCCTGCTTCCTGCACCCGGGCGGCTTTATAAAGCAAATCATGCCTTATATAGAGCCGCCTGCTCCCGGGCCGATGCGAAGAATCCCCAAAGCCGACCATATATGGCCAGTCTGCGGCTCTGTACGCAGTGCTGGCTGGCCAGGAAGGTAGCTGAAGAATTCACAGCTGGGGGGTGGGGGGGGAGTCCTAGGAAAGGGGGGCTGGCTTGTAATCACTCATGATGGGCACTGTGGAGGGCTAATCCTGTTCCCAATGCTGGATCTGGGGCTAGCTAGGCCCCTGGGGATGGGGAGCAGAGCATCAAATCAGGGTGACCCCCAAGATCTGGTGGGCTGAGATGGGAACCCCGAGAACTCCCACCTCTGGAGCTGTCCTCAGCACCCAGGAAAGGCTCCCTGCTCTGGGTGATGTGTCTGCTTCCCGGTGGCAGGAGGGACACAGAGAGCTGGGGATGGGGTGGGAAGCCCTGCTTCACCTTACGGGTAGAGGGCCCAAGCGGCAGGAGACACCCCCAAACCCTGAGCATCTGCTCTGGGGAGCCCCTTGGGAGTGAGATCAGGGCCTGAGTGCGAGGAGCCCCGGCCCCCCAGCTTTGTTACAGAAGCCAAGAAGGTGAGGGGTGCAAGGGACCCCAGGAGGTTTCTAGTTCTCCCCCCACCCCACTAAATCACCCCAGGCAGGGCTTTGTCACGCTGGGCCTTAAAACCCTCTAAGGATGGAGATTCCCCCACCCCCCTGGACACCCATTGCAGGGCTTCACACCCGCCTGGGGACAAAGATATTTTTTAATATCCAACCTCGACCTCCCCAGCTGTAACTTGAGACCATTGCTCCTTGTTCTGTCCTCTGTTACCCTCGAGAACAGCCTGGCCCCCTCCTCTTTGGAGCACCCCTTCAGGTAGTTGAAGGTTGCTATCAAATCCCCCCTCAGTCTTCTCTTCTGTAGACTAAATAAACCCAGTTCCTTCAGTCTCTCCTCGAACATCATGTGCCCCAGCCCCCTAATCATTTTCGTTGCCCTCCGCTGGACTCTTTCTAATTTGTCCACATCCTTTCTGTAGTGCAGAGCCCAAAACTGGACACAGTATTCCAGATGTGGCCTGACCAGTGTCGAATAGAGGGGAACAATCACATCCCTCGATCTGCTGGCAACGCTCCTACTGATGCAGCCCAATGTGCCATTGGCCTTCATGGCTCATATCCACCTTCTCGGCCATGGGAACCCCCAAGTCGTTCTGCAGAACTGCTGCCCGTCCGTCCGTCCCAGTCTGTAGCAGTGCCTGGGAGTTTTCCGCCCTAAGCGCAGGACTCTGCACTTGGCTCTGCTGAACCACAGCAGATTCTTTTGGCCCCGTCCTCCAATTTGCCTAGGTCAACCTGTTCCCCCACTTCACAGGGAAGGGGGTGTGTGCGTGACATGCTGTCGCAGGACGGAGCACT
The DNA here is from genome assembly GCA_007922175.1 of Pelusios castaneus. Lineage (NCBI taxonomy): Eukaryota > Metazoa > Chordata > Testudines > Pelomedusidae > Pelusios > Pelusios castaneus. The sequence continues at coordinate 2,325,117 of ML686092.1, forward strand.
GATCCATATGCGTTTCAGGGGAGCTGCCCAGTCCCCTAGGCTGATCTCCCCTGCCACCCCAAATTATTGGAAGATGGCAATTTGGGTAGGTTGGTTCTCATTCAATGGCTGCACTGCTTGGAAGAGTCCCCTGGTGCTATCTCTGCAAGCCAGGGTTTGTGGCAGGGAACTGGGGCCCATCTTTCTCTCCCTGTGCCTATTTGCTGCTCCCCACCCCAGAGGTGGCTGCATTTTGGCAAAGCTGTGTGCGTAGGAGGCCTCCAAAGTGCACCAGGTTCCTTCAGGATGTCTCTAGGAATGTACAATACTGACTATTCCCTTTGGGAAGCAGTGACGGTTGGGGGGGTGTCCCAGGTCCCCTCCCCAGTGAAATCCAAGCAAAGGGAGAGGAACTCCCAGTACTTCCTCTCGGCTCCAGTAGGAAATAACATGGCTCCTGCTGTGCTCTAGTCTAGTGAGGCCTCATGTATCCTGCGCCCCTCACTTGAGTGTCTGGACAGCCGTCTGCCCCCACCCCACCCAGTGCTTTCATGCCCTGACCTGGGCAACCTATTGGGTTAGGATCATGCCCAGACTTTGGCATCAAAGGCTGGCACAAACCTTAATCAGGTGGGAGCAGAAATAAAAATGGATCCCATTGGGGGGGCATGTTGTTTGGGGCCGGGGGGCTTGCTGCCCTGCCCCGGCCCTGGGGCTGGAGTTCTGTGCCCCCCTGAATGTTGTGGGGGCTATGCCCCTGCCTACCCCTCTCCCTTGTGCATATCGCTGGGTGGGAGGGGCCATTAAGCCCATTTTACAGATAGGGAAGCTGAGGCACAGACAGGAAAAGTCTACAGAAGAGAATCAGTGTGAATTCCAGGACACAGGAGGCGTGGCTCCCAGCCCTGCTGCTCTAACCCCCCCCCCCCCCCGGCTCTACTCCCCAAGGTCTCAGACAGGCTGAGCCCTGACCAAGGGAAGGGGCATGGGGAGAGGAACACAGGGAGCTTGTATCCCACCAGTCAGAGCTGCGAGGGAGAAGGCTCTCACACCAGCAGCCTAGCGAGCGTCAGGGCCCAGGGAGGAGGCTGGGGCTGAAGAAAGGTGGGCCGTGAGGCCAGAGAAGCAAACACCTGGTGAAATTTACAACTGGAGAGGCTGGGTTAAGCCAGTATCTCGAGTGAGAGGGAGTGGGGATGGGGGGCAGGAAGATGTGGTCACACTTCCTTGGGCAGGTGGAGAGGAAGGCAGCAGCATGGAGCTTGGGGAGAGGGGGCTAGCAGGGATGCGTGGCCTGGGGAGTAAAGGGGCTGCCATTCCTAGGCTGCAAGGGAGGGGATCTTGCGGGGACTGGAGGGGAGAGGGGGCTGTAGCTCAAGCCAAGGCGGATATGGGGATGGGAGGCTTTAGATACCAAAGGATGGAGACCCCCCCTCTAGATGCCAGATCCCAGGGCTGGGGGGGGCCCTGCTATCACCTAGCACCTTTCTCTGTGGCTCCCCATGTATTTACAAAGGAGCGTGGAAGCATTGCGCCCATTGTACAGGTTGGCAAACAGAGGCACAGCAGGGCTAAGTGACTTGCCTGAGGTCATCCAGCAGGCCAGTGACAAGAGCCAGGGCTAGGACCCAGGACCCCTTGACACACCTCTTCTCCATGGTAAATGCATCGTGCTTCAGTAGGGGTGTGATGGGAGCCTTGGGGCTCCCCCCCACACAGGACATCAGGCTCCAAAAGGGGTGTAGAAGCCCGAGAAGCTGTGTGTGTGTGGTGGGGGGGGGGGGAGGTGTTAAAACCAGCCTGGAATGAGGCATTTTCCCCGGTGCAGAAACAAGAACTGCCCCCATCAGGACCCCCAGTGGCTCTGGGCATGGGGATGAGGTGGGGACAATTCCTGGGGTCTGGCTGGCTCTGTGGCAGCTGCACCAGCACCCCGATCTCTGCCACACACACAGCCACCTCCCCAGTTCAGCCCTTTGCCGTGCTTGAGGGACAGCACCACACCCCACACCTGTCCTGCTACCCCATCAGCATTCCTGTTTATTAGGTGTACTACGGTAGCATAACAGAACCCCAGTCATAGCCCAGGACTCCACTGTGCAAGGTGCTGTACATCATATATTAGTGTACTACAGTACCATACAAACCCATTCTCCTTGAGCCATTTCTCTGCCTCTCCCCAGCTGTTCCTGAGACCCTTTTACAATAGGATGCCCCTCACACAGCTGCTCCGCTGCCCATCTGGAGCCCTTTAGGACATGTCCTCTGGGCTGACCCTGTTCTGCCCAATTACTGGAGGAGCAGCCACTTTGTATGCTTTGGGGAGACTTGGTGCTTCTTAAATCCTGCCTCCCCCGCCTCAGGCTTTGGCTCCCGGTTTTAGCCCCCGCCGCCCATCTGGCCGGGGGGCTCAGGAGGGATCAAATCCTGGGACAGATGAGCTATACAGGGCCATAAAGATCCACTGGCTGGGGCTATATGAGTTATGAGACCCATGGACCCCTCCAGCACGGTGTCACCACATCCCGGCCACCTTGGTTCCGACCAACAGACCCACCAGCGGCTCCTTCACAAGGTGTCCTTCCACCACAAAACCCCCGGCTCTGCGACCCTCTCCCATGGAGGGACAACTTCCTTCCTGACCCTTAGCCAGTGGTCAGCATGTGCCTTGAAGCCTGAGGATGGCTTATCCTCCAAGGCAGCATCAACCCACGAAGCCTGGTGGTCCCACATCCCGAGCTGCCACTGGCCGCAATCCCAAGCCACCCTGGTGTTTCGGGGTGCGATCCCCTCTCCTCACCTTGTTCTTGACCTCCGCCGAGAGCCCATAGGCTGGTCCTCGGTTGAAGTGCGCAGCGCACATCCTGCCTGTGTCGCCTCTGGCCTCGCTGGAGATGGGAGTCCTGGTCGGTGCCTTCTGCACCTCTGCCTCTCCTCGCTTTCCCTGCAACTTTTTAAAACTCTTTGCTCTCCAGCTCTTCCCCCTCCGCGTGTCCGAGGGGGGAGCCCTTTCCATTGGCCACCCAGCCCGGCCAATCGCTGCCCGCTGGGGACCCTGATGTCAGCCTGTTGGTATTAAGAAATGATGGTGTCATTTTTTCCACCTGGGGGCAAGTGGGGCAGACGCTGCAAATATTTCGAGAACGCTGCGATTCATCACAGACGCCCGGCTGGCCTGAGTGGTGCCGGATCTGAGCCTCCCTCCACTGCCACATGCTTTTCTCTCCATCCCAGTCTTCCCCACTTCCTCCCGGCCCTCTTCGCCTCCCGTGCCCAGGTTGTATTGGTCTCTTGCTCAGCATCTTGCCAGCCCAGCCCCCTCCTTTCCCTGCAAGCCACGCTCCCTTTTCACACTTTGCACCCCAAAAGACAAGGCTCGGGAAAAAACCCTTCTCATAACCCAGCATTTTCAAAGTGGACTAAGCTAAAGGCCTCGGGCTCCCGGCCTGTCTCTGCCCGTTCCTCTGGCCTTATCGGCAGCTTTTGGGTTTGGATTCGCACTTTACTCGGGCGGACGTTCCTCTGGCTTTAATTCCTCTTCCCTCAACAGGAATTTTTATCATCTATCAGAGCAAAAAAATCTGTCCACCCTTTCAAACAGCTGGGGAATGGATCAAACTCCAGCTTCTCTCAGAGTCCACATGGGCAGCCGCTTCTCTGAATGGGGGCATTGCAATCCAGGCAGCCCAGAGTTAATTGCTGGCGTTTATTAATTATTAATAATAATGAGGAGTTGTGGCTGCCACTGATGCTCCTGGGATGCCACGTCACTTCTCCCCTTTGGGCTTCAATTTCCACATCCCTACTGGGGATAACTGTCCTGCCTCCCAGGGGTGCTGTGAGGAGAAATACATTAAAGATTGTGAGATGCCCAGATACTATGGGGGGGGGGGAGATAAATACAGAGATACATCAGAGCTCTTCAAGGGGGAATTAGCAATCAGGCACCAACTCTCACCGGCCATCCGGTGCCTACTTCCCATAGTATCTTTTGGAAACCTGAGCCAAAGCTAACAGCCCTGGGGCTTGCTAAAGAAGGGCTGGTTCTCCTCTTGCATGGCATTACCTTAGTGTAGCGTTATTCCTGATTTACGCCAGCATCCTTGAGCTCAGCATCAAACCCCCTCACTTCCAGCTTCATCAGGGTCCTCAACCCAAATGTGCCCTCGGAAATATCCAATGGGGGCTCAGAAACAACTCCAGCTGTGCCCGCACAGGGCCGGGTTCAAAGCTGCTGACAAGATGGGGAGTGGAAGATCGCACATACGCACACACCTGTGCTGTCTGTACACGTCCATGTGCACACACACCTGTGCTGTCTGTACACACACACACACACACACCTGTGCCGTCTGTACACATACACACACCTGTGCTGTCTGTACACATCCATGCGTGCACACACCTGTGCTGTCTGTACACACACACACACACACACACCTGTGCCATCTGTACACACACACACCTGTGCCGTCTGTACACATCCATGCGTGCACACACCTGTGCCATCTGTACACACACACACACACCTGTGCCATCTGTACACACACACCTGTGCCATCTGTACATGTCCATGCGTGCGCACACCTGTGCCATCTGTACACACAAACACACACCTGTGCCATCTGTACACATCCATGTGTGCACACACATGCTGTCTGTACACACACACACCTGTGCCATCTGTACACACACACACACACCTGTGCCATCTGTACACATCCATGTGTGCACACACATGCTGTCTGTACACACACACACCTGTGCCATCTGTACACACACACACACACACACACACACACCTGTGCCATCTGTACATGTCCATGCGCACACACACCTGTGCCATCTGTACACGTCCATGCGCGCGCACACATGCTGGCTGTACACACACACACTTACACACACCTGTGCCATCTGTACACACACACACCTGTGCCGTCTGAACATGTCCATGCGCACACACACCTGTGCCATCTGTACACACACACAGACACACACCTGTGCCATCTGTACACATCCATGCACACGTACACCTGTGCCATCTGTACACAAACACACACCTCTGTGCCGTCTGTACACGTCCATGCGCACACACACCTGTGCCGTCTGTACACACACACACACACACACACACACACACACACACACACACACACAGAGCACCTCCAACCCAGGGTTAATAAAGCCCCCTCCTCTGGGACCTCAGCCAAACACTCACTGCCTGCAGTTAGGAAAAACTTCCCCTGTGCCGCCTGCTTCTTGGAGGATCAGGTATTGGGGTGGGAGTCTGGATTCCTGGTTCTCTTCCTAGGTCTGGGAGGGAAGTGGGGCTGAGTGAGTAAAGCAGATGGGAGCTAGTTCACTTGCTAAGAAAATGCAAACATCTAGGGACAAAGATTGAGGATCATAAGTGGGGGGGCTAACCTGGGGAGCAGTCGGTGAGTGGTGGAGATTTGGGGTCCATGGTGGAGAACGAGTTACTCAGTTGAACAAAGAGAAGGTGAAGGGTGATTCGATCCCAGTCTATAAGAACTGAGATGGGGAACAAATATTTGCTGAGGGGCTCTGCAGTCTCGCAGACAAAGGCCTGCCAGGGGCTGGAAGACAAAGCTAGATGAATCCAGCCTGGAAATCAGGCGTTAATCTCGAACAGAAAGAGCAAGTCACCATGGGACCAATTTCCCAAGCCTCATGGTGGATTCTCCAACACGGACTATTTTTCAGTCCAGGTTCGACTTGTTTCTAGGCTATCGACTCCGCCAATGACCGAGGGGCAGGTCTCTGGCCTGTGTTAGCCAAGTGGTCAGACTAGATGCTCACCATGGTCCCTTCTGGCTTTGGAATCTGAGCCAGGACTCCTGGCTTCTTCTCGGCTCATTTGAAGGAGAGTGAAGTTGAGTGGGTTGGGGCGGGACTGGCAGCCGGGACTCCTGGGTTCTCTTCCCAGATATGCCATGGATGCTCAGGGCGGGAGATTTGAACCTCCCCAGCCTGGCCGCAGCAGGAGTCTGCGGCTTTGCTGGGGCCCCTGGGTGAAACACAGCGTTCCGCCTGGGTTTTCTACTTTTAGGGACCCCGGAACGCTGGCCCCTAAAAATTGTGGGCCCCGGAACTGCGTTCCGGTGCATTCCCCCTTACTTTAACCACTGACCTTGGGTAAACTCAGTGGGGCAGGAGAGCTGAGGGTCAACTCCCCGGTTTGGTCCCCTGCTCTAGGAGGGGAATGGGGTCTGGTGGCTAGCGCAGGGGACTGGGAGCCAGGACTCCTGGGTTCTGGCCCAGCTCTGGAAGCAGAGGGGGTCTGGTGGTTAAAGCAGGGAGTGTCTCTCACAATGGAGCCCAGCTGTAGCTGGCATGTCTTGGTGCTGCCGTAGCAGAACTAACACTAATAACCTTTTGGAGACAGAGGGGACATTGGTCTGCCCCCATCTCGCAATCGTCGCCTTTCATTCCTCTGCCCCCAGCCCGCAGTGACTGGGAACCGCTGGGCAGGGCGTGAGCCGTTAGCGATTTCTGAACCGAGCGTGGGGCGGGCAGCTGGGCTGATAAAGGGAGAAAACGAAACAAATAAACCATCAAAACCCCAAGCTCCTCCAGCACTGTCCGGCCACAAATCCCAAAGAGCCAAAGCTCATAAGACCGGCTGCTGGGGCCCCACAGACATTCCCTTCAGAAACTGATCACGCTCCAGCTTAAAGCTGGGCAGGTTCTTTGCCCCCACAACCACTGGGAGGCTGTTCCAGACCCTCCTTGCTCTGAGGGAAAGAAGCCGTCATCCCCTTACCGCCTCGATTTACTCATGTCCAGCAGATACTCAGAGGAAGCAGTGTGGCCTAGTGGATAGTGCACCAGCCGGGAACCTGGGTTCTATTCCTTGTCATGCCGCTGGGTGCCCCACCCTGTGCCTCAGTTTCCCCCTCTGTAACAGGGGGATGATGACACCCTCCCGCTTTGAGATCGACAGAGGAAAAGAGCCGGGGTTGTTATCGCTCCCAGCTCGGGACAGTTTCCTGCAAACATGGGCGAGGCCGTTCCCCTTGTCCGAGGGTCACTCAGCGCCGGGCCAAATGTGATGGCTCCGAAGAACCGACCCGTATGAAGGGTGAAGGGCTCCTCAAAGCCTGGCAAACAAATCACCTTAACTCTGCTCCTCTCACTGCTTTCGGCCACCATTGTCCAAGCTGGCAGCCCCTAAATCTGCATTGGAGCCCCGAGAGAAAAATGTCTCTTGAGGAGCCTGACTCCACACTGAGGGCCTCAGCGTTGGCCATTTCGGCCTCAGTCTTTTCTTTGAGTGATGGCATTGTGCACACTCAGAGCACCAGCAGTGGGGTCTAATGGGTAGAGCAGAAGGGAAGCTGGGAATCAGGACTCCTGGGTTCTGTCCCCAGCTTTGGCCTCTGCGAGGAGTGTGAGTCTGGTGGTTGGAGCGGGGGGGGGCCTGGGAGCCCTGTTTCTAGGAGGAGTGCATGGTCTAGTGGTTAGAGCTCCGCGGGGCCTGGGCATTAAGACTCTTGCATTGTGATCTCAGCTCTTGCCACCGACTCACTGTGTGGCCATAGGCAAGTCCTTTCCCAGCCCCGTGCCTCAGTTTCCCCATTGCTAGAATGGCCTGGAAGGTGCTAGGTCTGTTGTGCTTCCCGATATGGGGTTAAGCGTCCTGCCTTTGCAGCTTTCCGCGCTGGGGGAGCCCGGCTTCACAGGGCTCAGAGCCCGCGTGGGGGGCCGAGAGGGTAGGACCCTCCCTCTCAGGACAGTCTATGGGTCAGCAGGAATGGGGTCCTACTGGAGAGCTAGGACTGAACCGCAGGCCCAGCAAACTCATCTCACGCCAGGGGTGCCCTGGGGGTGCTGGGTTTTTGCTCCCTGAGGTTTCACTTTGCAGTGGGCCGAGGCCAAAGCGAAGGGGAGAAATCAGGGGAGAGAATGTCCCTTTCCCCAGGCCAGGCCAGAGATCGCACCTCTGCAGCCACAGCCCTGGCCTGGGCCCCACTCGTCCTGTGAGCCAGGCAGGTGGGGTCCATCACTGCTGACCCCAGAGCCACCTCCTGCCATGAGACCCAGCACACTTCAGCACGTACAGGCGGCTGGCCCTGAGGGAGGAGGCAAGGAACCAGGGGCCACGCGGTTCCCCCCCCGGCGGTTCCCAAGAGCCTGGACACAAGCCTGGGACGCAGTGTTCGGAGCCACCTCTACATTCCCTGGCGTCCGGGCCTGGTTCTGGCTTCTGCAGCATCCTTGGTGCCAGGGCACATGCCCAGGGTGCCTCCCAGAGCATCTCTGGCCGCCCAGGCTGCGCTCTCCAGCCTGTGCAGGGAACCAGATCCATTTGTCCTGACTCCCCACCACCACCACTAACCACTAGCCCCCACTCCCTTCATAGAGCTGGGGAGAGAACCCAGGAGTCCTGGCTCCCAGCCCTTCCTTGCTCTAACCACTGCACCCCACTCCCCTCCCAGAACAGACGAGAACGCAGCCTGGCTCCTGCTCCATCCTGCTGCCTTCCCAGAGCCAGGTACAGGGGCCAGGCCATGCTGCTCTAACCCCTGGACATCACTGCCCTTGCACAGCTAGGCGCAGACCCCAGGAGACCTGTATCCCACCAGGAGCCCAGAACAGGTGCCCCTCTCCGGGGTGGGGCTCCCCAGGTACACAATGCGCCTGTGTCTTTAAATCACCCTAGGCCGAAGCCGCCTTCGCGGCCCAGCCTGCCTGCCCGCACTCGGGTTTTGCTCCTCACTTTCCTTATAAGTCCCGCATCCCTGCGCTGCCTTCACCCCTTTCCTCCTGCCCCATAAATCTGGGAACAATCAAAGCTGAGGAGCCGCGCTCAGCAGCACGGGCCGGGGGGGTCCAGCGCACCCCTGCCAACATCCAGAGGATCTTTTATAAACACTGTGGGCGACAGCCAAGTCGGAGATGTTTTCAGCCTTTATATGGCTCGGTGGGACCGTGGAAGGCTGGGGGGGGGGGAACAAAGGGCTCCCCCCGCCAATACGCAGGGAGTTGGGGGGCAAAGGGGGCTTGATCTTCCCCGAGCCAGGCCCGGGAGTGTAAGCACGATGGCAAGTGAGTCTGGAGGCCAGCTGGGCCATCAGCCCCGACTCGCATGGCACGGTGCATGGGCAGCGTTCCTGCCCCACACGGACCCACAGGCCACATTCCCTTCCCTAGCACTCACCAGCCATGTGGTCCCCACCCCCCCACGGCACCGATGGCCCAACCCCCTGCTGAACACTGTACTTATGGGCCATCTCCCTGCCCCACACCTCATCAAAAGGGGTTTCCTCCCTGACAGCTCAGATGGGCCTCCTGTCCCCCCCAGTGTAGGTCATGAGCCCCCCAGCATATAGCACAACTGGGCCATGGCCCCCGTCCCTCCCACAGGTCCCACACTCCCCCCCCCCAGCATATATAGACCCTGCCCCCCATGTACTGCCCTGGCGCACCAACTGCACCCCGCATTTGCCAATCTTTGCCTGACGCGACCCCTGGCCAGAGCCCGGCGCAGCCAGGATTGAACCCAGGCGTCCTGGCTCTGAGAATTCCCAGCATTTAAGGCCACGGGGCCCATCCTGTGCCTGGTCAAGGTCAGGGGGCCTGGAGGGAGCCGGCCTGGTCAATCAGCCCTGGGCCGAGATCAGCTGCCGCTAGCTAAGGGGGCTGGTGACATCTGGGTCCTGGGATGGCCTGGGGCCCACAAAGCCGCAGCTGGAAGTCAGGGGGCAAGTGGGGCTGAAGGAGCAGCCCCTGAAACAGGGTCAGGGGGTCAGCGGATAGCGCTCTGCCCATGGACACAGCGGCCCTGCCCCACGGGCAGAGGTGACTAGGTGTGAAGGCACAGCGGGAGCTCCAGGGCGGCCCAGCCAGGAGTTCACACAAAGCCCTTCTGCCCTCACCAACTCGCTCTCCCTGCGGACTGCAGGGCCCAGAGGCTGCCCCACAGCCGGTACCACAGGCTCCCCCCACCCACCAGGGTGGAAATTCCTGCCTCACCCCACACTGGCCAGGTGGTCGGACTCTGAGCAGGGGATGAGCTGGGCAACGCAGCCTAGCGGTGTGAGTCTGGGTAAGTCAGTGCCCTGTTCCGTGCCTCAGTTTCCCCCTCCGTGAAATGGGGATAATAGCACAGCACTGCCTGGCACTCGACCGCTGGAAGTGCCACAGAATTAGGGGCCGCAGGGGCTGATAATTATTCTTGGCGCCACCTGCCCCACAGCCCCAGCCCCTGCCCCACCACATGTCCTGAGACCAAGCTGATCCTGAACGCGATCAGAGCCTGGCACTGGGACGGCCGGGGGATGAGAGGGAGGTTGGGTGTGGGAAAGGCCACATTGCACAGGCCGGGTTCTGGGGGGAGTGGAGGGCCGGCAGGGTCCCCCCAGCTGTGTGCCCGGGGCAGGTGAGACCCTCCTTTGCAGCTCCCTTTCACCCACAGCCGAGATGTGGACTGTTTGGGGGAGATAGCAGGGTGCACCCCCCATACACCCACTGTCTGCTTGGGCCTGGGAAACCCCCTTCGTCCAGCTGGGGCCCAGCCAGGCCCACGCTGGTGACCCTCTGGGGATCAGTTAGGGGTCCTGGGCTGGGAGCTCACCCCCAGTGGGGAGGTGTGGGGAGAAGGGACGCACGAGGGGAGCTGAGCCCGCGGCCTCCGCTCCCCCCGGCAGGCTGGATCCGGTTGTGCGGGTGCACACGTGTTGCACACGCGTGTGCAGGCTCCGGCGACCGCAGGGTTAACGGCCCCGCCTGACTCAGCCCTGAGCCCGGGGAGGGGCCCGGCCGGCCCGGCTTTGCCCGATGACGCGAGGCGGGGGCCGGGCTGGGGCTGAGTCAGGCCGGGCCCCCGCAGCCGCCCCCGCGCCAGGAGCATTTCCATGTATAGCTGCCTGGCGCCCCTGGAATGGGGGGAGGGGGCCTGCCAGGATCCTGACCTCCCCCCCGCTGACTAAAGCCCCAGACACGCGGGGGGGGGGGGTGAGATCACCAGCCAGGGACCCCTGGAGCAGACGGAGCCGTGGGGCTGCCCCATGTGGCATCGCTCAACAGTCCCTCCGGTGGCAGGTGTGGGGGGCGCCCGGGGGGTGCCAGTTCCAGCGATCCCAGGAGGCCCAGGACTGGCACCAGTTACCAAAGGGAGGTGGGAGACTCCCCAGCGATGGAGGTCGTCCCCCCCCGTCCCCCAGCCCGGGCTCTCTCGCGTTTGCCCTCCCCCGGCTGCGGGACTCTCACGAAATGCCCCGGCCTCTTCTGAAACTGGCCTGGCCTCGCGCGTCATGTGGCAGGGAGTCCCGCCGGTGAGAGCAAGCTCCCGGTGTGTTCCAGACGGGCGGATCTCAGAGTCACAGCCTATGGCTTCCCCGGCCGTTTTTAGCAACACAGGGGAGTGGTGTCTAGTGGTTAGACCAGGAGCTGGGAGCCAGAATTCCTGGGTTCTCTGTCGCACTAATGGGAGGGGAGTGGGATCTACTGGTTAGAGCTGAGGACAGGAGCCAGGACTCCTGGGTTCTCTCCCCAGCCCTGGGAGAGGAGCAGGGTCTAGTGGTTAGAACAGGGGGAGCTGGAAGCCAGGGCTGCTGGGTTATTTTCCCAGCTACAACACACCATCATGGAAGCCCAATGTGTGCACAGCCCCATGTACGCCTTGACCCCAACTTGCCCCCCCAGACAGTCCAGACATGCAGCCCTTCGCACTCACCCCCCGGGTGGTCTGTACCCATGCTATAATGAAACATTCCTTCAGCACATCAAGGAACTGCCTGTCCCCCCCCCACCGTGCACCCCTCCAATGTACGTAACACACATACACAGTGCACAGCAGCCCCCCAGGGACCAAGGATTATTGCACGCACCCCAAGCAATGGGGCAGGGTGGCTCCATGTAATAAACTACCATGTGTTTATTGTTTTAAAAACCCGACAGCACCCAGATGCCAAGGGGCCGTGTGGGGTAGAATCAGTTTCCAGGGGAGAGGGGCAGGAAAGACCAGAGGGCCCCAGGAGGATTGGCCTGTCGGGAACCTGGCGAGAGTGAGGGAACATACCATGACGGCAAATCTGCGTCCCTGTAGCGTGGCGACCACTTATCCCCCCTTCGCTCACGGGGGGCTGCCTTCACTCTGCCATGCCAGGGCCTGGCAAGGCAGGCTGGAGTTTGGGGCAGGTCTTTCCGAGGGGGCGAGTGCATTGGGGCTACCCAGATCCCAGTCAAGGTCCCAGAGGCCCCCAGTGTGTGGTCGCAGCCCAGACCTGTAACAAGACCCAGCCCCTGCCCTAGTGAGCGCACAGTCTAAACAGAAAAAGGTTGAGGGGGAAACTGAGGCACAGAACGGGCTGTGACTTGCTCAGAACCCCAGTGGCCTGACCCAGACACACTCGCTGAAGGTCCCACCTCTCCCGACAGATGGATGCTGGAGGCAGATGCTGGCTGAGGACATGGCTGGAGAGAGCAGGGCCCAACTGAGTTCTGGGATGGGCAGCAAGCCAGGTGCTCAGCCCTGAGCCCAGGGTGGGGGTTTGGGTTGGGAACCTGCCTGCACCTGCCTAGGCAGGGGATTAATTCCTTGCTGGTGCAGACATGTCAGTCATGAAACAGATGGAAACAGGAAGTTTGAGATTCTCCCCTGGAAATCAGCAGGAAAATCCAGACTCGGAGCCGGCTGGAGCAAGACTTGCTGAGGGAGGGAACCTCTGGTGTCACGGATAGCGTGGAAATACCTGGAGGCTGCAGCCGAGTTCTGGCCTCCTTCCTCCGGCCGCACCAGGTGCTGCAGACACAGAGTAAGGGACCGCCTTGCCCGAAGAGCTGCCAGGCTGGAGAAGGCACACATGAAGGGGCGTGGTCCCACTTTAAAGGAGAGGGAAACTGAGGCAGCACCGTGACTTGCCTAGGGAGCCTGTATCCAAAAAGGGACCAGAGCCCAACCCCAGGGTGAGGAACACATTCAGCTTTGTGCAAGGTTGGAGGCTGGCTCCTGACTCAGGGCAGAATTGCCTCTGCAGGGATCCATCTGACCTCCAAGCTCCTCAGCCCGCCCTGCAGACTTGGCCCCAGGGCGCTGCAGCTCCCAGCCCTTCCCTTGGCCAGGGGATCGGGGCTCCCCAGAGTGCAATGGGGCAGGTTGAGTCTGGGGTGATAGCAGGATCCTGCACCCTTGGTGGTGGGGGGGCAGGGGTGCAGCACACCAAGGCCCCTCCCCCAGCCCAGCACTGGAGGGCTATCACCTTTTGGCAGGAAGGGGGCCCAAGGAAGCCATTCATGAGGTTGCCGCTTGGCCCCAGACCGCTCCCTGCCCCCCTGAGACCTGAGAGGAGCCTCCATGCCGCCAATGCAAGGACATGCAGCCCCCCCCAGACACCCCTAGCCAGAGGCTGGACACCATCATCATCTGTGGGGGGCACTGCCAGCCCCCCAAGGGTCCCCCACTCAACTCCCTGTGCTAGTCCCAGTGCCCCATGAATTTCCTGGGTTCCTGGGGCATGGGCCAGTCCAGGGTATTTCTACTGTTGCTGGCTGATGGGAACTGGAGTGGATTGTCCACGTTTTCCAGGACCTTGGGGGCTCCCAGCCCCACCCTCCATCTCTGGGGAACTCCAGTTCCTGCTCAGTCGTGGTGGCTACAGGTCGCCTTTTGCTCCTGAGGCCGGCAGAAGGCCCGATAGAAACCCCGGATGATCTTGTACATCCAGACCAGGTTGAGGACCTCCAAGGCAAGGCTGGGTATGATCCAGGCCACCTGCACAGCCAGCCCCAGGCGGGCATACTCGGGCGTGCCATACCAGGCCAGCACGCGGGCGTAATAGCTGGGGATGACAGCGATGCGCACCAGGAAGAAGACCACAGTCATGGCCAGGCCGTTGGCCAGGACGAACCAGGAGGAGCGGGGCTGCCCCACGGCGTCAAAGAACCACCTGGGCCATGAGAAAGGGGCGAGGTCACTTTAAACAGCCCAAGCTCCACCCACTCCTGGAGTCACATGATCACATCAGCGCTCTCGTTAAACCTGAGTCTGCACAGAGCCTGAGCCCAATGCCGGGCCAGGGAGCTGCCTTGAGGCAAATCAAAGGGGTGTTATCTCCCAGCCAGGGTCCCTGCCTGCCCCACCCTGAGCAGCTCCCCCATCCCTGAGACATCCTGGCTGCCCGAGTAAGATCTGGCAGCTCCCTATTACTGTCCCCATTGCTCAATAGAAGGGAGTCTCTATGTCAAGGCAGGGTATGGGACAGACCTCCGTCCTGGGGAGTGCCTTCAGTGCCCCACCCCCATCACCTTGGGAGAGCTTGAGCCCGAGACCCCCTCCTTCTCCTGACACCCCCAACTCAGAGCCCTCTGCACCCACCAGACTCACCTCAAATTGACGAACGGGGTGGACAGCTCGGAGAGGAGCCGGAAGTTGGCAAAATACGGCAGCACTCCTCGGCTCTGGGGGAGAGAGAGGCCGTCAGTTCCCTGCATCAAAGGGCTCGGTGGGGTGGGACGAGAGAAAGGGGGACCCTCCGCTCTAGGCCTGCTCGAGAACCAATCCAGCTCTGCCTGTGCCTCTCAGCCCCGACCTCCATCCCCAAATATCCCAGGCCCCGCTCTCCCCTACCCAGCTCTGCCAATGAAAGTGCTATTCAGGTATTTAGGCAAGCTGCTGGTGGGGCTGGGGCTGGGCTGTGGGGTGACCAAGACCATGGGGGGTCAGGGGGTGAGTTGTGGCCCAGGTCACAAATGAGGTGTTCACAAGTTCCCATGGCCCAGACACAGCACAGGGGCCGATCCCAAGAGAGAGACCAGCCGGGCCCGACTCTCCTGCTAGCTAAGTTCTGGGGGGAGGGCCCTTTTTCCTCCCCATCCCTCTCGATGCTCCAAAGCCCCAGAATAAACAACCGGGGGAGACTGACCCAGATGCGAGCGACTAGCCTGGCTGATCAGCAGAGCCGCCTAGCAGGGGACTCATTTGCTACGGGAGAGGGGCACTCCCCCAACACCTTGGTTTGCCCTCCCCCAACTTTTTATAGGTCCATATGACTGCCCCCAACCCCTGTGACTCTGCAGGGTGGAATACCTTCCCAGGTCTGTGTGCTGACAGCTCTGCCCCCCAACCCCTCTTTCTGAACCGACCCTCTGGCTGCGAGAGTTGGGCCCCAGCCCCTGGAGATCACCCCCCGCCCCCAAAGACAAAGCAGTTTTCTGGCCCCTGGGCCGGGTGAGAAAAGCTTCCAGGTGTGACTCTCAGAGGCGGATAAAGTTCCCAATACGAGGGGCTCCCGGCTGCGGCTCCACTCCCAAGGGTTAACATGGAGAACCCCAAGTCCTGATCTGAGCCCCTGTGCCCCCCCAGTGATTTGTGAATGCTGGGGCTGGCTGTGCTAGGAGAGGCCCAGCCAAAGTTTGTGCTGAGCCAGCCAGTGGAAGGGCCGTGAGAATCTCCTGCTGCTGCCTTGTGGGGGTCTCTCCCCAGGGCTGGGGGGCCAGCATCTGGCGGAGCCAGGAAGCTGTGGGTCAAGAATGTAGGACATGACAGATTTCCAGGGTAAGGGGCGTCCTAAGGCAGGGGCTGGATGGAGCGGGTGGGGCCAGGAGCGCAGGAATTTTTGTTCTGTGTTTGTACAGCGCCGAGCACAATGGGTCCTGGCCCTGACCAGGGCGCCCAGGTGCTACCGTAATATACCTAATAAATAACCTACAGCATCTAGTGTGATCAGGTCCTAGCCTAGCCCATGACTGCAGTGCCTAAGTGGTACCATAATATTCCTAATACAAGGTCACTCTGAACTGTCTTACAGCAGTTTTTTAGGCCATGTGAAACCAAACCCAGGCCAGGATCCAGCTGTTCCCAGGATCTCGGTTGTCGGAGCCAGAGAAGGTGCCTGCTTCCCAGCGCAGGGAGCTTTGCTGCTAATGAGCAGATGGGGCTGTGCAGGGAAATTGCTCCGACTCATCCCTTGCACACAGGGAGTCGCTGGATCCCCTGGGAAAGGTCCCGTTGTCTCCCTGCACAGCCCAGCAACCACAGCGTGTGAAGTTTGGCCTCACCAGCTTTAGTGGTCTGAGCCCCCCAATGCCCCTGTGGGGCAGGGCGACTGGCCTCATTATACAGAGTGGGGAAGCAAGGCACGGGGAAGCTATGTGACTGGCCCAAGGTCACACAGCCAGTCTGTGGCAGGTCTCCCAAGTTGTAGGCTAGGGCTCTAACCACTGGGCCATCCTTCCTCCCTGCTATGGCCTTCTCAGTCTGCCCCAGGGTGCCCACCCTGAGCTGCACACAGTGGGGGGAGTTCTGGGTCTGGTGGGGTTGATCTCAAGATGTGCTCTCTGTCCAGAGACAATCTCCCGTGCAGATGAGCCCACCACCAGGGAACTTGTTCTGGTGGCCAGCTCCTTCGTAAGTCACCCCCACATCTGAGCCAGAGAATGCAGCCACCCGACCCCTGCTCACTGTACCAACGGCCAGCCGCTCCAGCCAGACCACCACCTGCCTGTGGAGAACTGGAGGCGACTGGGACTGAGGGGGCTGGAGAAATCATCACAAGAGTTACGGGGCTCAGGCCCCTCTACCCTGGTATCCCATCTCTGGCAGTGGCCAGGCCTGCTGAACCCAGCTCTTTTGAACCCCAGTCTTGTACCCCTGAACCCAGCCCAGCCTCCCAGCTCGGAGAGGGGCCGGAACCAGAGGCAGGGCAAAGAAAGCCTTTTAATTTGTCCGTTCTAGATGTGTTTCCACCCGGCTGGAGCCTAGGATTGGGGGGACGCCAGATAGGGAGTCAGTTCCACCTTCCCTCAAGTCCCTGGGTTCAAGGGATGAAATCAGAGCATTGCCGTGGAACGGGGGGTGGACTGGGAGGGGGTCATTTTACCCCAGCCTGCATGGAGCCAGCCGCTGCCCTCTGAGTGGGGGCGAAGGGAACAGCTGAGCAGGGTGGGGGTGCAGAGGAAGCACTGAGAGAGACAGAGATCTGGGGAGCTGGACCAGAGGAGAAACCCTGCCCCACAGCGGCGGTCCAGGGCCCAGCACTGACCAGCACGTATCCGTAAGCGTAGAGCGCCACCATATGGTGGCAAAGAAAAAGGGAGTCACCCAGCGTCTTCCAATAGCGCAGGAGAAGCAGCAAATCTGGAATTGAAACACACCCAGAGAGGGTTTTTTAGGGGGGGAGGAGGGCGGCGGGATGGGGCAATGGGGGGACAGGTCAATGTGGGAGGACACCCAGGGGAGGGCGCTGTGTCAGACCACGCAATGGGGAAATGCACAAACACACCACATGCGGCCTAAACACCCATAGACGCCCCACAGCCACACTCCCCACGCCCACCCCGACGACTCCCCTGCTCCCCCGCCTCCTCCTGTCCCTCCTCTCTTGGAGCAGGGCCTGCTCCCCAGATGAGTCCCCATGCGAGTCCCGATTCCTAGTATGTCCTCAGCGCTGGCCCTGTCTGAAATCAGCCCCCTAGGGGCCCCCTAGAAACCATTCACTGCCTGGGAGACCCTCACCTGGGCCAGGCACCCAGATTTTATCCTAGATCTTCCATCTATTTCTAGGGATCTTCAGCTTGGGGGAGGGAAGAATGGCTCCCACCTGTGTGTGCATGCATGGGGGGTCCAACCCACTCATCTCTCCTCTCCCAGCTGCCCCCTTTCCACTGCAGGAGGCAGATCCCTGCTTCAGCCCCACATCTTGGCCCTGCTGGGCAGTGTTCCAAACCCATGTCCCCAGAGGCTCCTTGCAGTCTTGAAGCGTACAAAGTTTCCCTGGTGTTTGAGGGGGAGATAATGTGTCTGAAATCTCAGTTCTGGGGTGCCCACTCCAGGAATGTCCCCCCACCCCCAGGGCAGGGAGGCGCAGTCCCCAACCTGGCCAGCAGAGGCAGCATGGCACATTTACCGTAGAGCAGGTAGCCGCAGGTGACGGCCACGTTGAGTTTCACCAGATGAGGGTCCCCCCTGGAAGCACAAGGAGTTGGGGGATGAGGGGCTGGTGTGTGTGGGGGAATACATGGAGGGGGAGGGGGAACATGAACACAGGTGGTCATGGAAATAATCCCCCCTCCCACTGGGTGCCAGCTCCCTCCCATGCCGGGGCCCCCGGATCCCCAATCCAACCCACATGCCCGGGCACCATGCCAGCCCCTTGGCTCAATTCCCCAATGCAAGTGGCTCCGTGCCACACAGCCCCCTCTGCCCAGCCAGTGCCAGCTGCATGGGCAGCTCTGGCTCCTGGCAGCCAGGAGACAAAGTAGGCCATTCTTCCCAGGCACAAAACAGCCCTTTATCCCCCCCTGCCTCCATGTGACCTCAGGCCCACGGGGCTCTCTTCCCTCCCACTCCCCTAGGCACAGGGCTGGCCCCTTCCAACCAGCTGTGAGAGACGAGGCTTGGGAAAGGGACCGGTGCAAATCTGACACCCCACCCCCCCAACTCAGAGCCTGGGCTGCAGCCAGCTGCAGAGTTTGTGCGGCTAGCAGAGGGCTGGGGTTGGGAGTGAGGGGCACGGGCAGAGCTCACCAGATGGGGTTGGCGTTAACGGCTCCATCAAAGTACAGGATGTAGCAGCAGAAGAGACCAACGATGAGTGCATGCAGGGTGGAGACACACCTGGGGGGACACGCAGAGGGATCAGCCCTCCATGCCCCCCCGAGGTAGTACACATGGCTCAGCCCCTGCACACCCCCCCCCCAACCCATCATGGCCGTCTGGCCCCACAAGTCATGTGGAGCGCCCAGCCCTCATGCTCTGACAATCGTTCCTTTCAGCCCTAAGACGCCTCGTGCACCAGGATGTTCTCAGGCTCAGCCCCACAGGAATGTCCGGCTGGCTTAGCCCCCAGCTGGCTCTCACTGGGGGGCTGGGGCCTAGTGGTTAGAGCAGGGGGAGGCGGGGGCGCCAGGACTCCTGGGTTCTGTCCTGTTCTCCTCTGGCCCCTGAGGACGGCGGTACCTGGAGTTCCACTCGCTCTTCTTGACAGCAGGCAGGCTGCCGTAGCAGCGACTGAGCAGTGGCGAGAGCTGGGGGCTGACGGCTGAGAACGTGAACTGGAAGGCCACGAAGCTACAGGCCACGATGCAGTAACCTAGGCGCGTGGACTCCTCCATGGCCACTCAGGAGCGCCTGCAAAGGGAGCGTGTTGTAGTGTGGCCAATTCGGCTGCTTTGAACCGCAGAAGCACCCAGCCTCCACAGCTGAGCAAGAGAATCACCGTTTGTTGTTAGCACTATAGGGCCTATGACACAAAGCAGAGCCGTTCTCATTCCATCCAGCAAAGGACAGTGGTACACATCCCTCCTTAGTTCTCTGCCACTGCCCTTCAGTTCCAACCTGTGGTCCCCTGCTACACCAGCCCCACATCTCCATCGAGCGGCAATAATCCTGCCCCACAGACCCCTCCAGAGTTTAATTGTCTCTCATTCCCTGTCCCCCTGTCCTCAGACTACTGGAGCACCGTATCGGTGCCCAGCCCGTTCCCCCCCACTGCAAACCTTGGTGCTGCATGGGGCTGCCACAGGTGAGGGATGTGGCCGGGGCTCTCAGTGGCACAGTATGCCAAAGCCAGTGGGGACGGGGAGCACCAGCAGCCACCCGGTACATGCCCTATTCTCTGGTGGTGAGATGGGGATCCGGCTGGGGGAGAGGGGAACACGGCCGTGCTCTCTTGGGCAATGCCAGCTGGGGGCGTGATAGTCGCTCAGCTGAGGGAGAAGGAAGGGCTGTTTGGAAAGGGATCCACATGTGGTCAGCCTCCTGGCTCCAACCGCTAGCCCCCATGGTCCAGCCCTGAAAGCCAACCCAGAATCAATCCCCACGGGAGCCAGCCCCCATGGCACAGAGATCAAGGTTCAGCAGGACTCCTCTGAAAACTATATCCCTGGCCCCTCTGCTGGGACAGAACCCAGGAGTCCTGACTCCCTGCCCCATGAGGCTCCCTCTGCCTCCTCCCCTTCCAGGAGCTAAGAAATCAAACCCTTCATGGGACTGGGGCTTGTTCTCCTAAGAGATGCTGTCTGGGCTCAACAGGATCAGCCTTAGGGAAGAGGCAGGATGCCACAGGACTACTAAAGGGTAGTAGTGTGAAGAGCAGAGGGCTGGGAGCCAGGACTCCTGGGTTCTTTCCCCAGTCCTGGGCAGGGACTTTGTTTGAGATCAAAAGTCAGGATAGTCCTGAGGTCCCAGCCCATGATACTAGAGGCTGGAGCTTCAAACCTGAGCCTGGGTATTGCAGGTGCTGGCAACGTGGCGTTCTTGCCAGCCTGGCAGGGATCTTTGCTCAGCGGCATATGCTGACTGTAATTAAGTATTTGTTTATTGATCTAAACTAATCTCTGCACCTCATTCAATATTTGCTCAAGATGCGTCCTGCTGGTACCCTGGATTTCAGGGGCAGGTGACCCTGTGGGCCGGGGAGGGGCTGAGGGCAGGTGACCTGGGGGGTTGGGGTGTTTCAGGACAGGTGATCTCACCCAGCCAGCAGGTCGCTATGATTCCAAACCAAACAGGCTGTGAAGTCTCGAACTTCAACACTGGTGGACCTTACTCAAGGTGACTGAGCCCAGGGGAGCATCCAGGCCACCGCCCAGCCTGAAGGAGCACAAAGGGGTGGGTTTGCAGACTGGAACTGAGGGACACCGGCAGAGCAGAGGGAAGCCCAGGGGTGGGCTAGCAGGGGATGTGGCATGGGACTGAGGGGCACCGGAAGAGCTGTGGGGGGGGGAGCTCAAGGCTAGCATAGGGAGCCGTTCCAATGGGGCCACGAGCCCCCAGCTCCAGGGGGCAGGGCCCAGCATTCCCGGCTCAACCTGAGCCCACTCTTAAGCCCAGCAGCAGCGTCCCCTGCCGCCACAGTTGCTCCTGTTTAGCCCCTGACCTGCGGCTGTAACCCCTAGGTCTGACTGCCCAGGCTGCGGTCCTTGAAGAGCCCTCACTGGTGTTGGGAGCTGACTGCGTTGGTCGCAGTGGGGGGCAGGGACTAATCGGGAGGCTGTCTGGGGGATCTCCGTTGTTGGCCGAACCCCTGCCGGGGACGGGACAGTGTTACTGGGGCTCACCTCAATGTGGAAGGGCTGGTGCCTCCCCCCCCCCCCGACAGCAGCTGATGGTCGTCTCACAGAAAGGCTGCACCAACGTAAGGAGAATGGGCTCTGAAATTAGATGGAGATGCAGGACAACACCCCCCCAATACCCGCACAATGGATCAGTGGCAGGGAACCATGTTCTTGCCTCCCAAGCTGAGTGTAGCTGGGAGCCAGGCAGGACAGCACCATGACAAAGGCCACTGGGCGGGGGTTCACCATGAGCACCAGCTCCCTCCGTTTATGTGTTGTGCTGGTGCAAAAGGGATGGCGGGGGGGGGGGGGCGCAGATTAATCATGTGAGTTAGCTCAAAATCTGGAAAATACAGAGGCAAAAATAGGGTTAAGCCACCAACGTGGCTAAAGTGAGGTGGGAGCTGGGAATCAGGGCTCCTGGGTGAGGGGAGTGGGATCTAGTGGTTAGAGTTGGATGGGGGCTAGGACGGGTGACTCCCAGCCCGGCTCTGGGAATGGGCAGTGGGGGTTCCCAGCAGCGCAGTGGAGTGGAGGGAATTCGAGGGAAATTTACAACCTCTGGGAAGCACCTGAGATGTCCAGCTGGCGGAGAGGCAGTCGCAGCATTCTGTAATTAAAGGTTGCAAAACAGCACCTCCATGGAGCCAGAACACACTGCTCCCTCATCCAGTTCCTGCCAGCCGCGCGGCCCAGCCCCCTCCACGGGGTTAATTATTATCGGTGATTTTGGCAGGTCAATGAGCAAATTGGGCAAATAAAGTGGCAAACCTTGCAGCCATTCTCCCTGTTCCCCACCTAGGGTCAACACTAGCTAGGCCAGGGAGCCTTCGCTCCAGAGTGTCTTCGGCCGGGCTTTTCTGCAAGCACAGGATGGAAGCATTCCCTGCAGGTTGGCTCAGGGATAAGTGACAGGACTGCTGATTTCCAGGGGGGGGGGTCCTGCAGGCTCCCTCAAATGCACCTTGCCAGTTTAGGGGTGTGTGGGTGCCAGGAGGGATCCTGGCCTTCATGGCTTCCACTATCCATCGCTCTAGGAAACCTCGGAGATCCAGGAAGGGAGCAGGTCAGGACCTAAGGGTTAGACTATGTGCAATGGAGGAGGGGACCAGGGACTGGGAGTCAGGATGCCTGGGGTCTATTCCCTGAACTCACACCTGCACCGAACTTCCAGGGCTCAGACTACCCCCATGGATCCAGCTCCCCAACCCAGCCTCCTTGGATCCAGCTCCTCTCCCACTCACCCCCCCCGGCTCAGCCCCCTTGGATCCAGCTGCCCCCCTCTCACCGCCCCGGCTCAGCCCCCTTGGATCCAGCTCCCCCACACTCACCCCCCCAGCTCAGCCCCCTTGGATCCAGCTCCCCCCCACTTACCCCCCTGGCTCGGCCCCCTTGGATCCAGCTCCTCTCCCACTAACCCCCCTGGCTCAGCCACCTTGGATCCAACTCCCCCCCACTTACCCCCATGGCTGATGGCTCAGTCCCCATGGACCCAGCTCACAGCCCACGGGTCAACCCCCTTGGATCCAGCTGCCCCCCACTCACCCCCATAGCTCAGCCCCCTTGGATCCAGCTACCCCCACGGCTCAGCCCCCTTGGATCCAGCCACCCCCCACTCACCCCCCATGGCTCAGCCACCTTGGATCCAGCTCCTCTCCCACTAACCCCCCTGGCTCAGCCCCCTTGGATCCAGCTGCCCCCCCGCTCGGCCCCCTTGGATCCAGCTCCTCTCCCACTAACCCCCTGGTTCAGCCCCCTTGGATCCAGCTCCTCTCCCACTAACCCCCTTGGTTCAGCTCCCTTGGATCCAGCTCCTCTCCCACTTACCCCCATGGCTGATGATTCAGTCCCCATGGACCCAGCTGCCCTCCACTCACCCCCACGGCTCAGCCCTCTTGGATCCACCTGCCCCCCACTCACCCCCATGGCTCAGCTCCCTTGGATCCAGCTGCCCCCCACTCACCCCCACGGCTCAGCCCCCTTGGATCCAGCTCCCAGCCCATGGCTCAGCCCCCTTGGATCCAGCTGCCCCCCGGCTCAGCCCCTTTGGATCCAGCTCCCGAGCTCTCCCTGCCCTGCGTGCCTTGCACGATCCACCCACCTGGGAGACTCCTGCGCCCGGGAGTGGGGAGCCACCGCTCGGCGCCTAAGGGCCCCCGCCGCGATCCCGGCTCCCGCGGCCACCCAGGCAGAGGCTCCGCGGGGCTGCCACATCCCCACCCCCGGCCCGGCCCCACGCCCAGCTGGCCCTGACAGCGGGGCTGGCCCTGACCAGCGCCCCCGCCTCCCCGAATCCCGGCACAGGACACGCCCCCTTTGGGGTTAGCCACGCCCCCGCCGCCTCTCCCCTTCGCCTCGTGGCGGGGAGCTGCCAGGTGGCACGCTGCAGGTGAGGGGGCCGAGCCAGCCCTTCCTCCGGGAGGCTTGGGTCTGTCCCAGGCTGCGGGAGGGTTCGGGAGGAGGGGTCTAGCATTTGGGGGTGGGGGGGGGCACTGGGAGCCAAGACTCCTGGGTTGCCAGTCTCACTTCTCACACTGCCTCCCCCTGCCTCAGTTTCTCCATCTGAATAATGGGACAATCCAGCCCAGGTACAGTGTTTCAAGGAAGTGGCTGCTTACCTCTGTTCCTGCAAGCCACCTTCCCCACAGCCCTGTGCATAGAAGCACTTTCCCTCCATAGCGCCTTAGAAAGTGATATACAGATAAAGGCAGGGATCATATAACCCATTACTGAAATTCAGCTGCTTCTGGAGTGGGATCCCTGGGGGGTTTGGTTTATACACAGATCCCCTCCTTCATCCAGTGCTGGGATACGGTCACTGGGGGCTTGGAACACAGCAGATGTTTATACAAGGAGGACCCTCATCTGGTGCTGAGATGCAGCCATCTCTGGGGTGGGGGACGTAACAGTACACAGTGACACCAAGCCACAGAAAGTGAGAAAAGATCTGAGGGACCCCGAGGGGAGAGAGCAGGCTGGAGAGAGGAATCAAATGGGAATATTCCCTCCATGCTGTTGATAAAGCTGAAGTTGGAGGTCTGCCCAAAACTTAGCTCCCTGGCCTCCAATAGCCAGCATCCCCTTCTGCGAGGTGGGGATCCTGAGATCAGCTGGGGCAGATGTAGAGGGTCCAGCACAGCAGCGCTGGGGAAGGGAAATCCTTATCCAGGACACCAGGGAGACAGAGAAGAAGGGAGGCCCGTAGGCCCTTGACAAGGCCTCAGGAGATGTCAGTTCAGTCCCTAGCTCTGACCTCTGAGTGACCTTGGATGTGCTGACAGGTGCCTCGGTTTCCCCAGCTGTAAAATGGGGTTATTGATCCTTCCTTCACTGGGATCACTATGGGGCAGGGACTTTGTTGGTACAGCGCCTGATGCAATACAGGCCCTGAACTTGGTGTATATGTGAGGAGGGACTGGAGCTGTGCAAGGATTCTGTCAACCCCCCAGGGCAGGCCAGTCCTCGGGGCCCAGAGTCTGGGGGAGGTGCCACAGGGGATCATTTGCAGGTTGCCATGTCCCCAATTTCTGCCAGGACTAGGGGCCCCAGGCCCATGTGATGTGGCAGGTCACAGTGACTCAGTGCAGGCTGGCTGGGAAGGACTTGGCAGCTCCCGTGTACCAGCTGATCCATCTCCACCCCAGCCAGGGAAACTGAGGCACAGACACAGGCAGGGACTGGGCCAAAGTCAGTGGGGGAGTCAGGAATAGAACCGAGGAGTCCGGGCCCCTGCTGGTCTGGGGGGGGAGAGGACCCAGGAGTCCGGCTCCACGCCACAGGTAGCCCGCTGTGGATGGAGGGGGGGAAGGACTCAAAGAGTGGGCGGGGCCTGAGAGCTGCGCTTTGTGCCTAGCCCCGCCCCCTGACCCGGCAGGGATTGGAGGAGAGGCTGGTCAATGGCGGCGGCCAGCAGCCGGGTGAGTGAGAGCGGCCGGCGGGGACACGGGGGGACCCACGTGGGGGGACGCAGCGCCGGGCCCTGGTCGAGCCCACGTGGTGGGGGGTGGGGTGCAGATGGGGTGTCACGGAGCTGGGGCAGTGTAGGGGTCAAGGGCTGTGCCCATGCGGGGATGAGAATTGGGGGTGGATGTGTGGGGTGCAGGTGGGGGGGCCAGGATCATGGGAGGGATGAGATCTGGGGGTGGGTGTGTAGGATTTTGGGGGGCTGGGGGCATGCCCACGGGGGGGCATGGGGACGAGGCAGAGTGTGGGGGAGGACATGCTCTGCCCCCTCCCCTGTGGGTGGAGTGTGGGGTGCAGGCAGAGGCGGCTTTTGGGGTAGGCAAAGCAAGCGCTTGCCTAGAGCCCCAAGCAGTCAGGGGCACCTACCCCAAAAGCCGCATCTGCCTTGGAGGGGTAAGTCCTTGGGGGAGGCAGGGCTGTGGGGAGGGGGCTGGGAATGGGGAGGGGGGATGGCCATAGGGTGTCGGGGCTGCAGGTGGGGCCATCAGTGGGGACCCTGTAGGGGGCCCTGCAATGAGCCTTTGCCTAGGGCCCCTGATAACCTAAGGCCACCTCTAGGTGCATGGGGGGGCATAAGTGGGGCAGCCCGTGCAGGCATTAGGGAGTTCTCTCTCTCTCCACTAGGTTTCCTGGTCTCTAGGGTGATGATAAATGTACCCCTGGAGACCAGACCTGCCTGACTCTCTTCATCTGCCCTGCCCCCCCATCCCATGATTCTGAATCACCCAGCGCCCCCTTTCCTTGCCAGCCCCTGCACCGTCCTGCAGGGACAAATTCTCCACCATGAACTACGTGCGGAAGCTGCTCCTGGCCCGAGAGCTCGCTGCCGGACTAGGCATTCTGCGGAGAGCTGCCCCCCGAAGGGATTTCCCACAGCTGCAGGGACTCATCTGTGCCCAGGTACCGGCCTCCCTTCAGCAGGATGTCACACTGGGCTCCCACAAATTCCATGTGGGCCCTGCCCTGAGGAGCTTCCACTCCAAGGCAGGTGGGCAGAGTTGGGGAGAGACTCCACGGAGGGACTGTGCATCTTTAAATACCTTTCTTATTTACTGCCCAGAGGACTGGGGGAGCTGAGTTCGAGTTCTGAGCACCCATCCCCACTCCTGTTCACTGTAATCCAAGGGCAGTGGAAATGGGGAAGGGGGTGGGAACTGGAGGCAGGATGCAGGGGAAGGAGGGCAGGAGGGACCCATTAATATGGGCGGAATCGCAGCAGATCACTGGGAGATAGTCTGAGACCCTGCCAATTCATTGCATAATCAGCTGTTCACTGCTACCGGTCGCTGCTGCTGCCCTGAGCTGGAACCTGGCATCCAGTGCTCGGGAGCCAGGGGGGCTGAAGGCAGCTGGGGGGATTTCTGGGGTTGTCCCCAGCGAGCGCACTCTAATCATCAAGTAAAACGACAGATGCTAAAGGCTTTGTTTGCATCTAATTCTCTGCCAGTGCTTCCGGGCGGTGCCTGCGCGGAGCATCCAGAGTAGCGCCATCCGGGCCCGTGCTGAGCTCACCTCTTCGGCAAAGAGCGGCAAAGAGGAAGAGTCTCGCAGTGGAGCCCTGATGCCCTTTCAGGAGCTATTTGAGGGGGATCGCAAAGGGGACAAGGACAAGGCCTCCTTCACCCGAGCGGTGGAGATTTTCTGCCAGAGGGATATCCGGCGGAGAGGCCATGTCGAGTTCATCTACGCAGCCCTCAAGAAGATGCCAGAGTATGGACTGGAGCGAGATCTCGAAGTCTACAACAAGATCTTGGATGTTTTCCCCAAGGAAGTATTCGTGCCCCGCAATTTCATCCAGAAGATATTCACCCACTACCCGCGACAGCAGGAATGCGCATTACACGTCTTGCAGCAGATGGAAGACAATGGTAAGGGGAGGGAGATTCCAAACACCCACAGCAGCAGCATGGGCTAGTGGTTAGAGCTGGAGGGTGGGGGTTGGGACTCCTGAATTCTGTCCCAAGCTCTGTCGCTGATTTCCTGTCTGAACTGGGCAAGTCGCTTAACGGTGGGAGCGGGACATTGCTCCAGGGGCCAGTAAGTTCGAAGAGCAGGAAATCCACTGACCTGCCGGGGAACATGCCAGCTGCGTCTCTCACCAGCCTCTCCTCCCTCGTATGCCAGGTGTCACGCCCAACTACCAGACGAAATTCCTGCTGCTCCAGATCTTTGGAGAGAAGAGCAGAGCTATTCGCAAATACTGGCGGATCATGTACTGGTTCCCCAAACTCAAGCATGCCAACCCCTATCCGGTCCCGGATCCCCTACCCCAAGACCCTATTGACCTTGCGAGATTCACCCTGCAGAGGATCGCAGCGGACCTGAGCGCTAAGGTCACGGTTTATCAGGTAATGAAAGGCGCTCAGTGGTAGCGCGTTGCCTGTAGAAATGGGATCGACTGACTCTCCGGGGCTGCAGGGGATGGGACTCTTTAACACCCTGGGGCCTCTTGCCGGGCAGCGCTAGTGACAGAAAAAGCAGATTGTTGTATATGCCAAGGAATTGATTCCTCTTTTATTTGAGGCCTGGGGTACTCCCAGGACCCGTCCCTGGCTCGGGCCGGGGGCCAGGGGCACCCTGGGATCTACGGTTTGCTGGGCTGTACTGAACTGGGGAAATGAGTCGGGGATCCCAGGTGCGTGAAGGATGCTGTCTCTGATGAAGGCTTCTTCATCCCTGCAGATGGCTCTAACGGACATTACCGACGCTGGAAAAGAAATCACCCAGCCGCACATCGTAGGTACTGGATGCCCCCGGACAACTATGCCTTTGGCTGGTGCTGGATGACGTGGAAGCTAAAAGTCTGTAGCCCGATCCGTCTGTCACCTTTGGGAATCGCAGCTAGAGGGGCCAGGAAGCATTGGGCAGCATTTGGTCCTTCCAGTTGCTGAGTTGAAGTCTTTAGAAGCAGCTAGGCTGTGGGGAAGCAGGAATTGTGAGCCACGGGGGCTAAGCGCCACATGAGCATAGACTCAGAAAGATGGGGTGCATAGGGTGGGAATGGGGGGCCCTCTCTTTTGCCCTGTTGACACTGATTTGCTCGCCCTCATTATTGCCTCACCATGACCTCTTTCTTCCCCCTTTAAATGATGACACTCCTCTGGTGCAGAGGATACCGGGCTTTAAAAAGACTGAGCTAAGCCTCTGTGTAGAGCCCTCTCTTGCACTGGGGGTAAGCGAGGCACACAGCTTGGAGTGAAACGCAGGAGTCCTGTGCCTCACTCACAAGCCTGGCACCCACTGCATTTTGTGCCCTCGAGAGTTGTACGCTGCTCGGGCTCCAGGGACCGTCTCTGTCTTGGGGGCTTTTGGTTGGCGTGAAGGCCGTTCAGCAGAAAGGCACTGGAGGGTGTGAATTCTCGCCCCATGGTGGTTAATCCTTGGTTTGTGGCGTGTGTCATTTTTTCCCCCCTCCCTTCTCACTAGGAATCCAGAGTCCCGATCAACAGGATCTCCTGGCTCACCACAATCCAGATCGGCCTGTGTTTGTTGAGGGCCCCTTCCGCTTGTGGCTGAAGAAGACATGTGTTTATTACTACATACTCCGGGGAGATCCGTTACCGCCTGAAGAACGGGTATATAACGAGCTTGCCTCCCTGCATGGTTCTCGGCAACATGCTGCCAGCTGGGAGCTCTGGGGAGGAGTGGTGGTCTGTATTTCCAGGCTGTTTTCTGATATCACAAAGTCTACGGGGCTGGCGTGGGTTTGTGGAATGACAAAAGTCATTCTGGAAATGCTGTAAGCCGCGCGGAGGTGGGAGACTGGCCATATTAGACGGCAAGAAATAGGATCCAGGATTTTCCCCTCCAGGGGGCACTGACTGTGATCCAGACCCACAGTACGGGGACTGGGCGGCCCAGGGGAGTTAGAGACTGGAATACGGGGCCTTCCCCGTCTGTGGGGCGCCCGTGCCATTCCATCCCACTTCAGTGGAGACTAATAATTACACCGTCTGACAGCCATTCATTGGCCTGCACACAATGAGTTTGCCAGGTCTCAGCTCCTGCCGAGCCAGGCTGTGAACGTGTGGTGGAAGCCACTGGCGCAATCTGCGGTGATCAGGCCTCTCACCAATAGCCTCAGTGGAGAGGCGAGGTCCCTTCTACCACCTCGGGGGGGCTCTCCAGAGCTGGCCCAGGAAGTTTGCTTTGCAGATACATAGGGCCGCCATTCTGTGGAAATCCAGGCGCCAAGCAAGCTGAATGTCTAGCAGAGTGGCCGTGTCTGATTCAAGGAGGGCAGAGATGCACGCTGTGCCCTGAGCCTAGCCTTCTGTGCTGGATAACCACTAAGTCTGGTTAGAGGGGTGCTCTCTCCCCCTATATAAATAGCTTTCCCTTCCCACTTAGGAAGATGTGATCGACCCAGAGAGAAACTTCTACTGCCCCTTGTCCCTGGACCTTGACCTGGATCAGGGGATCTGGGATGATGAGGAATTTGACGTGGATGAAGGTAACGGACACGGGGGCGGCCTGCTGGGCTGCGGGCATGTTTAGAGCAAATCAGAGCTACTGAGACATTCAGGGAATGGCAGAGCCAGAGCTGCAGGGAGTGAAGGAGAAACAGGTCCGGGTGAGTCCGTTTCCAGCATTGTAGCTCACCTGGTGGGCTCCAGGCCTCAGCTGTGGACCTCTCACCCCATCCCTCTGGAGGCTGTTCCGTAGGCTAACTGCTTTGTGTGTCTTCATTTACCCTAAAGCTACTGCCTAACACTGCCCCTTAACCAAAGCCACTCCCCCCTTGGGGTGAGCTTCCAACACTTGTAATGTTTCAGTGGATCTGGCGTAAACCTCCAGGTTGCCACTTCAAATCCAGCCCAGGTCAGCAGCGGATGCAGGTTGCTGCCACAACAAATAATCCCAACCTAAGCCAGAGGCAGAGAGACCCTGGGACAAGAGAGTTCTTCTTTCTCCGCTCTGGATCTGACCCTGGAAGAGAGAAGAACAAACAAGGAGTCCGGTGGCATTTTTAAAGACGAACAAATTTATTTATCACATGAGCTTTCGTGGGAGAAAATCCCACTTTGTCAGATGCTTGCAGATGGGGAACTTGGAATGGGAGGAAAATAAATGCAGAGAAATGTATGACAGGATCAGGTCAGGCTGTAACAGCAAATCAAAGTAGATGTTGAGATTCAAACACTGGGGAACAGCATGTAGAGGGAGGTGAGGTCAAATCACCTGTTGTAAGGAGAAAAAAAATCCGTAGTCCCTCTTTAACCCTGAGGCAAGAGTCAAATTTGCATATAAATTCCAGTTCTGCAGTTTTTCTTTGAAGCTGCGATTTGTTATTCTTTTGTTTGAGTGAAGCTATTAACAAGTTGTCAATTTATAAGGCGGGGTTGGGGGGGTGCATTTCTGGAACATGATGCCATAAATCACATTGGTGAATGAGCGGGTGAATGAGCCCGTGATGGAGTAGGTGGCTTGATTAGGTCCCATGATGGTGTCTTTTGTATAGATATGGGGGCAAAGTTGGCAATGTGGTTTGTTGCAGGAATATGTTCCTGCTTTAATGTTTCTGTTGTTGGTCTGTAGTTGCTGGTGAGTACCCGTTTAAGGTGGGGGGGGCTGTCAGTAAGCGAGGAGAGGTCTGTCTCCCAAGGCTAGAGAGTGAGGGATCGTTGTGTAGAATAGGTTGTAGATCCTTGATGATGTGCTGTAGAGGTCTGACTTGGAGTGATGACCAGTGGTGTTCTGTTGTTTTCTTTAGCTCTCAATCTCAGCAGAATCTTTTCTTCTCTACCTGAACACATTACATCCGAACTCCCCTGCAGCTGCATACCGTCTTCACTTGTGTTCTGAGCAGATGTAGTGCAGCTGTTGCATTCTGCCCCAGAGGTGGCTGCATTTCAACTTTGGGTAAAAAAATAGTTCCTGTACAGATGGACTTTGCACCTGGTACTCTGAAGTCCTTGACAAACAAGGCTCCCTTCCCTGAGGGTGGCAGTTGATTGTTGTACAGTGACATGGCAAAGTTTTCCTGTGGAGTGAATGGCAGTGGAAAGGTTAAATCTCCCATGAGTCCTGATTGCAGGTCCCTCACTTCTGACTATTGGACTCCACTCCTCTGTTTCACTGTCCGCAAAGTGCTGTAGGGTTTTACTAATTGTGACCCTGTTTCTGTTCTCTCTGTCCTCTCCCCTACAGTAGTGGAAGGTCCCATATTTGCCATATGCATGGCCGGGGCAGGAGACCAAAACACTCTGGCCAAGTGGATTTTGGGCCTACAGCACACCAACCCCGTGCTGAGTCAGGTGCCGGTCGTCTTCCAGCTCACCCCAGGACCTGATGAGCTCCCGCTGGCCACTGACTCAGAGAATGGCGAGGAGGAGATCCCGCAAAGTCAGCACGCGAAGCAAGAGCTTTAACCTCTCTCCGTTTCATCGACTTCCTTTGTGATTCTTTAACTGGGTGTAGCTTCCTTCTGGCCTTGCAGATTGTGTATAAGCCAGGGTGAATTTGCTTCAGCTGCCATAGGGATGGATCCATCCTTTCAGTCAGTCTGAGCAACTTTTAGTAGAGTCGTGGGTACTGGGGGTGCTGCGAATAGCTGCCTCCCTCACATCCCTGCTTCTGTCGCTCTGGCACGAAGTACTGTACAGAGCATTGGGTGAATGTGTTTTGTCACCATAGGGTTTAGTATGGCAGCATCAGAGGAAAATACTTGGAACTGATCATTGTTCTGTGTGGTTTCTGATCATGGCAGCAGGAGCCCCAAACCTCCTGAGTTGTAATCCCCACTGTTAATAAAATTCTCCCCATTTCCATGGAGCAATGTTATTAAAAAGCCTTCCACACTTTCTGTAGACTGTGGGGAACAACCCAGATCTTGGCCCTGCTGGTCCCTTTCCGGAGGGAGGCAGGTTAACATTGCAACATGGCCCGGTGCTGTGTGGGTGCCCTGCCAAAGCTCCCGTGGACTCGCCGAATCCTCCCCGGCTCCCCATGCCTTCTGTGAGGCGGGAGGGAGCTGGCCAGACCGAGACCAGGGTGGACAGAGAAGAGATCTCCGTTCTGCCTGAGGGGAGCTGCTCCTCTCGCTGCAGGTGCAGGGTATTGCTGGGCTGCTCTGCCTGGTGAGTCTACCTGATGGCTGGAGTGGCCATGTGCTATCTGGCTTTAGGTGTGCACTGGCTTCGGGGGCTGGACCCTAACCTGCATGAGAGTGGATGGGGAGGGGAGACCATGTGCTGGCTGACTGTGGGGGGATCTGCCTTGTGGACTGGGGCCAGTGGTGGCTGGAGTGGCTCCGTGCTGGCAGAGCTCTGGGGTGGGCTCTGTCCTTGGTGGGGTGGGAAGCTGGACCCACTCAAGCCTGATGGGCAGGGGGTGTGATGGGGAGAAGCCATGTACTGGCTGGACCCTGGGGTCTGTGTTGGGGGGGCTGGGCCCTGGGAGGGGCATGGAGGGGGGCTTCATGCTGGCTGAGCCCTGGGGGTGGGGGGCTGGGCCCTGGGGGGGGGTGCCTCCAGTAGGGGACTTGGAGGCCTGGGGCCCAGCTGTGCCTGGGCTGGGGGAGGGGCTGCTTCCGGGGTCAAATGGGGGCGGGGCAGTTCCCCCCACTGCAGGCTGGTGGGGGTGGCGCATGCGCAAGGGATCTCATGGCTCTCACGTGGGAGGCAGGGCCCAGCAGGGTCAAGGAAAATCTTCAGCGCATGCGCAAAGAGCACAGGCCGTCGTACCCTTGCCCGAAGCCTAGGTGGCGAGCGGCCCCTGCGCCGTGAACATTCTCTTCGCGCATGTGCAGATCGGGCCCAAGCCACAACAGGGCGACGGCGGCGCATGCTCGGGTCTCCCTCGCCCGAACACGCCCGCCGCCGCGCCGCGGGGCTTTGCGCAGGCGCGCTGCGGTCCGCTGCGACTTTTCTCGCCGGCCACCGGAAACAGGAAGCGGAAGTGGGTCGCGGCTGACTGACGTCGCTGCCCCCGCGACGCCGCCGGGTCCCGGAGTCCTGACAACGGGCTGCTCGGCGCGGCGGCTGCGAGCGGGGGGATGAGCGGGGTGGAGCCGGGCCCGGCCCCGGCCCCGGCGGAAGAGGAGGCCGAGGAAGAGGAGGCGGGGCCCGGTGGGGGCGAGGCGGGGGGCGGCGGCCGCAAGGCCCGGGGGCGGCCCCGCCTGACCGAATCCGACCGTGCCCGGCGCCGCCTCGAGTCCCGCAAGAAGTACGACGTGCGGCGGGTCTACCTGGGCGAGGCCCACGGGCCCTGGGTGGATCTGCGGCGCCGCAGCGGCTGGAGCGACGCTAAGCTGGCGGCCTACCTTCTGGGGCTGGAGCGGGGGCAGCGCGCGGGGCGGCGCGGGTGAGAGCCCGGCCCCGCTCCCCGGATCCCGTCCCCACCCCCGATCCTTCGCTTCAGGGCTCCTGCCCCACCCCGCCCCCACTCCACGGCTACCGGCCCCGCAACCCGGGCCCTCCCTGCATCCTCTGCCCCTGGTTCCTCAGCCCCCATGTGCTGCCCCCCCCTTGGGTGCCTGCCCCCAATCTAGGGCTACCTGTCCTCGCACCCTTGATCCTTTGTCCCTACTCTGGGAGCTCTGCTCATCCTGGGACCCCTTTTTTCCTGGACCTCTCCCCCCGTCCGCTGGAGG
The DNA here is from genome assembly GCA_007922175.1 of Pelusios castaneus. NCBI lineage: Eukaryota > Metazoa > Chordata > Testudines > Pelomedusidae > Pelusios > Pelusios castaneus. The sequence continues at coordinate 2,358,670 of ML686092.1, forward strand.
TGGTGGCATGGTGGGTGAAAGCCATCCCTCTCTCCACTTTGGGCTCCCCAGTTTTGCAGCACCTCAATATGTTGGTGGGGAGCTGTGCCGGACAGCCAGCACAGTCCCCCCACAGCTGGCTGAGCTTCCCCTCATCCCACATGCCTTCTCTGTTAGAGGGTGAGACACAGGCACCCAGTCTTCCCTCCTGGTATCTCCAGATGTGCCTTCCCCCTGCACCCCATATTTGCTGGGGTAACGGCAAGGCGGGTGAGAGCTGAGTCCCACACCCAGCTGGCCTCCCCTTCCTCACACACTCTGTACCTGCTGAGACTGGAGTGGGAGCAGTACCTGGGACACCATCAATGAGAGATGGGCTGTCTCCAATACCCTTTGGACCAGATGTCTGCCCCTCCCCCCCATGCGAGCCTGATTCCTTCCTTCCCTGTACCCTACCCCAGCTCTTACATACCTGCTGGGGCTGGAGTGCGGCTGGCATATGGGCACCACAGATGAGAGCTATACTGTGCTGAGTCTGATTCACCCCTGTTTCCTCGCATGCGCGCACACATGCTGGGCTTTGGCTTTCATTGACCCAGGACTTCTCCTTACCTGACCCCATTCCAGTACACCCCCACTTGCTCAAGCTGGAGCAGGGACAGCAAGTAATGGCTGTGAGTGTAGGAGGTCAGTCCCCATACTGAGCTGGGACTTCCTCAACCCTTATACCCACCTCCTCATACCATTTCCTTCCTAGGCTGATAGTGAGGGTCACCCCACTGGGCTGGGACTCATCATTCCCTGCCCCACATTGTCCTACTACACCCCTAGCTGCTGGGGCTGAAGGAGTAGCAGCCAACATGCAGTTGAGGGGCTGGAGCCCTTCTTTCCTGACTCCCACCTACAGGCTCCCTCTGCCACCTGCGACTGGGGCAGGGACAGCAAACAAGGGGATGGATGAGGGAGTTGTGGGGTCTAGATCCCTTGCCTCTTTCCTGCTGGATCTGGAATGGGAGCCTGAGTGGGAAGCCCAGGGGGAGACCAATACCCCTTGTTCTCTCCTCAAGAGATGCTATGAAGGAGAACACCCTACAGCCCCCGGTACAGGGGCCATGATCAGCTAGATGAGCTGTCATACTCCAGCCATATTCCTCACAACCCCTTTGTTCCCACCCCCATCTCCAGCTGGGGTGTAGCCAGGAGACTGAGGGGATGGGATGAAACACAGGCTCCCATCTTCTCCTTTGACAGCAAAATGTGTAACTGTATGGACTGGTGGTTAGAGCAAGCAATAAGGTGTCAGAGCTCATGGGTTTGTTCATGGCTTTCACAGAGGCTTCCCATGACCTGCTTTAGTCACATTTTCACCCCACCCTCATCACCATGGTGTGTAAACAGAGTGGTTGTCATCTCTCATCTCTGCATCTCCGTTAAGATTACACACATGGGAGGGGAGTTGAGTCTCTGATACCACTTGTTTTGCTTTGGAAGCAGGCTATGCCAGCCTTGGTGTTCTCTCGGCAGCCTAAACTGCTCTGCACGAAGAGAGTTTGCCTTGTCGCGGTATCAGCAAACCTTCACTAGTGTAGATAAGCTAATTCTGCCTTTGTCGTGACTGAATTCCAAAGGTGCGCTTCTGCAAAGACGAGAGCTGTCTTAAAGCAGAGCTGCTTGTGTTTTCTGCTGCACCCCGAGAGATTGTTAAATCGCATTGGCGGTGTGGCCAGCATCTCAAACCAGAACATTAGCCCTTTTAAATTGGGGTATCCTGATAGCAATTGGTGATGAGTGCTTAAGGGGAAGCGATGTCATCAGGCAGTGCTATACCATGCGAGGAAATTACTCTCTGATCCCAGCTCTGGACTATTACACTGGCGCTCATGCTTCAGGATATTTTCCTTGTGATATTGTATCCTAGATGCTGATTCTGCCATGAGAGCTACCTGGGCAGATTATCTGTAGTCTCATGGTGCTGTATCTAAGTCTTTGTGGGCCTGTGAAGGTGCAGAGATTTCCCTTCATGCATTTCACTGCAGGTTCAGGGCCTCAGCTGGTCTAACGGACGGGATTTTTCACTTTGCTCTGCAGCAGGGGGTTTGGCTCATCTGGACATGTCTCACCTAAACAATTCCCTGCCATCACAGGGCCTGAGCACTGGGGCACTTCAGTCTCGCCTTTTCTCTGCCTGTGACATAGCTTAGTCTCCCGAAGACTGAAATACTTTGCTCTAACTAAAGTCGTTGGGTGTCTAGCAGAAGGGTGTCTAATGGCTTGTGGGGTACAGGAGGTCAGATAAGGTAATCTAACAGGTCCTTCTGGCTTTAAACTCTCTGAAATTCTTCACAGAACATCCAGCCACAGTGATTTTACCAGGTTAATTATATGCTGGAAGAAGTCGACTAAAACGTTCTTCATGGCCTTGCTGTATTAAGGGCATCGTCCCTTTGGATAGCATCTAGTCAATTTGGCTTCATGGTCGATCACGTTTAGATGCTCTGCTGAAAGAATGTGGGGGCAAAGGGCTTAGCTCACTCCCCAGCCAGTGATGTAAGGCCTTTAAATTATTTCTTTTTCAAAAAAGCGCAAATGAGGGGGCTGGTTTCCAGTGTAGCCGTGATGTAAGGGATGGAAGTTGATACTCGCCTGTTTTAACAGAACAGAGTTCTTTATGTAGTTTAAAAAACAACACCCCTGTTATAAATCTTGGCAATTATCTCTGCTTCTGGAAATTCCTCTCTGAGAGCTGCATCCCATAAGGTGACAGTCATGTCAAGTCACTGACTCTGTTCCTCAGTTTCCCCATCTGTAAAGTGGGGGTAACTGCCCACCTAGCCCTGCCTCCTCCATTAAAGGATTGTGAGATGTTGGGAGCTATCGCAGTACGTAGATCCTGATGCTAAATCCGCGCTCTCTTCTGTTGCAGGAAACCATGGGAGCAAATTCCTAAAAAGCCAAAACGAAAGAAAAGTAAGTGAATTTGTGTTGGGAGAACCAGCGTGTGACAATAGATGAATGTGGGTGTACAAAGAACACGTTGAAGAGCTGGACCTAATAAATCATGTACAGCACCTAGCGCAATGGGGTCCTGCTCCATGATCAGGGTTCATCAGTGCTGCCATAATGCACCTAATGCGAGCATAAATGGGTTCTGTGACTAGGGCTCCCCTAGACACTACCGTAATACTCCTAATAAGTAGTTCCAAAGGGGGGAGCCGTGTCAGTCTAGTTCAGCAAAACAAACAAACAAGGGGTCTTAGGGCACTTTTAAAGACTAACATATTTATTTATTGCATGAGCTTTTGTGGGAGAAAAGCCCACTTCATCAAGCATCTGATGAAGTGGGATTTTCCCTTAATAAATAATAATCTAAGAAATAATAATTGTTGTGATCCTGGCTGCCGTGGTGCATGAGAATTACCGACCCAGACAGCCTTTCTCCTAGCTAGTGTCCCCGTAGACCCCGTAGACTACTTTAAAAGTAGTTTGCTGAGTAGTGCTGGACGCAGGTTGGGTTCTTCTAGTCTGACCCCTGATGCTAGCTAGGTAAAGGCTGGTGTTTTACTCATGCCTTTAATGGCGGAACAACTAATGCAGAAATAGCTGGCATTTCATTCAGTGAGCATGAGTTTCTTAGCTTTTTATTGACAGGGCTGGCTTCTGAGTGCCAGCGGCCTTATTCAGGGGCTTCAGTAAATTCACATGTACAGCCCAAAAACGCAGTCTGGTCTTGGAAGACCTGGCGCTGCCCTGGGATTGGTGGAGGGATCCAGTTAGTGAAGAATGGCGACTGATCATAGATCTCCGTGACTCTTTCTGAAGTTCTAGCTGAGCAGGCTTTGTGTCGGGGTGTAAAGCACTGGAACCCAGCTTGGTCCATCTCTGGGGGAGAGAAATCGAGAGCCATGCAGCTTTCTGTGTGTCTCAGAGCTTCATATCTACACCCCTGTCATGGGGGAGGGTTGTCTAGTGGTTAGAGCACTCGTAGAACCTGGGTTCAATTCCCAGCTCTGCCACAGACTCCTTGGGTGGCCTTGGGCATGTTATTTAGCTTCTCTGTGCCTCAGTTTGCCATCTGTGTAGTTCTGCCCTGATTGAGGAGGCTATCTAAGATAAACCCATTAAGCCTGGGAAGTGCTCAGTTACCTCTGTTATGGAGCTGTACAAATGCCACAGACATCCAGTATCCTACGACACGTCATTGCCTTAATCAATTTCCACACCTCTGCTGCCAGCCGTGCAACAATGCCGTGTGCTCTTAAGCATCTGCTGTATCCTCCCCAGAGGTGGCTGCATTCCTATTGCATGGGGGAAAAAGCTACAGAAATGTAGGCTGTGAGCTGTCAAAGTTCATAGCACAGATGGTGGGGAAGCGACACGCAGGGCCAGAGAGGGCAGACAAGATGTAACTGTAGGACCCCTCAGACAGAGTCCTCTGCCTTTACAGCCGACTGTATGATAGGTGTTAGCAAAGTAGGAAGCCAGCCTTCGTCGCGGTTACAGCCTGTCACAGGCTTCGTTTCCAATGCCTGAGGTAGACGTTTGCTTGTGAACTGAATACCTGTCGGGACACTGGCCTGGTGTGAGTTCTTTCTGCGCTGGAAAGAGGCTGTGTTATGTGCTAGCTCATGTGATTTGCATTCCTTCGGCGCAGATCCCACGCTCCTGCTAATGTCTGAAGTGGTCCAAGAGGCTCTTTGGGAAGGACTCTGCTTTCCAGATGGTCACGGCGCTTAGCCGGTTCATCGTGCTGAGCTCAAACACAGCATAGCTGGGGAACAACTTGTCATTTCTCTCCATTGTAATGGGCTGAGCCAACAGCTCCAGCGTTGGCCATGCCATATAATCATAGACGTGGGGCTAGAAGGGACCTTCCGAGGTCACCACGTCCCAGATAAACCTAAACCTGCCCTGACATGTACTTGTCCCACCTGCTCTGAAAAACCTCCGCTGATGGAGATTCCCCAACCTCCTTGGAAGCTTGTTCTACCCTTAACCACCCTTAGAGAGAGTTAGAAAGCTTTTCCTACTATCTAACCTAAATCTCCCTGGCTGCAGATTAAATCCGTTACTTCTTGTCTTCCCCTCAGTGGCCATGGAGAACAGTTGATCATTGGCCTCTTTATAGTGGCTGTTGACATATTTAAGTATTTATTAGTACCCCCCTCAGTTGCCTTTTCTGAAAACTAAATGTGCCCGGTGTTTTTAACCCGTTGTCTAAACTTTGATCCTTTTCATTGCTCTCCTCTGGAGTCTCCAGTTGACGTGCCTCTTTCCTAAAGCGTGGTGCCCAGAATTGGGTACGCTGCTCCGGCTGTAACCTCACCAATGCCAAGTAGAACGGGACAGTCTGACAGGAAACGTCTGCTTATGCACCCCAGAATGATGTTCGCTGCTTTCACAATGGCCTCACGTTTTTGACTCGTGTTCCGTTTGTGACCCCCTATAACGCTAGTGCTTTCGCAGCAGCGCGGCTGCCTAGTCAGCACTCTCTATTTTGACATTATCTGTCAAAGCGTGGGGCTTTGCCCTTGGCTTTATTGAATTTCATCTGGTTGATTTCAGACCAATTCTTCAATTTGGTCGGGTCATTATAAACTCTGATCCTGTCCCTCAAAGAAACCACAACCCTTGCAAGCGTGGTGTCGTTTGCAAATGTTTTAGAAGCTTGCTTTCCATTCAAAATACTGAATAGAATCAGCCCCAGGCCTGCCCCCTGCGGGACCCACTGGATCCGCCCTCCCAGTTTGACAGCCAACCATAGAGAATTACTCTTTGGATACTGTACACCCACCGTAGTGTTTTCATCTAGACTACGTTTCCCTACAGCACTTATGTGAATCAAAAGCCTCACCGAAATCAAGATCTGTCATGTTATTACTACCCTCCACCCATGAGACCAGGCACCTGGGCATGATGTGTTCCTGCCTGCCTGGAGCCTGGTGTGTCTGCTAAACAGCCTTCCCCTGTGGGCTGCTTTACCTGCCCCCGGCTCCATCGCTGGATCTGTACACAAAGTTGTCTGCAATTTGCTCGAGTCCCACAGTCTGTCTGTCCTGACAATTTAGTATATGTATGGGACAGACGGCGAGTGAGAGCTGCTGTAGGAGCAGCATCCTCCCTTCCCAGTTCCAGAGTTCACCCTCCTTTTGTCCTGTCAGCATCCAAGGGGTTGAGTTTCCTCTCTGGGGAGGGCTGAGGGGTGGGTGGCGAGAACTGTCCTAGCTGGGGTCCCTGGAACGGTGGGTGCTGGGTGTTAGCTGGGGATGATGGTTATAAGACATGGTGAATCCAGGCTGTCCCATTGCTGACAAACAGTTGGGACTCAGCAGAGATCTCTGTGGTCTTTCCCGGCTAATGGTTTAACCCAGCGGGGTGCTTCCCCCCATTTTCCATTAGCAGTGGGTGCACCCCCTTCGATTCCCTCCCATCGGCTCATCTGCGCCTCTCTCTCCCCCAAGGAAGGCGGCGGAACGTCAACTGCCTGAAGAACATGGTGATCTGGTACGAGGACCACAAGAACCGCTGCCCCTACGAGCCCCACCTGGCGGAGCTGGACCCCACCTTCGGGCTGTACACCACGGCTGTGTGGCAGTGCGAGGCTGGGCACCGCTATTTCCAGGACCTGCACTCCCCCCTGAAGCCGCTGAGCGACTCTGAGAACGAGACGGACGATGGTGAGCAGGGAGCGGCAGAGATCCCGGGCTCCTGTGGCAGATGGCCCGCAGGGTAGTGCTGCGTGCACCGTGTAACCGGTTGTGTGGCGTTGCAGCACGTTCCGCCCCAGAGGTGGCTGCATTTCGGTGCAAGGGCCTGTAATGCAGCTGCTTGGTTAGTGCGGCTCTTAAGCACCTTACGTTTCACCTCGCTGGGAGGCGATGGCTCTGGTGCTGATAGATGGGCTCCTCAGCCAGCCGGTAGCTCTCCCCCAGCCCCGAGTGTTGGGCAGGGTGATGCTGGCAGAGAGGGGAGAGCGAGAGGGGAGGCAAGGCAGCTAAGGAGGAAAATATCCCTCAAAGCCAAGGGGAGAGTCGTGCCGTGAGGCCTCTGTGCCCGCTGACCGCTTTCCCCCCGCAGCTGGCGACGGCATTGGGGCCGGAAGCTCCGACTCCTCCTCTGAGAGCTCTAGTTCGGGGCTGGAGGAGCAACCAGAGAGCCGCCAGGCTATGGCCCAGCAGCCGTCGGCCGCGGAAAGCGGGAACAGCAGCGGCCTCATCACGCAGGACGGCCTCCACATTCCGTTCGAGCACCACATCGAGAACCTGACGGCGGAGCAGGGCGCCGGAGTGTGCCACAACCCGCCTCTCAACGGTCCGGAGAGCATGGAGACTGTGGTGTGCGTCCCGATGCCCATGCAGGTGGGCTCGGGCCACGGGACTCTCTTTGAGAACGTGACGCAGGAGGCGCTCGGGGAGGTGGTGGCCAGCTGCCCTGTGCCAGCCATGATGCAGGGCTCCCAGGTCATCATCATTGCTGGGCCCGGCTACGACGCCCTGACGGCGGAGGGGATCCAGCTCAACGTCACCAGCGGCGGGGGCGAGGAGGTGCCCTGCACCATGATTGAGGGCGTCACCGCCTACACCCAGATGGAGCCGGAGAACATGCAGGCAGACAGCAGGGAGCCGGTGGAGAGCCGAGAGTGCATCGAAACCAAAAAAGGTAGCTGTGGCCAGCCCCGGCCCTTGGGAGCCAGGGGGTCTTGGTTGGCATCGGGAGGGGGGACCTCTGAGAGTGCTGAAAAAAATGCTGCTGGGTTCAGTGGGGTAGCCTGGCGCTAGGGGGTGCTGTGCTGGGAGTGCGCTGGGACGCGCTTCTAGGGCAGGGGTGACTCCAGTGCCCCAGCGTGGGACGAGGTGTTGGTGTGGGTCGCTCAGTTGGGGGCACTCTTCCTTCATCAGCCACCCCCTGTCCCAGCCTGATGGTGGGCTGCAGCGGAGGGGCTTCCCAGGGCACGTTGTCCCCTGAATCTGATGCCCCATGCGGTGCCTGAGCTGGGTGGGAGAAGGCGCTTGCTGATTCCGTGTTGGGTGAGGCGCAGAGATTAGGGCCCTGCTAAGCGTTAACCTTGGGGTAACTGCGTTTTGCCTCCCCAGTCTGTAGATTCAGCTGGCGACAGGACTCCTGTTCTCGTGCATGGTGTTAAACAGCTGTTGTGTTCTGCAGCATTTCAGTGGCCGCTGGCTCTAGCCCACCTCTGGGCCAGGGCCTGCGTTTTAACTACTTCATGTTTGCAAAGCTTCGCCAGATTCTCGGCGACGGGCGCTGGCCGCGCGGCGTGTCCTTCTGACCCGTGTTTTGTGGCGGTAGAAAAAGAAGACCTTTATGGGCTCAAAACAGAGGAGTTGCAGCCCTCCATGGAAATCAAGATGCCGGAAGAGCTGGAGCCAGCCCAGGAGAACATGGAGCCGGAGGAGATGGACGGCAATGACATGTCAGCCATCATCTATGAGATTCCCAAGGAGCCAGAGAAGTGAGTGCCGCGACGTAGGGATGAGGACTGAAGGGCAGGTTGCTGTGGAGCAGCAGTCGCGGTGTTGGCTATCTTTACGTACCGTGTGCCAGGTCTCTGCAACAGACCCAGCATGGACCCTGCTCTTGCCTCAGTTTCCCCACCCAGGCAAGACAGTGGGCCAGAGATCTGGCCAGCTGTGTCAATGGGGCTCCTAATATTTCCTTCCCTTTGCCGTGGGTTCCATTTGTTCTCAGCAGGTTTCTGGTCAGAAAACAGGCAGAACTGCTGGCTTCTGTGATCTGAACCCAGTTGCTGCCCCCCGTGCAAATGGGCCCATGGTTTCCCACGTGAGGTTTGGATTCTTCCTCTGGTGACCCCATGAAGTTCCTTCCCCCCCTTCTGTAAAACACAGCTTGCAATTGTCACCTTCATGCTTCGAGATTTGGGGGTGAGAGCTGGCTGGTGTGCAGGGAGAGCATCAGGGGCTCTCTGAGGAGGGCAGCGTGTCGCCTTCCCCAGCCTGCACCTGACATCTCCTTTCCCCCGGCAGGAGGCGGCGAAGCAGACGGGGCCGCGTGTTGGATGCAGATGGCATGCTGGAAATGTTCCACTGCCCTTATGAAGGATGCAGCCAGGTCTACGTAGCGCTTAGTAGCTTTCAGGTATGAGTGGTAGAGCCAGGTTTAATTCCCTTTTCTGCCATAGCCTGTCTGGGGGGACTGAAGCAAGTCACTTAGCTGTTCTGTGCCTCAGTTTCCCCATTTGCACAATGGGAAGGCTAGATTAGTCCTGGCTTGATGTCTAAGTTTCTTATCTAGTCTTGGGTGTCCATTTGGACCTTTGGCAAATCATTTCACATCATGGCCTTGGTGTCCTACCTCACTCCCTCCAAGTGAGCCATTAAACTTACCCCCATGTTGGTTTTAGGGACAGGTCGGTTTCAAGGCTGCATCTGTGAGGGCGGGAGTTAACCTGGGGGCCCAGACAGTGGCGTGAGGGAGTTCATAGAGGCTGAGTCCCGGTTCCGGTGGCGAAAGCGCCATGTGATTGAAGAGGGAGAGCTCTCTGCGGGAGGAGATCCGATGTTATCGGGGGGTGTAATGGCCTCTGCCGTGACTGTGAGTGTGGTTGGGGATGCAGTCCGTTCCATCTATGCTCCCCCTCTTCTTGTCCCTTCAGAATCACGTCAACCTTGTCCACCGGAAAGGGAAAACAAAAGTGTGTCCTCACCCGGGCTGTGGCAAGAAATTCTACCTGTCCAACCACCTCCGCAGACACATGATCATTCACTCAGGTGTGTCCCCTGGGCTCTCCTCCCCGGCGCCCCCACCTCCCTGCGCCCTGCTGGCCTGACTCCCCAGTGTGTGCGGCCAGGGTGGCCGCAGCCTCCGCTCCTCTTCTCGCTAAATGGCGCCTGGTTCTTAGGAGCTCATCTGCCTCTGCTTAGCCCTCCCCCCCGCCCCCAGGTCTGCTCCCTGCATGTGCTTACGTGCATTGCCAGAGCACCCCGAAAGGGAAATGGGTCTGGTTTGGGTCCCCCTGGGGTCAGCTGTCTCTCACTGGTCCTGTTCAACGCTTACATCCAGGCGGGGTGGGGGATTCAGATACCCAGAACAAACAGAAGCACTGGACGGAAATCTGCAGAAGGAAGCCTCTGGACGCCCCCTGGCGGGGTTGTCCACTGGGATCGAACCCAGGAGCCTTAGCGAGGGGATGTCAATCTCTTAGCTGGTGCCATTGGCAGACTCAGGCGCCTTCTGTGGATCAGCCACTAATGGGAGGCAAAGACGCAATGTGCTCGCCCAGGTTGGTTGGAGTCACCCCCCTTTGGGTGGGTTAAGGATCTGTGTGGCTCCAGCTGGGTCTGGGCAGAGAGGGACCCCGGATTCTCCTGGATTATGAGTCTCGGGTGAGCCCCCTCCCAGAGAACTCCTGTTCTTTGCACCTTGCAGGTGTCCGTGAATTTACCTGTGAAACCTGCGGGAAATCTTTCAAGCGGAAGAATCACCTGGAGGTGCATCGCCGGACACACACAGGAGAGACGCCCCTCCAGTATGTGAGGGGAAGTTGGGGGTGCAGGGGTGACCCATGTAGGAACCCCAGGCTTATTCATGTCTGGGGCACAGAGCAACTCTGTGTGCCAGCACCTGTGGGCTAGGGGATGGCAGCAGGAGCCAGGGCAAGTGGCAGAGAGGGGGGTGGGGCTGCCTCATGGAATCTGGGATTTTTATTGGTGAGGCAGTTTCAGCTCAGGGATCCTAATGAACTTTACGAAGGTGTTGAGGAGATTGCCTCTCTCACCACTAAAATGCAGCCACCTCTGGGGTGGAACGCAGCAGCTGTTTATACAGAGATCCTTCGCCCAGTGCTGGGATGCAACTGCCTCTGGGGTGGGGCATGGGAGCTAGTAACAGCACACAGTACTGCTGTAAAAAATGCCACATCCAGCTGAAGCTGCGAGCAGAAAGGATGTATTTAGTTCAGCACAGGTAGAGGCCCACTCCTGCAGCAAGGACCCTCGGCCTGCTAGGACCTGCCCCAGTCAGGCCCTATCCCGGGCAGGAGGGGTGCAGCCCATGTGACTCCGCTCTCCCCACAGGTGCGAGATCTGTGGGTACCAGTGCCGGCAGAGGGCGTCTCTCAACTGGCATATGAAGAAGCACACATCGGAAGTTCAATACAACTTCACCTGCGAGCACTGCGGCAAACGCTTCGAAAAGATGGACAGCGTCAAATTCCACAAGCTAAAGAGCCACCCGGATCACAAGGCCACGTGATCCCGGCGGGCTCGGACCACTTTATTTATTTCCCCACCGGGGGCCCCTCTGCCGCCTCCTACCCCTCCCCGGACGACGGCCAAGTTGGCGGCACCTTCTCCCACTTTGCGGGGGGAGAGTCCAGTGCCCGGGATGCGTCCCTGTCAACTGGCGGCACGTGTCCTCCCCAGCCGGGGGAGCCAGAGCGGGCAGAGTGTATGTGAGCGTATATGAAATGGCGTGGCCCCCACAGCAGGCAGCCCGGGATTCTGCCAGGCTGATCTCCAGCTGGTTTTTAACGCCGAGGCCGTGAGGGCTCCGGCACCGAGCGAATAAAGGGGAGACGGGTCCCTGCTCTGCTGTAGAGTGGGGCCCAGAGTGGCCTGCTTAGACATGGCGCCTTTCCCCCTGGCCTGGGGCGGGGCGGGACTGGCAGCCAGACTAGTATCGTTGGTGATGAATGAAAGGCCCAGCCCATTAAACCAACACTACTTTTCTCCACCCGCCTCCTGGCATCTTCCTCCCTGGTGGGGGCTGGGAGTGCTGGTTTCTGCTGGGAGATTCTGCCAATGGGTTGTGTGTCCAGGGCTACCTGGCATAGGATCTTGCTGTGTTGCCTGACCTGGGTGTCTCCCGAAGCACATGGGGCCAGATCTGTTCTCCGGTGTCGAGCGAAAAAATATTTCTGGCTCTTGTGGGTGTGAAGAAAACCGGCAAAGCTGAGCCCAGCTGCAACTGGTCCAGCTGTGCTCTGTGAATGTGCAGCCAGCTGCTCGGGCAGTGGGTCAGGGCAGGGGGTTACTGGGGCTTCCTCCTTCCCTGCTCCAGCTGAGGGGCGGCTGTGGCCATCGCCCAGTTCCTGCCATCTGCTGCCTCGCTAAGATCCTCCCCCCCACCATTAATTTCCATTCTGCCTCGGTTTCCCTTTGCTGTTCTCCCACCTGTTACCTTGAATGAGGGCAGCCATGTGGGCTCTCAGGCTGTGCCCATGACCCAGTCCTGCCAATATGGGCCTGGGGTTTCCAGAGGCAAAAGTCTCTGCTTGGGGTCAGTTGGCCAGGTGGTTCTTGGAGTGGGCAAGGGTGCCCCTGGTGGGGCTGGGGGCTGTAGCAGCTGGCCTGGGTTTCGGCTTAGTGTGGGGAAGGTTGGAAAAATGTGTGTTCTGCTCCGTGTGGGGGCAGGGAGCGGACTGGCCCTGGATCCCCCTCCATTCACTCCAGCTTGGCCTCCCTGAGCTCCGCTTTCGCCCTTTTCTTGGCCCAGAGACCTGATCTTAATGCAGCCGTTTAGCTCCGGGCTTGGCCTGAGTCGGGCTCGCTCTCTGTGGCAGCCTTTCCCCTCCCCGGCTAGTGACGGACGGACCTCGCAGGGTGGGGCTGAGCTGGCAATTGCTGGCCCAATTATTGTAACGGCTAGTGGTTAGAGGTGGTGGAGCTGGGAGTCCAGACCCCTGAGTTCTAGCTTCAGGTCTGGGAGGGGGGTGGGGGCTCGTGGTTGGAGTTGGGGTGGTGGGGGGGGGCAGGACTCCTGGGTTCTATCGCTGCTCTGGGCTTGAGCGTACCCCTTCCGAGGGCTGCCTGGGCTCCTTGCAGTTCCCCTGCTGTCCAGAAAGTGGCGATGGCCCCACACCCACCCACAGGCTCTGAACCAGGTGGTTATGGGGCCATTGTGTTGGGGGGTTGAGTTTGCGGACCCCTGGCAGGCGGTGATGGGAAGATGGCTAGTGGGGGGCTGCTGGGGCCAGACCGCTGCATGCTCCCAGGCTGGCATCCACTGGGTGCTGTTGGTATCCTGATGGCACCTGGGGTCAGCATCTGCTCTGTGGGGCAGGGATGGGGTCAACCTGGTCTGGTGTGTTACAGGGGGCTGGGAGCCAGGACTCCTGCGTTGTTTACCCAGCCCTGGACTTGCTTCGGGCTCTGTCACTTAAATGTCCCGAGCCTCAGTTTCCCCACCTGCACCTGGGGATGATCTAGGCAGGCCCCCCAGTTCTGTCTGTCATGCACTGGGCCCAGAGCTCCCCAGCCCCCAGTGGGGTCCTGCCCCCCATCCCTGGTGTGGGCAGCTTCTAGCACCACCATCCTTCCCTCATCTTAAGCACTGCCAGCTCTGGGGTCCCCAACTGAGCTCTGCTCCCTCCCTGGGCCTTCACTCTGTACTCTGGGAGCTGCTGCTTTGTGGAACCTGCCGCACCCTCCTCCCCCAAGGGGGGTTGGGGATCAAGCCCCTGGCCTGGGCTGTTGGATGGGTCTGAGCCCCCCCCACCCCAACTTTCCTAATGACCTACCCTCGGGCAGAGGCTGCGTGGCCCTGGCTTCTAGTGCTCCTGGACCCTGGAGGTAGACCCTCCTGGTCCTGTCCCCCTCCCACTACGCATTGCTCCCGCCACCCCTGCTGGATGGCGTGGGGTGGGCATCCCTGCTCCCCCCTTCTCCTGGTCCTGCCGCTGTGTTGGGTAATGCTGGGCAGGAACTGCTGGGGGGAGCTAGGACCCAGATTGGGTGCCCCCTCTTGCCCAATTGTGTGTGTGTGTGGGGGGGGGGTGCACTGGAAGGGCCCATCCTGGCCCCATGTCCCCAACCTGCAGCAGGAGGGGGCTGCCCCTGTGTTGCAGTGGAGTTGGCTGTGGTGGGGCAGGGGGCGAGATCTCCGAGTGAACGGGACCCAGCATCATCCCTGTGACTTATGGGGCAGGCTGGGAAACAGAACCGCTGGGGGTGGGGCTGCCCGGCCGGACTCCTGGGTTCTGGCCCGCACGGGGGGAGGCTGCGGGAGTCCAAGGTGACTGGCCCACCGTGCCCCACGGCGACCCCTACTTCTGAGGAGGGAGCGGCCGCTGGGGATCCGCCCTGGCCTTTCCCAGCCATGGGCTGCTCTGGCCTGACCCTGCTTAGCGTGAGACAGGCCCGGGTCTGGCCCGAGCTGCTGTGAGCGTGGGTAATTACCCCCCCCCCCGGTGCCCCCGCCCCGCCCCCGGCTAATTACAGGGCGGCTCATTAGCAGCCACCAGATGCTGCCTCTTGTCAGGGGAAATTGGAACCGAATTTCCCCTTCCCTCTGTCTCCGCACCGGTCTTCAGACCCCGCCCCCCCGCTTCCAGCTGCTTCCTATCAGCTGTACTGACCCCCCCCCCCCGGCACCCAGGGGGCGCTGTCACCTGCGCTGGGTTCCTTGAGGTCCCGGCTGGAACCCGGCTCCAGGGTGCTGAGCCCAGGGCTCCCGGGGAGAGAGCCCCCTACCGAGCCCCCTGCAGCACAGCGCCCCCTACCGAGCCCCC